>CM039502.1:59868689-59927695 GCA_022432975.1 Begonia masoniana | reverse complement strand
CTTTCCGAAGACCATGGTCGAGACGCCCCGACAACTGCCCGCACCGGCATACAGCGTACATCAACGACTACGTCCCAATCCTAGTTTTCTTCGTAGCTCTAACCTGTACTCCTGTCGTCACCTACACCAGAGAACACACACACACATGTAAGCTTACGCTTAGCAAGTAGGAAATAGCAAATATAAACAAGCACATGGCATACACAACCCTCACACAACCCTAACAACGCAAAACATCACTAACAACACGACCCAACAATGCAACACAACACCACAATGCAATGCAATCCTATCATATGCAGTTTCTACACACTCTGTTGTTTTCTTTTCATTTCGGTTGCATTTATCTTTCACTTTCAGGTGAATCAAGTAGGCACACGCCCCCACACAGTCCAGGACGGCCACGCCTTGATCCACAGAGCTAGACCGGAGGAACACGTCCCAACACAGTCCAGGACGGCCAACACGAATCTACCCCAATCGATCGTAGAATCCTCATTGTGCACTTCAAGCACGAACAGGTCGAGGAATTCGTACTCACGACACATTACGTACATTAACAGGGCATCTCGAATAGAATCCCTCGCGGGGTGCTCAACGAGCCACTTGCCCAACGAAGCTATTCTACTCGAGACCAAGTTGCAATCCATTCTTATCTTTCATTACGTCATCCTCACCACTCAACCGTGCAAAACACGTGATTTCGTCAGTTAAAAAACAATGATGCATGTGTAACGACCCTAATACTGTACCCGTATTTTCTGTACTATTTTTTTTTATCCTAATAATTTTAACTAAACTCTAGGCAGAATCTAAACCGAAATCGAAACCAGAATCGAAATCGGAATTGAAATTGAACCTTGAAAGCATTTAAAACAAAACGTTTAATAAATAATTAAAACTTAAAACATTAATTAAAACTTTAAAAAAATCAAATTGAAAAGAGGGAGGGCAGAATCGGAATTCTGCCCTCGAAAAGCAGCAGCGACCGGGCGCTGCCATTTGCAGCGCACGGTCGCCGTTCGCGCTGCACAATGCAGCGCGCGATCGCTGCATTGTGCAGCGATCAGGCGCTGCATCGCTGCACATTGCAACGATCGGGCGCTGCGTTGTGCAGCGCCCAGTCGCTGCATTGTGCAGCGAGTGGTGCAGCGATTCACTCCCTCTGCCCTCTGTATTTTGCCTACTCTTTTCTTACCACAGCAGAGAGCAAAACACTTCAACTTTCAGCTCTCTGGAATCGATTCCAGAGAGCAAATTCCTCTTTCTCCCTCACATTCTAGCACCCTAAACATTTCAATATTCTTTCGATTTCATTCCCGATCATTGCTAAACATACCACTCAGGCAATACGTGATAAAACTTCCTAAAAACAATTGGCGTGGATAGCTCAAAAACTCGAGCATATCCGCACCAATCCTGAAACATTCAAATACAGTTTACAAAATCATTTAGAACGCTATACAACCAAACAGTTCCAGAATTTCAAAACAAATGTCATTAGCTAAACATCCTATAATGTCTATAAAGCTATCAGCCCAAATACCCCAAAAAGACCCTCAAAACTCTGTACATACTATCCCCACGGGTCAGTGAAGCCTCGACTGCGCCAGCACACCACCGCAGCCATCCTCGATCAACCGGACTCATGCCTCAGGAGGAGGAATCTCATCCTCACCTGGATCCTCGATATCTAGATCACCTACACCATACAATACACTATGAGATAAAAATCTCAGTAAGCTCTAGTAAATGCGATGCATGTTGTGCGTATGAGTTCAATAAAACCATGCTTTAATTTATCTTACTATGCAATGCTCAATACGCCTTTCGGCCAATACAATACGCCTTTCGGCCAATGCTATGCTCAATACGCCTTTCGGCCAATACAATACGCCTTTCGGCCAATGCTATGCTCAATACGCCTTTCGGCCAATACAATACGCCTTTCGGCCAATGCTATGCTCAATACGCCTTTCGGCCAATACAATACGCCTTTCGGCCAATGCTATGCTCAATACGCCTTTCGGCACAGTTATATCAATACGCCTTCGGCACAGTTATATCAATACGCCTTTCGGCACAGTTATATCAATACTCCTTTCGGCACAGTTATATCAATACGCCTTTCGGCCAATACAATACGCCTTTCGGCCAATACTATGTTCAATCGCCTTTCGGCCAATACAATACGCCTTTCGGCCAATACACAATAAGCCTTACGGCCAATGATCAATAAGCCTTACGGCCGATGAACGATAAGCCTTTCGGCCGATGCAATACTTTACGTTATCTTTAAAACTCTGTGCGGAAGTTCGTTTTCATGCTTTTCTTTAAAACCAGTGATGCATGAACAGTTCAATATCATACTGTAAACAAGCAATAACATATACCATCAAAGACTGTAAACCTAATCTATAAAACAAATAATCCTAGCTACCCAACCAAAGCAATATAAACTAGTGCGTCACCAAAATCCTCGAGACGACGTTCGACGTATGGTGTAGGTTAATCGGCCAAAGAAGATCACGAGAACTTACCTCGTGACCAAAGCAGCTCAAGCTCCGTCCACGAGCGATGTTTGTCTGAAGTAAAACACAATATTGACGTTAAAACGAATTTAAGTTATAAAACGTCCAAATTGTCAAAACCTTAACTAAAGAACTTCCTAAAGCTATAATTCGATTCATTGTACTACATTATCGAGAGATCTACTCTCGGCTCTTGAAAATCCAAAATACGAGTTTACCCTAAATTCTCGAATTTTCTCGATTTCTAACATTTTTCACAAATCGTTCTAACTTCGTCCAATAACGTCAAATACGTGCAACATATACTTAATCACGGCTAACCTATTAATTAGGAGCCCTAAATCGACATTTTTATCGAAATTTACCGAAACCCTAGTTTGTCGAAAACGCTACAAACGTCGAAATAAAAGCTCAAGATTAAAGGTACATACCGAGAGTTGCGAGAGGAGGAGAAACCGTGAAAGAAACGGAACGAACGGGAGGAGAAACGGAGTCGGATCGTGAAATCGTCGGCGGCTGGCAGAGAGGGTTCGCGAGGGTTTTTGCTCTCTGGATCGATTTTCAAATGAAAATCGTTAAGGCTTTTTGCCTTTAAGTAATAATCACTTAATTAAATGCTAATTGACGATTTTGCCCTTCTTTAGTTTTTATATAGATTTCTTCTTTCGGTTCGTCAATCGTCCAGCTATTCGGTTTCCCCAAATCTCCTTATTTCGCCAATAAGCCCAACTCGTTATTTGGGATTTAACAAAACTGTCCGTTTGCAATTTAGACCTCGTTTACTATTTTTATTAAAACATCATTTACTTTACGATAAAGGTAATTACTCGGAATATAGCGTTTAATCACCGAAAATTCCCATAATTTCCTTAAAATTCCTATTAATCGTTAGGATCGTAATGACGCCTTCTTTTCGTAAAATGGACCTGATTTGACATATTTACCAAAAATGCCATTATAAAATGAAATAACAATATAATATATTATATCTGAAATCCGTACAAGCCGGATATTACAGCATGTGTCAACCAAGATATGCAATACAACACAATACAACGACTCAACGCAACAACACGACCACATAACACCACAAGGCCAAACAATGCAACTCAAGACCAATCAACCAACCAAACAAGCAACTCTACGAAATCCTGAAGTAACATAATTAATTCAACGTAACACGAAGCAAAGCAATAACAAAGAAACCCTACCGTTCTCTGGTGTAGGCCCGAAGGCAAAAGAATAACATCCACTACTTACCTGGCGTCCTAGCTCGCTGAGGGTACTCGATTACCTGTCCATCTACAGCTCGACCTACGATAAATATTCATCAAACCATTCAAATCAAGTCTACATCTACCAATTACTCTCAAACTACTATTTTTACCTTAACTCAACTAAAGTCTAACTAATCGGGCCCATAATTTGGGTTCGGTAAAAACCGACCTGAAACCTCAAACGTGTATAACTTTTGCGTCGGTTATCGGAATCGAACGATTCCAGCGGCCACGTACTCCTCTAATAACCTATTTTAACCTTCCAAAAGGAATTTGAAAACAAACGACCCTAGCTAGGTCAAAAATCAGAAAACCCGAACTGCCCCTTCACCCGGAAAATTCCCTTTTCCAATTTTCCATCAATTCTCCTCCAATTCCACACCAATTAATCTCCTATACCCTCAATTAGCATAAACTAACCAAAAATCTCGAATTACAAGCAAAACCCCGAAATACCCCAAAGAGGGCTTTCTGGTTTTTCGCCCAAATTGGGCTCCCCATGGCCAGGCGATGAAAGCTGACCATAAACCCGGCCATTCGACGCCAAGAACGACCAAAAACAGCCGGTGATCGGAGCTCAAACTAGCTCCTCACCCTCGGCCAAGAACAGAACCGAAACAGGGCGTAAAATCAACTCACCGGTTCGGTTCGCGCGCGGAGAAGGCCGGAAACCTGCTCCTCGCCTTCGTCTGGCCGGAGATTGTCGGATGTCGCCGGTGATCGGCGCCGCGTCGCCTCCCCCCAGCGTCTCTCCCCTGTTCGCGCTCGGGCTCGGGCTCGATCTCAACAGAATAGCTTCGGCTTTTCTGTTGAGTTTTATTATTTATTTATTTTTTAATAATAATAATAATAATAATAATAATAATAAATACCACTTAATAAACCCACATTACCATTCTGCCCTTCCAAAAATTCCATTAAATTCCGTTCTCAAATTATAAATTTTCGTTAATAAACCGTTTAAGTCACTTTTAATTACTTTCCCTTCTTTTTGCTATTTCTTTTAAATTAAATAAAACAACTATCTTATTATGCTTTTATTTTCTCTCCAATTTTATCCATAAAAAAAATTCCCGGGTGTTACAATCTACCCTCCTTACAAAAATTTTGTCCTCAAAATTTGTGGCCTTGTTATTCCTCAATGTACTCATCTCATCTTACCTATTCAATATCCTCAATTAGAATTTACTAATCTCCTCACTTATCTCACTTCTAACTCTTCATCCACTCTTCACCCGACAACATAGTTCAAACCCTTAACTTAAGAGTCTAACTCTCATAACTATTTACTCTCACTCATTTATACCTTTAACTTACTAAATCAATACCTATACTTTCAAACTTTTACAATTTAAGTCTCGTTATCTTCTAAGTTCTTCAGCTTCATACGAAATACACAATTTCTAATAGCTAACTTCCTTATCTTAACTCTCCTTCATAGTTAGCTAATCTCAACACTTCCCTCTACTACCCTCTACTAATACTCGAGAACATAAAATCTAGAACATAAAATAATCGTTTTTCTAGCTTACATCTACCAACCTCTATTTTCTTATTCACCCTCTACTAATACTCGAGTTCTCATTCACATCTCACTCTTAAGCTCGCCAACTCTTAAACTTATCAATTTTAGTTAAATCTATTTATGACATCAACAATTTCGACTTTGTTACATACGAGTCGAACCTTAGAACTTTCTACTTAACATTATCCCTAAGTAACTCAAATACTTTTCGTACAATATCTCGTTCTTCTAATTTGAAATTCTCTAATTCCTCAGATCTTACACTATTATTTCACAATCACCACATGATTTCAATCAATCACATCTTCTAAAGTATTAACAACACTTTACTTAAACTAGATTATAATATACTTAGATACTTCCACTCTACGTAAGTCTAAAATAATCCATTAAAACTTCCAACCTAAATCCTTAGCTATCGATCTAGTTTAACCCAGTGGAGTAATCTCTTTCATCTTATCAACTCCAATCTCTTACACTTACTCATATCAGCCAATCAAGACAATTTATACCTCGAACAATCATGACATTTCATTACACAGCCCTCGTATTCAACGCTTTCATCTCTTAAACCTATCCACTATTCCTCAACTTGTCTAACTCCTACTTTCAGTCATTACCAAACACTCAAATTCTTAGGTCTAACAAACTTTTCCCAACTTTACACTCAACACTCATACCCCTAATACCTTAAATGATATATACTCACTTTTCACACTTCACCCACTAACATAGGTCAAATGCATAACTTAGTCTAACTTTCATACCTATGTACTCGTACACATTTAACAACTTTAACTTAATTTGACAATCAATCAATCAAACTTAACAATTTCTTAAAGCTAGACACCCTAGTTTTTTCTTGAGCTCAATTTGTCTAATTCCTTATTTCACACAAAACATGTAACTCTCTAAGGGAAAACCATCATACGTATATCATTATTACAATCACTCTAGGTTATCTATTTCCTCATTCTAAAATCTATCTCGTACCCACCATATCCTCACCCATTTAACACTAGGACACAACTCACACCTTTTCTAACAACTATCACTTCAATATCATGATCCCAAGAATTCGATCAATATCCTTCTTACCCTAAATCCCCAAAATTTCATTTTCTTCTACTCACCTAACTCTTGGGTTGCTATACTAAACTTCGACTACTCTATAGTCTTCGTCACATATCCCTAAATGACAAGTTCCCATGTCTACAATATATCTTCAAAGTTTTACATTTTCTCAACTTACTCATTCCAAGCTCATCTCTTATATTTCACTTAAGCGTCTATTAGTTACACCCTTAAACTTTTCTGCATCTCCAAGAGTTTAACTAGGACTCTTCATTCCCTCTAACTTAGTTCTTAACCCAAATTGTTCCCTGAGCTCCACGCACTTAGTCCCTCATGAACCCTACTTCTAAGTGCACTCCCTTGATCATTCCTGTTCAATTGGAATTTTCTGCACTTTACTCGAGATGTTCAATCCTTACCTTACTTGCTCTCACTACATCACTGCCCAAATCATCTACCGAGTGCCCCTAATAACCTAACAAGCAATGAAATTTCCTACAACTTCAAGTTTAACTTTCCCAGCTATGATCTTTATAGTTCCATACTCTTACATTCTTATGTGCTTAGGTTACATTTGCATACTTAAACACGCATCACTAAACTCTCAAACTCGTCTATCTAAATTTCAACTCTAACATTTCCCCAAGCTAATTTCTCACTTACCACTCCTATCCTTTGCACTCATTTCCTTCGAATAAACATGACATTTTATTGTTTATCCTAACATCACCTATTGTCTTTAAATTCAGACTTAAAAATTAAATTCTCAATAATTCATCTTATTATTTAACTAGCTACATTACAAAATTCCAAAACCTCCAACTTCTAACTCCATATTCTCTGTTTCTGTTCATTTGAACTCTATAATTCCTCAAATCTTAACCATCTAAGGTATCAAACTCAAATTCTAACCTTCCATTGCGTTTACTCATAAGCTCTATGTGTGAGACCTTTTATTCCTTCTTATCCGTTATTCTCGAATACTCAATCCTTACTGACTAATCTCATTACTTACTTCTTCCTAAGTCCGTCCCAAATCTAAAATGTACTCTAGTTATCCTTCTATCTTTCTATCTCCTATTCTCAACTTATCGACACAAGCTTAGGTTAGTTATTACCTCAACGGTTTGAAACCTTTTAACTTAGGCTTATTCATAAGGCACCTACCATCGTTCGTGAAAATTCCAGTCAACTCACATTTTACCGAACACTCATATAAATTCCTAAATTCCTAACCTCCTTTCCCAATTTCTACTAACTACTTGATTCTCTTTTACTCTTCAACTTCAACTAGTCTTCCATAGCTCACCTACTCATACGTCCTTAGTCCCTAACTTGAACACTCACTAATTTCTTCAAAATTCCCTCTAAAATGTAAGAACTAATCCACTTTCTTCTACTCTTCAACTCGATTCTAATTATTCAACTTAATATCATTACTCTAACATCTACCTAATTAAGGTATCTAGGTCAAATAACACCAATATCCAGACAACCCTTAATGCTCCTCTAACATACCGAGTATAATCTTTTCACTTATCCTGATCATCTTTGATAGAATACACTCTTAAAACGGTACCTACATCCCTAACAATCCACCGGTGTACCTACATCCTCTAATACCTCAATATTTATTAGTCTCTCAATTCTAAGTAAATCTCTAAATTGTTATCCCCGAAATTGAGGAATACTACACCTCTACATGACCCCTATGCCTCTTACCACCAAATAAGCTCTACTAATGTTGACCTCAATTTAATCAACAATTAATTACACTCACTCACAACATTCTTTAAGTACTGTCAACTCTAACTTCAAACTTTTCTAACTCTACTTTGATTTATTTCTAAACTCCAAAGGTTTGCTACTGGATTTCATTTCTATCTAAGGATGAAAAATTCTAGGTTATCAATCTTACATTCTCATCCTAAAATTCTCTAATCTCTCTAATCTTAGGATCCACTGAAGTTGTCTCGGTACTCTCGGGAGTTTAGTTCTACTCCGAAACAAGGTTAAGCAATCAATCTTAGCTATAAACAACTAAAAGCAAAGAAATACTTACAGTCGGTGAAGCACGTTGCATGGCGGCCGGTATTGTCGGGTAATCCTTTGAACGACTCAACCACTTTTGCTCTGATACCATCTTGTAACGCCCCCGAACCCACCCTGGCTCGGAGCGCTACTTTACTAACCAATCTCACGCTAAAACATACTTTAAATTAGATCTAAGTCTCTTAAAACTCTCTTAAGTTATACCTAACTGCCTAGACTCACTAATTTCCCTTAATCCTAACCTTTAAGCACCACGGCGTCCTTCCCGAAAATTTCGGCAAAGTAACGCCTGTAAATGGCGCCTCCAAAATGCTAGGTACCTGCAATAAGTCAATCCCCAAACAATCCAGAATATTCCTAACCATCTAACCAACCTACGAAATCTCCAACAGTTAACCAAAATGAAGAACCAACAACTAACCAAAATAAAGAAATGCCCACAATATAGGGTAACTCATCACCCACAACTATGCCTATATACAACAATACAATAACTCTCAAAACATCAATTAAAAGGAAAGTCTACAAACCACCAAAATAAATGTAACTTATACACGACTCCACAATACTGTTTCACACACGTCTTTCTTGTCTTTCCGAAGACCATGGTCGAGACGCCCCGACAACTGCCCGCACCGGCATACAGCGTACATCAACGACTGCGTCCCAATCCTAGTTTTCTTCGTAGCTCTAACCTGTACTCCTGTCGTCACCTACACCAGAGAACACACACACACACGTAAGCTTACGCTTAGCAAGTAGGGAATAGCAAATATAAACAAGCACATGGCATACACAACCCTCACACAACCCTAACAACGCAAAACATCACTAACAACACGACCCAACAATGCAACACAACACCACAATGCAATGCAATCCTATCATATGCAGTTTCTACACACTCTGTTGTTTTCTTTTCGTTTCGGTTGCATTTATCTTTCACTTTCAGGTGAATCAAGTAGGCACACGCCCCCACACAGTCCAGGACGGCCACGCCTTGATCCATGGAGCTAGACCGGAGGCACACGTCCCAACACAGTCCAGGACGGCCAACACGAATCTCCCCCAATCGATCGTAGAATCCTCATTGTGCACTTCAAGCACGAACAGGTCGAGGAATTCGTACTCACGACACATTACGTACATTAACAGGGCATCTCGAATAGAATCCCTCACGGGTGCTCAACGAGCCACTTGCCCAACGAAGCTATTCTACTCGAGACCAAGTTGCAATCCATTCTTATCTTTCATTACGTCATCCTCACCACTCAACCGTGCAAAACACGTGATTTCGTCAGTTAGAAAACAATGATGCATCTGTCAACCAAGATATGCAATACAACACAATACAACGACTCAACGCAACAACACGACCACATAACACCACACGGCCAAACAATGCAACTCAAGACCAATCAACCAACAAGACAAGCAACTCTACGAAATCCCGAAGTAACATAATTAATTCAACGTAACACGAAGCAAAGCAATAACAAAGAAACCCTACCGTTCTCTGGTGTAGGCCCGAAGGCAAAAGAATAACATCCACTACTTACCTGGCGTCCTAGCTCGCTGAGGGTACTCGATTACCTGTCCATCTACAGCTCGACCTACGATAAATATTTATCAAACCATTCAAATCAAGTCTACATCTACCAATTACTCTCAAACTACTATTTTTAACTTAACTCAACTAAAGTCTAACTAATCGGGCGACTAATTTGGGTTCGGTAAAAACCGACCCGAAACCTCAAACGTGCATAACTTTTGCGTCGATTATCGGAATCGAACGATTCCAGCAGCCACGTACTCCTCTAATAACCTATTTTAACCTTCCAAAAGGAATTTGAAAACAAACGACCCTAGCTAGGTCAAAAATCAGAAAACCCGAACTGCCCCTTCACCCGAAAAATTCCCTTTTCCAATTTTCCATCAATTCTCATCCAATTCCACACCAATTAATCTCATATACCCTCAATTAGCATAAACTAACCAAAAAATCTCGAATTACAAGCAAAACCCCGAAATACCCCAAAGAGGGCTTTCTGGTTTTTCGCCCAAATTGGGCTCCCCATGGCCAGGCGATGAAAGCTGACCATAAACTCGGCCATTCGACGCCAAGAACGACCAAAAACAGCCGGTGATCGGAGCTCAAACTAGCTCCTCACCCTCGGCCAAGAACAGAACCGAAACAGGGCGTAAAATCAACTCACCGATTCGGTTCGCGCGCGGAGAAGGCCGGAAACCTGCTCCTCGCCTTCGTCTGGCCGGAGACTGTCGGACGTCGCCGGTGATCGGCGCCGCGTCGCCTTCCCCTGTCGTCTCTCCCCTGTTCACGCTCGGGCTCGGGCTCGATCTCAACAGAATAGCTTCGGCTTTTCTGTTGAGTTTTATTATTTATTTTTTTTAATAATAATAATAATAATAATAATAATAATAATAAATACCACTTAATAAACCCACATTACCATTCTGCCCTTCCAAAAATTCCATTAAATTCCGTTCTCAAATTATAAATTTTCGTTAATAAACCGTTTAAGTCACTTTTAATTACTTTCCCTTCTTTTTGCTATTTCTTTTAAATTAAATAAAACAACTATCTTATTATGCTTTTATTTTCTCTCCAATTTTATCCATAAAAAAAATTCCTGGGTGTTACACAAGGGGTTCATTCGAATCAGTTTTTCTCCTTGGGGTGCGCCAGTTTTGTTCGTTAAGAAGAAGGACTGAACTCTCCGAATGTACATCGATTACAGAGAGTTGAATAAGCTAACGGTAAAGAATAAGTATCCACTGCCCCGGATAGATGATTTGTTTGACCAACTACAGGGTGCCCGAGTGTTTTCGAGGATTGACCTACGCTTGGGTTACTATCAGTTGAAGGTCCGGAGGGAAGATGTACAGAAAACGGCCTTCCGAACGAGGTACGGGCATTGTAAGTTTCTCGTTATGTCTTTTAGACTTACGAATGCGCCGGCAACATTTATGGACTTAATGTACCGCGTCTTCAAGGAGTATTTGGACAAATTTGTGGTTGTGTTCATTGATGACATCTTGATCTATTCGAAGACGAAAGAGGAACACGGAGAGCACCTACGGATAGTTTTGGAAGTTTTGCAACGATGCCAGCCTTACCCAAAGTTCTCTAAGTGCAAGTTTTGGCTGGACAGAATAAGCTTTCTCGGCCATATCATATCTCAGGAGGGAATCTCAGTTGATCCAGCTAAGATTGAGGTTGTCAGGGATTGGCCACAGCCTAAAATCGTGCGAGAGGCACGTGGATTTCTCAGATTGGCAGGATACTATAGGAAGTTCATTGAGGATTTTCAAAGATAGCAGTCACTCTATCCCGATTGACGAGAAAGAATGAAAAGTTTGTATGGTCTGCTACATGTGAAAAGAGCTTCAATGAGCTGAATCAAAGACTGACTACAGCACCAGTGTTGACATTGCCTGTTGAAGGCGATAAGTTTAGTATTTACTGCGATGATTCAAAGATTGGACTTGGGTGTGTGTTGATGTAGGAGGGCAAGGTTATTGCTTATACTTTTGGCAATTGAAGCCGTACGAGCAAAATTATCCAACACATAATCTTGAGCTTGCAGCGTTTGTCTTTGCTTTAAAAATCTAGAGATATTATCTGTATGGACAACAGTGTGAGGTGTTCTCCGATCACAGAAGCTTAAAGTATTTGTTTACTCAGAAAGAACTTAATATGCGACAGCGAAGGTGGTTGGAGTTCGTTAAAGATTATGATTTTGAAATTAAATACCGCCCAGGGAAGGCAAATAAAGTCGCAGACGCTTTTAGCAGGATGCCTTCTACAAGTCAGCTTTTGCTTGCATCGATGTTAGGAATGCTAGGATCTGAGATCGAGAGGTTTGGTGTGGAGATTGTGGCCGAGTTGTTCACTATGCTCACGAACATTTCTCTTAGGCCGACAATATATGACAGACTTCGAGAAGCTCAGAGGGAGGACCTGGAGTGTGAGAGATATCGATTGAGCATGACATCTGAGGACCCGTCTGATTTCAGCTTGTCGAATGATGGTGTATTGAGATTCAGACATAGGTGGTACGTGTCTAACAATGAGGAGTTGAAGAGAGAGATCTTAACCAAGGCACACTCCTCGGCATACTCAGTGCATCCGGGGAGCACAAAAATTTATAGAGACCTGAGAAAACATTTATGGTGGCCGAACATGAAGAGAGAAATTGTTAGGTATGTGGAAACCTGCCTGGTTTGTCAAAAGGTTAAGGCACAACACCAAAGGCCAGCCGGAACCTTACAGCCACTGCCGATTCTGGAGTGGAAATGAGAGCAAATCTCTATGGATTTCATTGTTGGACTCCTGAAAACGACGAAAGGGAACGATGGCATCTGGGTGATTGTGGACCGTTTGACAAAGACGACCTACTTTCTATCAGTGAAGATGACCTATTCTATGGATCAGCTCGCCGAGCTATATGTGCAGGAGATTGTCAGATTACACAAAGTGCCTATTTCGATTGTCTCTGATAGAGATACCAGGTTTACTTCAAAGTTCTGGAAGAGTTTACATAAAGCCATGGGAACTCAGTTGAATTTTAGCACGGCGTTCCATCCTCAGACTGACAGACAGGCAGAAAGAACAAATCATGTAACACCCGTCATTTTCAGTCAGGTAATTTCTTCCTTAAAGAAAATGATTTAACTGTCACCTCTACTAATGATCCTTTCAATTTAGAATTTAAATGCAAAAACTTATTCAATTTCTATGTGTGTGGTGGCAGAACCGTAATAAAGATGGATTTTAATTAGTATAAATAGGAAATGAAAATCCTTAAATCTCATTAAAACCTCAGTGTAGCCGACATTCCTCTCTCGGTGACTCCTTTTCCCCAGACCTCCCTCTCTTTGCCAGCGACTCCTCCATCTACGATCGATTCTTCAGTCTCCACCCCTGACGATTCACGCTCTAGGTAAGACTTAGACAATGTAGTTGCTGGTTAGTTGCTTAGAGCTCTGTTTTCAGCTAAGACTTGTAGTTTCGGATTTCATCCATGGTCGTGTAATAGTAGTGACATTTGTAATCTGTGGTTAGTTACTAGGTTGAATTTAGTTATTTTTAGGTTCTAGAAGTTAATCTGCGCACACTAGGTGCTCAACTGAGAAGATTTAGAAATATATATGTTAGATTCTAGGATGACTTTTGGTTAGAACTTTTAGGATTTTGATTTAACACTGTAATGTGAAATGTTTTTAGGTGAAGAAGTCTGAAGTGAAGTTCTCAAGTTTGCTAAGGAAACCAGGTAAGTGAGTGAGTAGGACTCCCGGCCATTAGGGCCTTACATCACAAGGGTACTAAGTTAAAGTTTATTATGATGTCCGCAAGCTGTTTGTGTTATTGTCTGTATGGTTATGATATGTGAGTTAGCAACATGATTTATTGTTGAATGATTGATCTGTCCTTCTAGTCCGATGAAATAAGTGTACTCTTACGCATGCTTCATGATTGTTTCCTTTTCAAGCATATGAAAACATTTTAAGTGCATGTTTTCCTTCACGATCAAGATATGAACATGAAACTTATGTAACAAGGATTAAGAGAGGGTTGGGGGCGGTTTGGCGTATGTCACTATCCAAAAGAAGGACCATGAATACGGCCCGCAAGGGATTATGTACACTATCACTGTCAACCCCCTTTTCGGCACAAATCCTCCCCTTAATCCACATGATGTAAACGATGAACAATAACATGATGTAAACGATGAACAAAAACATGAACAAGAACATGAACAAGAACTTGAACAAGAATATGAACAAGAATGTGACGAGAAATGATTATGAAAATGTGTTCTTTTCAGCTGTGCATTCATGCATACATGTTAGTATTGCACTCCTTACTAAGCATTAGGCTTATAGTTTAAACCTTATGATGTAGGTGACGAATTATCAGGTGAGGATTTCAAACCCAATGAAGATGTCTAGGACTGGTTGCTGGATGGTGCTCAGGGTGGCTGTTTGTGGCTGGAAGGCGATGTCAACCCCTGGTTACTACTCTTATGATGTTGGTAAGGATTATAAATACTGAGGTCTAAATAGGATGAGTTTTCTTAAAACGATGGATATTGGACTTTTTCTGACTGAATTTCTGAGTTTGAGAATGATCATGAAATGAAAGAAAGATCTCTTTTATTTAAGTCTTCCGCTACACGTATTTTGGATGAGTCTATGGTTCAACTGTGTGTTAGTTTATCTCGGTCATGTTGAAGTCTGTGAAAGTCTGAATGTTTCGGAGAGTTCTGTCCTTCTTCTTGACGAACAGAACTGGTGCATCCCAAGGTGAGAAACTGTGTCAAATGAATCCCTTGTCTAACAACTCTTCTAACTGCTCCTTTTGTTCAGTAGGTGCCAGTCTGTACGGATTCTTTGATACAGGCCCTGAGCCTGGATAAACATCAATAACAAACTCGATCTCTCTATCCGGCGGTAATCCGGGAAGATCGTCGAGGAAGATATAAGAAAATTCTCTAACCACTGGAAGGTCTTTTGGCTTCACCCCGTTAAGCAACTGAGTATTAACCACTGTAGCCAGATAAACTAAGCATTCACCTCTAAATTGCTCTTGGACCTTCATGGAATAGGAAGTAGGCGACCCACTCGACCTATTCATTGCCTGATATGAAAACTCTTCTTTATCCGGGGGCTGAAAAGTCACTAACCCGGATCGGCATTCAATGGTAGCAAAATGGCTTGACAGCCAGTCCATCCCCAAAATAAGATCGTACCGCTCTATGCTCATAACTATCAGGCAAGCATAAAGGGTATTAATCCCTACCGAGACAACGTTGCCTTGGAAGTTACGATCGGACTGCATATACGCTCTAGAAGGCAGCATTACTTTATACTCATATTCTGCTAATTCAGACACTAACACCAATCTAGTCATGCAAGTAGTTGAAATGAAGGAGCACGTAGCTCCCGTGTCTATCAAAGAAAATACAGCTATGCCAGTAACTAAAATACTACCTGCGATAACCGAAGGCTGAACCTCATCGTCAACATCACAAGGCTCGATGAAAGCAAAGATACTCGGCATAACTCTTCTATGATCTATGCCCTGTTGATCTTTGCCTGGTTGATTTCGGTTCAATAATGGGCAGTTCATGATATAATGGTCAATCTCTCTGCATCGATAACACTTGTTGGTACCCATCCGACAATCACCGTAATGTTCCTTCTGGCACTTAGGGCAAATAGACTTTCGAGTAGCCCCTTGAACTTGCTTCCCCTTGTCCTGATCTTTTCCTCCCTCATAAGGCCTTTTAACACCTCTTTGCTGTTGTTGCTGTAGTTGTTGTCCCCTAGGTTGCCAACCTCGATTCCGTAACTGAGGCTGGAGCTCACGAAAGAAGCCCTTAGCAGGCTCTCTTGGCTTAACAAAGGTCAATTCTACAGCCTCAAACTCCAAGGCTCTTGTCGCAATGTCCTCGTAGGGCACATCTAAAACACCAGATACTATGATATTCTTTCGAATCTCCGGGTTTAGTCCATCCGTAAACTTGTTGAACCTTGTCTTCATTATCGCTGACTAAGCGCGGTGTAAACCATGATAAGGCTTTGAACTTTCTAATATACTCCGCAACTATACTGGTCTGTTTCAGCTGCATGAACTCGGCTCTTTTTGCCGCCCTCACAATACGGCTGAAGTATTTATCAAAGAACATAGTCTTAAACCGTTCCCCCTCATCAGTGTCATGTCCGTAGTCGCCTTAATTAAATCCCACCAAAATCGGGTATCCAATGCCAGGTGGAAAGTGACGCAAATGACCTTCTCAGCATTCTCCACTTTGGCATAAGCCAACATATCCTCCATCGTTCGAACCCACTCCTTAGCAATAGAGGGGTCCTTAGATTGTCCGTTGAATACCGGAGGCTGTAGCTTTTGGAACCTCTCCATGCTGTGATTGTCCATAACTATATCCCGGCCTTTCTGATTTTCACGGTTCACTAGGCTCTCGATCTGTTGTGCTTGCATGTCCATATGTTGGGTCTGACAATCCAGCAAATCTGTCAACCTATTCAGGGCTTCATCCCTGGCGTCTCTCGCTCGAACCATTTTTCTATAACTCCCATAAAAGTTAAAACAAACAATTCTAAGAAATCGAAATCAAATAAAGCATTTAAACGTACTTACAGTTGAGGAAGGATATCCTCGTAGTGGCTGTGCAGCCGAGCAGTCTACAGAACCGATTTTAAAACCTGGGGGCTCTGATACCATAACTGTAACGACCCTTAAGCCTTTACCCTTATTTCCCATATAAATTTTTTTTCTGTTTGTGCACTAAGTAATTTCGACTTCGAAAACTTTAATCAACGTCTAACTTATTGAAATTTCTCTTGAAAAGCCTTTTAAGAAAAAAAATTAATTAAAAGGAAACAATTGGCAGGCAATCGCGGGGCAAAGAGGGCATTTTGCTCATAAAATGCATGGCCGATCGATCGGCTGTGTAAAAATAAGGGGGTGATCGATCATCCCCACACCAGGGGATCGATCGCCCCTCGCGATCAATCACTAACCGATCGATCACCTTTTTACAGGCGATCGATCGGCAGACTCTCTGGAATTTCCAGAGAGTCTCCTCTCTTCTGCTGATCGATCGCCCCTCCTAGCGATCGATCGGCAGACTCTCTGGATTTTGAAATCTAGAGAGCTGCTCCTCTTCCTCTTCCCTTTTCCCATCAATCCCCTGCACACTACACATACAAAATTCTTCCTTCAATTTACCTCTAAACACTACATACATCACAACAACCCATTTCAACAAAAAGTCACCCGACACTCTTACTTCCTTTATAAACTCACTCAAAAACCGACTCGAGACGTATTTAAAACGAAGTAAGTTTTCACGAAAACGAACTGTGTGGATCCGTTTGAAAACTAAACAAATCTCTATAAAACTTGAAATTCACCAAGCAGTTATGGTATAACCTCTATAAAAGACTTAACCAAAAGAATTCATAAACGGGTTTTCAAAACATCAATACGTGTAAGTTTTCTAGCTAATCACCCATCAGCCCAACTAAACATCCATATACATTTATCGACGTTTCTAACTATCAAAATCCCAAAATATCTACGTGATGTCCCCACGGGTCAAAATACGCGTCGACTGCCAAGCGCACTCCCACGGGCATTCTTCTTCAGCCTGCTCATGCGTCGGGTGGAGGAACGTCATCCTCACCTGTTTCAAATCACCTACACCATAGAATTAAACTATGAGCTAAAGGGCTCAGTAAACCTACGTAAATGCAGATGAATGCTATGCGTATGTAATACTTAAAATCATGCAGTCATCCTACCTTTTCGCTATTCATTTCATTTAAGATGTCACCGGGGCTTCGCTCTCAGTAGATAGAAGCGGCACATCCGACGATTGGATAGCCCCTCGTATTTACCCGAGGGGAAAACATGCTTCATCTGACAACCGTGTCTGAACTGCCACCCCGATGTAACCGTTATTACATACATTTATACCTTTTCGTTATCCTTTTTATGAAAACATGCTTGAAAGTTCATTTTGCATGCTTATTCAGAAAACATAATGCATGGACGTACATAATACAATAATGAAAACAAACATAAAACAAACAACAAATGTTAAACGTTCTATAGCTTAAAGTAGCCTAACTACCCAATCTAATTACCCAAAACACACTACATCTCGAATTCCTCAATTTCACATACTTTCTTATGGTGTAGGCCAAACCGGTCAAACAAATCACAAAGACTTACCTCGCATCCATTGCAATTTAAGCTCCGTCCACGAGTGTTGTTCACCTATGGCAATTCACAACAATCATCATTAAAATCGAGTTTAAACTGTTAAACTTCCATACTACGAAACCCTTAACTAAAGAAATCTCCTAAAACTCTGATTTAACCCATTGAAGCATTTCGTCGAGCAATTTGTGCTCGACAGTCATAAACCTTCATTAATGGAGATTCTAATTTCTCCTACAACCAAAACACTCCAATATACCTCAACAAACCGATTAACTATGCCCAATAACCATCAATGCATCTATTAGAGGCGTAACAATGCTAAACCTATCGATTTCAAACCTTAAGACACGTTTTTTAACGAAACCCTAAACAAACTCTAATTGTTTAACAATCCGTAAAGTGGAAACTAAGGTCTTAGAAGCATAGAGTCTTACCTAGGGTCGTGAGAGGAGAAGAAATCGTGGAGAATCGAGTTGCCGGAGGAGGAGCTTCGTCGTCGAAAGAGAGAACGCACGAGGGGAAGAAAAATCGCCGATGGATGGTTCTTTGGAGAAGAATTTGCGTAAGTGTTAAGGAGAAAGAGAGGGGTTGTGATATTTTATAAAAAATTTACTTGCCAAATTATCATCTTGCCCCTCCCTTGGATTTTATATTTGTTTGTTCGCTTATTTTGTTAATTGATCTTTCGATCCATTTTCTTCAAATTTTTTTTTATTTCACCATAAATTCCAATCTATTATTAAGGCTCCATTAAAATTTTCTGTACACAAAACAGATTTAATTTGACATATTTATAAAAATGCCATTATTTATTGGAATAATAAAATCTCGTAAAACCGGGTGTTACAGAGTTGACCTTAGATTAAGTTATGTTATGAGAGTTTAACGTTGATTCTAGGATTATGCTAGGTATAAGAGTTAGAGAGTGAAAGTTTGAAGAGAATTTGGTGAGAGAACATAAAGTGGAAGACGTTTAATGTATTATTGGTTTGAGATAATGAAAAGTAAAGAAAATCAAAGGGAAGACAAGTGAAATGGAAGGCTTCAACGTTGGACTAGAGAGGAAGAGAAAGAGAGTGGCAAATTTACAAAAATTAAAAGTTGGTGGGGAACATTTAAAATGGAAAAATGTGGAAAAAAGACAAAAGTACCTTCTTCCTCCCCTTTTCTCCCACGATATTTTGCAGCCCCATTAAAGGTTTCTCCTCTCCTCCATTTCATAAATTTTGGCAAAGATTTGAGATGAGTTGTAGTGGGTTTTGTAATCTTTGCACATTAGGGTTAGCTTTTGAGTGTTTTGATGAGTTTTCAGTAAGTTTGGTTAGGGTTTGGGAAACCCTAAGTGAGGGGACCGAAATTTTCATTCATTGGCTAGTTTTCTTCCTATTTTTTGTAATTTAAACATTAGATAGGTTAGTTTATGTTGTTTAGGTCGTTAGATTAGAGAATTGGTGGAAGTTGTGAAAAACCGTGTTTTCTTGATCAATGTTGCCGATTCTGTTTTGGTGTTTGGCCATGTTATTTGGTTGCTAAATTTGATTGGTTCAATGGATAGTAGATGTGTAAAAGTTTACGGAATGGGGCAAAACATTTAAATCTTTTGAAAAACAAGTAAGTTATGACCGATTGAAGTTGGATGATGAAAAAAGTGGGAAAATCGGGTTTTGGGTGTTACATTTTAAATTTGGTTAAATGTGTTGTTAGATTTAGTTTAGATATTCCTTAGAATTCCTAGAATGTTACTAAGTGAATTTTTCCTATATTTGTTAGGTTGGCAAGCGAGCAATTAGCATAGTCGAAGTAACTGAATACGTGTGGAGTAATCAGGTAAGTAGAGGAACGCTTTTTTTTGTTGCCTTCGGGCCTACACCAAGGGACGGTAAGGATGTTTGCTTGTTTGTTTTGGTTTGAGCATTATATTGTCATGCATCATGTTTTCAAACTACGAAATACGAGTTTTAGCATGTTTTAAGTTATAATATAAAACGTAAGAAGATAATAAAATAGATATGCAACTTGGTTTCGAGTAGAATCGCCTTATCGGGAATGAGTGCTCGTGTGTAGCACCCCAAGAAGGATTCTATGAGAGATGCTATGCTGAAAGTACGTAATGTGTATTGAGTATAAACGCCTCGATATGATCGTGCTAAAGATGGCACATGAGGGTTCTATGGTCAATATGGGAGGAGATTATGTATGGCCGTCCAGGATTGTGATGGGATGTGTGCCTCCGATCTTGCTCTGCTATGTCAATGTGTGGCTGTCCAAGATTGTGTTAAGACGTGTGCCTACTTGATCCACGTGTAAAAGTGAAAGATTAATGCAACGAAAATTAAACAAAAACAACAGTATGAGTAGAAATCGCATTAGGGGCTGAGTTGAGCATGCATTGTTTTGAATTGCATTATTCCCTACTTGTTAAGCATTAGGCTTACGTTTTGTGTTCTGTGGTGTAGGTGACGACGAGATTGCAGGTGAGCTCTATGAGGGAGACTAGGATTAGGGTGCAGTCAGCAACGCACGGGGCATGTAGGTGCATGTATTTGTCTGGGCATCTCGACCATGGGCTTCTGGGAGTTGTGGTAGTGGGTATTTTGTTGGGATTTTGTTTGTGTAAATAACGGGGAATTTATAACTCTTTTGGCTAATGTTTTGGGAATTTGTTGTTCAAATGTTTGTTTCAGGATTCTGGTTTTCGAAACTTTAAACGTTATGTTGCTCGAATTTTATTAACAAAGCATTGTTTGTTTTCACAAATTTTCACGTTTTCGATGACGTTTTAGAGTCGGGTTTCTGGGATTTTCACGTGTCGAGGAATTGAAAATGTCAGGAAAAGTTTTGGGTAAGTTTTAGGTGTTTTGGTTGGGTGAGAATTGAAGGAAATGGTGAAAAAGTGAAAGAAAAGTGAAGGAGGTGTGCTGGTGGCCGAGGGTGGCGCGCAGGAGGTGTGCTGGCGCCGAGCCTGGCGCGTGCAGCAGGCGCACGGTGCGCGCTTTCGGGGCACGTGCAGCACCTAGCACCGATCGATCGACACATTACGCGCAAAATTGATCGACAACCCGAGAGGTTGCCGATCGATTGGCACCTCGCGTGCGCAGTTGTGCGCTCGTGGTGCATGCTGCAGCAGCGCGCGATGCGTGCGCTACCTAGGCGAAGCACGCGCGGCACCCATGTAAGCCACCTTGACTTTTTTAAAAAAAAATTTCTACTTCTAATATGTTTTAACCCGACACTTTCCGATATGTTTTGCACGTATTTTATGCACGTTTTCCAACCTTTTTCAATGGTTCGAAAAAAGCAAAAAATCGAGTCGAAATTTTATCGAAAATTGTTTTAAACTTCGTTTTAAACGTGGTTATGGTGAGCAAGGTAGCGCACCGAGCCGAAGTGGGTTCCTAGCGTTACAAGTTTGTATCAGAGCGAAATGGTCAAGTCGTTCAAAGGATTACCTGACCATGTCGGCCGCCATGCAACGTGCTTCACCGACTGTAAGTATTTCTTTACTTTTAGTTAGTTTATAACTAAGATTAGATTATTTTAACCTTGTACAAGATTAGAACCAAAATGCTGAGGAACCCAAGACAACCTAGAAATGAGCTTGAGGAGTCAGTTAAACAGCTTACGGAGCTGGTTGGGAGGCAAGCCGAGTTGTTTGGATCGCTTATAAGTCAAGGAGGTCCGGGAAATATTGGACCTAGTTATAATGGAGACAAGTTCAGGAAATTGAAGCCTCCAACGTTTGAGGGCCAGTTAACAGATCCGACAGCTGCTAAGAGATGGATTCACACAATCGAGAACATGTTTAAGTATGCTAATGTGGAAGAAGGGAACAAGGTGACCTGTGTGACCTTCCATTTGGCTAATGATGCTCAAAGCTAGTGGGAGGCTGTAGAAGCCACCACAGCTGCACAGGGAATTACCTGGAAGGAATTTAAGAAGTTATTCTACAAAAAGTATTATAACCGGACAGTTCAAGCTGCTAAGAGGCTGAAGTTTTTACAATTAAAGCAGACCGGATTAGTTGGGGAGTATATCAGGCAGTTCGATTCACTTTCTAAGTTTGCTAGCTACATGATGAGCAGAGAGGAAGATAAAGTACCCCAGTTTGTGTAGGGCCTGAAGCCAAAAATATACAAGGGCGTGAAAATATCCGGAATTGCTGGAGTGTCTTATGTAAACATTGTGGCTAAGGCTCTAGAAGTGGAAGAGGCCGATGACAAGTGTGTTAAGCCAGCAGAAGCCCTGAAAAGAATGTTTAAGGAGATTACATCTCAGATGAGCCGAGGCGGATCTTCTTCATAGCCTCAAGGAACAAAGAGGCCGGGCGGCATTTTAAATGATCAAAGATGAGGAAAGAAGCCGCAACAGCAACCAAAGAAATAGTTTTCACAGTGTCCGAAGTGTTTGAAGTCTCATCCAGGAGAGTGCAAACAGTATGCGGGGGAATTGTTTTAACTACTTTGAGTCTGACCATCTTTTCCGAGACTGCCCAAAGCCTAAAGTTAATCGATGCTTTAAGTGTAACAAGCCTGGACATTTAGCAAAGGATTGCCCGGTAGTAAAGAAGGGACCAGCTAAGGCAACATCCAGAATCTTCGCCATGTCCGAGTCAGATGGCGAGGATAGACTAGCCATGTTCTCAGGTACTGTACTTGTCAATTCAGTGACTGGATTTACGTTGATAGACTTAGGTGCATCACATTCTTTCGTAGCCACGGCTTTCGTAGTAAAAGTGAATCTGGAGGTGAAGCCCGTAGGGTGTATGTATGATGTGAAGTTACCTTCCGGTGAGTGCCTATGTTTAGATTAAATGGTGCTCAATAGTTTGATATCGGTCGGGAGGAAGACGTTGCCAGCCAATTTAATTGTGATGGGGATAACCGGGTATGATGTGATACTCGGTATGGATTGGCTCTTTTAGCATTATGTAACCATTGACTGTCGGGCTGGAAGTGTGAACTTTCAACCTCCGAATGGTGAGAATTTTGCATTGCAAGCCTTGAAGAATTAAGGAAGCTCTTAGTAATGGCACCCATGGAGGCTCGGAAGTCGTTAATCGGTGAGGTCGTTTGTTTTCTTGCAACTATAGTTGATTTTCAACTACAAGTAGAGGCTAAACCTCAGGATATATCTGTAGTTCGTGATTTTCCTGAAGTATTTCTGGATGATTTGCCTGGTCTACCTCCGGACTGGGAAATCCGAAACCTATCCTGGAGAAGAGCCGATGTTAAAGAATCCTTACAGGTTTGCTCTGTAATGACCCCAATCTCATTAGGGCCGCCACAGGCATTGTTATGACTTAATCTTAACTTAAATCCTCGTAAGTTCACATTAAATCTTTTGTTTTTTTTTTAAAACCTTTTAGAAGAAAACGGATTGGATAATTAACCCTGACTGTCACATAGACTCAAATGGACTATTGTCCAAAATGGACAAATGGCCAAAATAGACGATTGGCCAAAATAGACGAATGGCTAAATTGGACGACTGGCCAAAATGGACGACTGGCCAAGATGGACGACTGGCCAAGATGGACGTTTGGCTAAGATGGACGAATGGCCAAGATTGACGATTGGCCAAGATGGACGAATGGCCAAATTGGACGACTAGCCAAAATGGACGACTGACCAAGATGGACGAATGGCCAAAATGGACCACCAGCCAAACTGGAGGACTGGCCAAGATGGACGAATTGCCAAAATGGACGACTGTTTCCTTTGTCCCAGAAGACTTAACAACTTAATTAAATCAACCGTAACTCTAAATCCACCATTAACATCTGCCGATTTCCAAACATCAGAGTACAGCCTAACTCGTCCGAATCCCATTACCTCTATCTCCACTTATTATATACCATTTTAACTTCAATACAGAATATTCTCAAAATTGTCTATTTCATCTCAAGATCTAAATCGACTGTTCCATTCATCCAAATCGATTATCTACAACAGAAATCCAACAAAATCATCTAACCAGTAGGCCCAATCCTTTAATTACCAAAAATTTACATTATCTTCAAGCTAATACCCCAATACAACATCGACATAAGCACAAAATTTCCTAAAACATCCCCCAAAAAAATCCATTATTAAACCATTCAGAATAACATAACTCCAAACCTAAATCCATCATACAATTCACCAGAATTAAAACTTTCTATACATCCTAAAGTCCATCACATTCTCAACATCAATCTAGTTCACACCTAATTACCACAAAACGGCTCGGAGCACACCCACGGGTCATCAAGCCTAGCCAAAACACACCCCATCGCCATGAGCTCCGCCCATCGACCACCTATGCCTAATCATCGGGAGGAGGTTCCTCACCTTCGTTTTTGTCACTTACATCATACGATAAACACATTAAGCCTAATGCTTAGTTAGGAGTGTACTAAACATAACATTCACATAAATGCATGACATTTGTAAAACATGTTCATTTCGTTTCATTTCTTTAGCATTAGCACAACCGTCTACTCAGTAAACCACATACTTGCCCCGTGAGAACCATGAGTTGCCATGTATGTACCATTCCTTTTCCCGTTAGAACACATGACATAAAACATGAGATTCTTAGTTCATTATCGTTCTTTATTTCAATTTTCATAAAAAACATGCTCATAAATTGTTCGTATGCTCATAAACATGATGCATGAGGAAATATACACGTACAGCATTCACCAAAAATGATTCTTAACTTTCCTTAAACGTTTATAGCCCGTAGGCGGACAAAACACTTAACTAATAGCTTACTCTACATCCAAAGCTACCCGACTCACCAAAAATTCATCCTACCATCGAACATTATCATAACAAACAATTCTAACATCGGTATGATGTAGGGCCTTAAGGGCCGAAAACCTAGCACTCACTTACCTCGGGTCCTTAGTGTTCTTGGTTCATCTTTTTGCCAGGCAATCAAACTAAAATTCATCACTTAACTTATGAAAATCTGTTCTAAGATAAATATAAACCTTTATCATTTTCTCAACCTAACACACCAAAGTTCTTACGTATTTCAAACTCTAATTCATCCACTAACTAGAGGAGAAAGTTACCTTACCTTTTATCTACACAAAAGGAGGAGAAATCTTTGAGAAGGAACAAAGTTCGTGGGAGGAGGAAAATGGTTTCTTCTCAGCGGTGGAAGAAAACAGAAGGAAGAGTGAAGAATGAGAGTGATCTCACGTAAGGGGGAGAAGAAGTGGGGAAAAGCTTCTTCCACAAGCTTTGACACATGTCACAATCTTATTGGGTGCTCCTAACTACCCTCTTTCACTTCCTAAATTGCCCCTTCATTAGTTTCCAACTAAGGTTTTGTTCAGTTACACTTTGGTTTGGTCTTTTTCTTTTTCTTATAATTCCTTCAACACTTTCCTTATACATCCATTAATATTCTTTGTCTTTAATTTAAATTTTACCACTAGCCTAGGGCAATAGGCATAGCACGTAAAAGTCATAAAGCAAAAGTTCTGGGTGTTACATCCTACCCTCCTTATTTAGAATTTTGTCCTCAAAATTAGGTACCTGAACTACTCTGGATATCTGTCCATCATATCCTGTTGACGCTCCCACGTCGCTTTCTCTACGTTTTGGTTTCTCCACAACACTTTTACTAGTGAGATTGTCTTATTACGCAGGACTTTAATTGAAGACTCCAAAATCTGCATCGGTCTCTCTTCATAAGTCAAGGTCGGTTGTAACTCAAGATTAACTTGTTCTACCACGTGCGTCGGATCCCGTACACATTTCCTCAACATCGACACGTGGAAGACATTATGTACACCCTCCATAGACAACGGAAACTGAAGCTTGTACGCTGTAGTTCCAATCCTCTCTGTAATTGGGAACAGTCCAACAAACTGTGGATTCAACTTCCCTCTTTTACCAAAGCGAACCACGCCCTTGAACAGTGAAATTTTCAAAAACAGCTCATCGCCAACTACAAATTCCAAATCTCGCCTCCTTCGACATGCATAGCTCTTTTTGCAACTCTGTGCAGTTTCCATCATTTGCCTGATTATAGCAACCTTCTTAAATAGCTGTTGCAAAATTTCTGGACCAATCAACTTAGCTTCACCCACCTCATCCCAATACCGTGGCGACCTGCACTTTCTGCCATACAACGCTTCGTACGGAGCCATTCCAATCATAGATTGGTAACTGTTATTATACAAATTCAACTAATGGCAAATACCGGCTCCACGATACTTGAAACTCTAGCACGCACGCTCTTAGCATATCCTCAAGTATCTGAATCGTCCTCTCAGACTGTCCGTCGGTCTGTGGGTGGAAAGCCGTCCTAAAAGTTAACTTAGTACCCATAGTGCTTTGTAAACTTTCCAAAACCTTAAAGAAAATCTGGGATCCCGGTCTGAAACAATCGACCCTAGAACCCAGTGCAACCTTATAATCTCCTAGAAATATAGCTCTGAGAACTGATTCATCGCGTAAGTCATCTTTATTGGTAAGAAATGAGCCATCTTCGTCAATCTATCAACTACGACCAATATACTGTCATGCCCTTTTACTATCCTCTGTAATCCAACAACGAAGTCCATTGCAATATGATCCCACTTCCACTCGGGAATCGGTAGTGGTTGTAACTTCCCACTTTGTCTTTGGTTTTCTCCCTTTACTTGCTGGCAAACTAGGCAGGACTATACATAACAGGCCATATCACACTTAATGTTCGGCCGTCAATAATGCACTTTCAGATTTCGGTACATCTTGGTGTTACCCGGATGCACTGAGAATTATGATGAATGAGCCTCTGCCATGATCAGCTTCCTCAACTCCTGATCCTTCGAAGCATAGCAACGGTCCTGAAACCTCAGAATGCCATCCTTCGAGTAACTGAATTCGGAAGACGTATCCGTTAACTTGGCCACAATAACCTCCTTTTCTTCCGAGTCTGTCTGTTGAGCCTCCTTTATTTTGTCTAAAAGAGTAGGCCGTATCATCAGGTCTGCAAGTAAGGTCGGAAGCTTAGAAACTACCTCTAAATTAAACCTCTAGATCTCCTGTCTCAATGAAGCTCGCATACAAAAAACATCTGTCTCCTTGATTTTAGGCATCCTACTCAATGCGTCTGCCACCGTATTCGTCTTTCCTGGATGGTACTTGATTTCGAAGTCGTAGTCTTTCAAAAACTCCAACAATCTCCTTTGCCTCATGTTTAAATCTTTCTGCGTAAAGAGGTACTTTAAACTTTTATGGTCCGAAAATACTTCGAACTTTTGTCCATAGAGGTAGTGTCTCCATATCTTTCAATGCAAATACCACTGCGGCCAATTCTAAGTCATGCGTTGGATAATTCTGTTCATAACTCTTCAATTGACTAGAGGCGTAGGCAATGACCCTTTCGTCCGGCATCAAAACGCATCCCAATCCTACTTTGGATGCATCACAATAGTTACTGAATACTCCATTCTCCACGGGTAGAATCAATAATGGCGCTGTGGTCAACATTTTCTTCAAGGTCTGAAAACTTTCTTTACAGGCCTTTGACCACTCGTATTTCACTTCCTTCTTCGTTAAGTTAGTTAGAGGCTTGGCAATGATTGTAAACCCTTTGATAAACTTCCGATAATATCCAGCCAGGCCTACAAAACTTCGTACACCACTTGCATTTTTCGACTGAGGCCACTCTCTTACAGCTTGAATCTTAGCTGGATCCACTGAAACACCTTCTTTTGAAATTACGTGGCCTAAGAAATTCACCTGATTCAACCAGAACTCACACTTAGAAAGCTTAGCATATAATTGGTGCCCCCTTAAGGTAGTCAAAATGGCCTTCAAGTGCTCCACGTGTTCTTCATCATTTCGGGAAAATATCAGAATGTCGTCTATGAACACTATCACGAACTTATCCAAGAACTCCCGAAACTCTCTGTTCATGAGATTCATGCCGGGACATTCGTCAAACCGAAGGACATAACCATAAACTAATAGTGTCCATAATGTGTTATGAAGACAGTCTTTGGTACATCCTCAGCTTTGAGTTTCAACTGATAGTACCTCGAACGTTGATCGATCTTCGAAAATACTGTGGCTCCTTGTAACTGATCAAATAGATCAGCAATCCTCGGTAATGGATACCTATTCTTTATAGTCAGCTTAGTCAACTCGCGGTAATCCACGCACATCCTTAAAGAGCCGTCTTTGTTCTTCACGAACAACATCGGAGCGCCCCAAAGAGAAACACTCGGGTGTATAAAACCCTTGTCTGTTAGTTCTTTCAACTGGGCTTGCAATTCCCTTAACTCCACGGGCGCCATCCTATAAGGATTCTTAGACACAAGCACCAAACCTGAAATAATATCAATAGTAAAGTTCATTTCAGGGTCAGGAGGCAAACATGGTAATTTGTCTAGGAAAACTTCTGGAAACTCCACAGCTATAGGAATATCACATAGCTCCTTCTCATTCGATATCCGCATGTCAATAGCACTCGCTATGAATCCCGAACAACCTAGCTTAATCAGGTGCTGAGCATACAATGCTGACACCACAGACATCTGACTCGAACGGAGGGTCGCTTAGAACGAGAAACCCTTACCGCTCGGGGGTTTAAAATCCATGGCACCTGACCTACAATTGATCGTGGCATGGTGCCTGTACAACAAATCCATACCCAAAATTACTTCGTACCCCTTCATGCTTATGATGACCAAACTCGCATACAGCTTCCGACCATTAATAGTTATCACCTCCCCTTGTATCGCCTGTTCAGAATGTAAATACTCCCCGGAGGGCAACATGACAGTATAACTACGATCAGCTAGGACGAACTCTAGATTCCACTTAACTACATACTTTTGTGCTATGAAAGAATAGGTTGCCCCCGTGTCAATTAAAACATGAGCTGCATTTCCACACACCAGAACCGTACTTGATACAACTGAAGGCTGAGCAGCTTCCTCATCTTCAATAAGGGAAAAGATCCGGGAAGGACCGCCTGGTGGCCTCTTGTTGGGCTCAAGACAATCAAGAGCTTTGTGTCCCACCTTGTCACATCGAAAACAATGGCCGGAATGCAACTTACACTCCCCGAAGTGATTCTTCCAGCAAGAAGGGCATAAAGCAGCCAGTGGCACTCCTTGCAGGCATTTACCCTTGTCCAGAGCTCTAGGCCCCTCATTCGTCCATTTGTGTAATACCCGGGATTTTTTTTTTAGAGAAAATAAAATGATAAGGTAATTATTACTAAATAGTTGTTTTAATTAATTTAAAAGAAACGTGAATAAAATTTGTTAAAATAATTGATTAATTAATTGGTATTCGGATATTCTAAATGGAGAAATTAAGCTGGGTACGGGGTGAGGTTCAATCTATAAAAATTTATAATTTAAGAACGGGATTTAGCGGAATTTTCGGAAAGGGTAAAACGGTAAATGTCATGTTATTGTTTTAATAGAAATTGTTATAATTATTATAATTATTATTATTATTATTATTATTATTATTAATAAAACTAAACGAACAACAGAATCGCCATTCTGTTGTTCGTCGAGCCCGACGCCGAGAGGAGAACGGAGACGAGGGAGGGCGACGATCGACGGAGCGCGACGATCACCGGCGTTCTCCGGCGAGACTACGGCGGCGAGCGGGCTTCGGTTGTTCCCGCGCATGAACCGGCAGGTGAGACTCGGTTTAGCCCTGTTTTTGGTTCTGTTGGAGACCCGAGAGTGACGAGCTCGATTGAGCTCCGATCACCGGCCTAAATTGGCCGCCTCCGGCGTGGGTTTGCCGACCCCTGGACCGGCTATGGTGGATTGGCCGTGAGGAGTCCGAATTGGGCGAAATTCTGAAAGCCCTCTTTAGGGCATTTTGGGTTTTCTGAATTGGAACTTCGATTTTAGGTTGGTTTATGTTAATTGAGGCTAGATATGGTTGATTGGTGAGGAATTGAGTGAGATTTGATCAAAAATCGAAAAAGAGGAAATTACGGGTTAAGGGGCAGTTCGGGTTTTTGTCAATTTGACCTAGCTAGAGTCGTTTGTTTTCAAATTCCTTTTGGCAGGTTAAAATAGGTTATTAGAGGAGTACGTGGCCGCTAGAATCGTTCGATTCCGATAACCGACGCAAAAGTTATGCACGTTTGAGTTTTCGGGTCGGTTTTTACCGAACCCAAATTGGTGGCCCATAGGTTTTTGTTGGATTAGGGTAGAAATAGTAGTTTGAGAGTAATTGGTGAATGTAGGCTTAATTTGAATGAAGTTTGATTAATTGTAGTTAGAGTTAGTTTAAATATTCTTTAGAAGTGAATAGTGATGCTCAAGTGAATTTTGTGAATGTGATAGGTTACCGAGTGGGCAAATGTACATAGCCAAAGCGAGTAAGTGCGGTGCCAGAGTTCAGGTAAGTAGAGGACGTTTGTTTTGCTTTCGGGCCTACACCACGGAACGGTAGGATTTATTTGTTTGTTGTTTGACCGTCTTCCTTGTTGGTTCTTTGTTGTTGATGTTTTGTTGTCTTCTTTGTCGGTCAAGCATTGTTGTTGTTGTGTTGGTTGTTTCATTTGGTGTTGTGTTGGTCGTTTTGTTCGGTATGGCATACTTAAAGCATGCATCATTGGATATCACGCTAGGTACGAGCATTGGCATAGTTGGCATTGTGAGTATGAATGTAATCAAATAAGAAAATTTTACTGCATCTTGAATAGGTGCCTTGTCGGGCTGAGGTTGCTGGCAGTAGCACCCCGAGGGGTACTCTATGAGAGAGGGCTTGCTAAAACATGTATTGCATTTCGAATAGTGTGCCTTTTCGGGCTGAGGTTGCTGGCAGTAGCACCCCGAGGGGTACTCTATGAGAGATGGTTGGCTAAAACATTTAATCTTGAATAGTGTGCCTTGTCGGGCTGAGGTTGCTGGCAGTAGCACCCCGAGGGGTCCACTATGAAGGATGGTGGTTCGAGTGTGGCCATGCTAGACGGTTATGGGATGTGTGCCAACTCGTTCTACACGGCTTAAGAAAGATTAAAGCAAGAGTAAAGCAACGAACAGCAAATAAGCACAACTGAGTGATAGAAACTGCATGTGTTAGGTTGATTGCACTGTGTGTTGTCGTGTTATGTTGAGTCAGTTTGTTGAGTTGCATTGGGTGGTGTTGTATCTTTGTGTTGAGTTGTCGTGTCGAAGGGTGTTGTGTTGTTGTGTTAGAGTAGGGTAGTGTGTGCATTCTTCTTGTTATTATTTGTTACTCCCTACTTGCTAAGCGTAAGCTTACGTGTGTGCGTGTGTTCTGTGGTGTAGGTAACGACGCGGGTACAGGTGAGCTATGTGAGTCAACCAGGACTTGGGAGCAGTCGGAGATGCATGGGGCGTGCCGGTGCGGGCAGTTGTCGGGGCGTCTCGACCATGGTCTTCAGAAAGACGTGGGTGGAACAGTATTTTGGGGTCGTGTATAATTTACAATTATTTTGGTGGTTTGTAGAGTTGTCTATTTGGTTTTAGAGTTATTGCATAGCTATTTGTATTTGGTGTGTATAATCATAGTTAAGGGTGATGTGTCGCCCTGTACTGTGGACTTTCTTCACTTAGGAATGTTTGTATTTTAGTGTCCCTCTTTACTGCTATTTGGAGATTTCTCATTTCGTATGTTGGATAGTTGAGTATAGGTATTCTGGATTTGGTTGAGATTGGGCTGTGTGCAGGTACTTAGCATTTTGGAGGCGCTATTTTCAGGCGTTACTTTGCCGAAATTTTTGGGAAGTACGCCGTGGTGCTTCAGGGTTAGGATTAAGGGAAATTAGGAAGTCTAGACAGCTATGTCAATGTTATTTTAAATTAAGCTTTAACGTGGAATTAGTGAGCAAAGTAGCGCTCCGAGCCAGGGTGGGTTCGAGGGCGTTACAAGATGGTATCAGAGCATAAATGGTCGAGTCGTTCAAAGGATTACCCGACAATACCGGCCGCCATGCAACGTGCGTCACCGACTGTAAGTATTTCTTTACTTTTAGTTAGTTGAGATTTAAAATGATAAGATGAGATTGTTTAACCCTGTTTGTTTTGGATCTGTAATAGATTAGAACGAGAATCTCGGGAGTACCGAGACAACCTGGTTAAGTGTTTAGAATTTTGTATGTTATTAGATGCTAATCCCTGTTTGTTTTGTGATAATAGTGGACTAGAGAGTCTCAACGATACCGAGACAATCTAGATGGATCTCATGAGCCGGCTCATAGACGTACTGAATTGATAGTTCGAACAACTAGGAGTTTTATTTGAAAAAAAAAAACGGACAAGTAACATTTTTAGAATAGATAGAAGTAAGATTTGCAATTAGAGAAATTAGAGGACCTTAAGATGGGAATGGAAATCTGATAACTTATAAGGGGTTTGAACGTTCCGAGGTGAGTGTAAGCGTTAGCTTGAGTGGAAGTGATAGTAGTTGGAGAAAGCGTGAGTTACGTCCTAGTGTGAAAATGATAAGGGTGTGGTAGATTAAATGTTAGAGGAAGTAGACCTTAGAATGAGAAAGCTGTGCATCAAATCAGATAACTAGGTGTGACTGTCATTGTAGTACCCTTCGGATATAACAAAAGGTAATATAATTAAATTTATGTATAGTGGGAGTATGTAGATGCAGACGGTATTTAAGGGTTTAATTTAAGTAAATAGTTGGGAGAGTATCAGAAGTAGTTATTGCCGGGGTGTTTTAGAGGATGCAATTAATCAATGTGTGGGCGACCAATAGTGTATGACTTGAGGAATTATAGAATTTTGGGTAAGAGTGATAAATTAGAAAGGAAAATGGGAATGATGTTAGTATGATTAATGGAATGTAGTGATCCTTCAAGGTAAAATTGAGAACTTCAATAGGAAGTTTACTCGGCAGATTCTTGGTGTTATGTGGGTGCGTATACTTTGAGGATTGTAGTAAGTTGGGAAAGAGTTAGTTTAGACTTAAGGCTTTGAGAATGTTTGGTGATGACTGACTGAGGTACAGTTGGATAAATTGAGTTTACTCGAGGTAAGTAGGTAGTGTGCTTTCTCGAGATAAGTTAGTATTTCTAAGTAGAGAAAAGTCTAACCTCTTAAATTAAGATAATGCTCTGAGGTTTAGATTAATGCGCACGATGTTAGGAGAAATTGTGACTTGTCGAGGTAATAGGTAGGAAGTTGGGATTTTGGGTGTTAATTATGCTACAACAAGTTTGCAAACAAAGAGGTTGTTGGGTGACTTGTTGTAATGAGAGTTAGAGGTGTATGAAGACTCAAGAGTTTAGTAGGTAGTACATTGTGAAGAGTAAAAGTGAAAGGTGGAGAACTCAAATAGAGGATGAATAAGAAAATAGAGGTTGGAAGATGTAAGCTATAAGAACGATTAGATTAAATTAGAGTAACTTCTAGATTGCGGACGGACATAGGGAAGAAGGAGAGTTAAGCTATTAAGAGGGTTAGCTTTTAGAAATTGTGTCTTTCATATGAAGCTGAAGAACTTATAAGAGAGTTAAGTTGTAAAAGTTTCAATTTAGAGAATTCTAGGAGGTGGTGAATTTAGGGAAGTTTCAATTTTGAAATTCATAAGGTTGAAGCTAAAGTGAGTGTAGATCATTTAAGGTATTTGGGTGATGAGTGTTGAGTGTCAAGTTGGGAACAAGTTTGTTTAGACCTAAGAATTTGAGTGTTTGGTAATGACTGCAATTAGGAGTTAGACAAATTGAGTGTAGTGAACGTGAGTTAGACCAAGTAAGCATAGCGAATGTAAGTATAAAGAGTCATAGTATACTTTGAGGAATAGTTGATAGGCTTAAGAGATGAGAGCTTTGTGTATGAGGGATTGTGTTGACATAATTAATGAAATGTTATGATTGTTCGAGGTATAAACTGTCTTAATTATCTGATATAAGTAAGTGTAAGAGATAGGAGTGATAAGTGAGAAATGAGATGGTAGAATAGAAAGAATGTTAAAAACTTAAGGATTTAGGGTCAGATGTTTATGTACTGAATTATCTCAGTGTTATGGTAGTAAGGTATCGTAGAGTTATGAGGTAGTTATGTAAGAGTTGATGAACATTGGAGTAGAGAAGCTAGAGTTGGAATTAAGGTGATAATTGATTTCATTGAAGTAAATGGACTTAGAAATACTCAAGCTATAAGGATCAAAATTAGGAAAATGAAAACTTTGAGAGATGTAGAAAGTGTAGTGAAGTCAATAATTGTAGGGTATATTGAGTGTTGGAGTGTATAGTTTAAAATGATCAACTTAGAGTCGTAGAGAATTGCCAATTTGGAGTGAATAAAAACTCAGTTAGTACTGAGAATATATAGTGAATTAATTTAGGTAATGAGAATTCGGAATATGTGATTAATGTTAGAATGAGATACGAGGTAAGAAGCTTACTCTGTAGGTTCTAGTGTGACGCTATGGAGATTGTTTGATGGAAGTGACTAGGTGAACTTAGGTAGGAAGATTTAAGGCAGTGGATTACACGAGGAACGACTTAATCTTGATCTAAGAATTTATAGAGATTAGTAAAACTTGAGGTAAGAATTGTCCCCCTTAGTATCTTAGGATTACTTGATTGTGGTAGCATAAAGAGTAGTAGTCGTTGGTGCGTGTTTAGTAGATATAGAAGTAGAAAAAGATGAACTTAGCTAGAGAAAAAGATCGAGTGGAGAAGTCAGTTAGAAGGGTTTGGGTATGGATTAGATTATAGTTAGTGAATGTATGTGTATTCGGGTTAGAGCGTAACTGATAGATGAGTCAGGATATTGGGTAGGTGAGATGAGATGAGCACATTGAGAAATAACAAGGCCACAAATTTTAAGGACAAAATTTTTGTAAGGAGGGTGGCTTGTAATACCCGGGATTTTTTTTTTAGAGAAAATAAAATGATAAGGTAATTATTACTAAATAGTTGTTTTAATTAATTTAAAAGAAACGTGAATAAAATTTGTTAAAATAATTGATTAATTAATTGGTATTCGGATATTCTAAATGGAGAAATTAAGCTGGGTACGGGGTGAGGTTCAATCTATAAAAATTTATAATTTAAGAACGGGATTTAGCGGAATTTTTGGAAAGGGTAAAACGGTAAATGTCATGTTATTGTTTTAATAGAAATTGTTATAATTATTATTATTATTATTATTATTATTATTATTATTATTATTATTAATAATAAAACTAAACGAACAACAGAATCGCCATTCTGTTGTTCGTCGAGCCCGACGCTGAGAGGAGAACGGAGACGAGGGAGGGCGACGATCGACGGAGCGCGACGATCACCGGCGTTCTCCGGCGAGACTACGGCGGCGAGCGGGCTTCGGTTGTTCCCGCGCATGAACCGGCAGGTGAGACTCGGTTTAGCCCTGTTTTCGGTTCTGTTGGAGACCGAGAGTGGCGAGCTCGATTGAGCTCCGATCACCGGCCTAAATTGGCCGCCTCCGGCGTGGGTTTGCCGACCCCTGGACCGGCTATGGTTGATTGGCCGTGAGGAGTCCGAATTGGGCGAAATTCAGAAAGCCCTCTTTAGGGCATTTCGGGTTTTCTGAATTGGAACTTCGATTTTAGGTTGGTTTATGTTAATTGAGGCTAGATATGGTTGATTGGTGAGGAATTGAGTGAGATTTGATCAAAAATCGAAAAAGAGGAAATTACGGGTTAAGGGGCAGTTCGGGTTTTTGTAAATTTGACCTAGCTAGAGTCGTTTGTTTTCAAATTCCTTTTGGCAAGTTAAAATAGGTTATTAGAGGAGTACGTGGCCGCTGGAATCGTTCGATTCCGATAACCGACGCAAAAGTTATGCACGTTTGAGGTTTCGGGTCGGTTTTTACCGAACCCAAATTGGTGGCCCGTTTCGTTAGGTTTTTATTGGATTAGGGTAGAAATAGTAGTTTGAGAGTAATTAATGAATTTAGGCTTAATTTGAATGAAGTTTAATTTATAGTAGTTAGAGTTAGTTTAAATATTCTTTAGAAATGAATAGTGATGCTCAAGTGAATTTTGTGAATGTGATAGGTTACCGAGTGGGCAAATGTACATAGCCAAAGCGAGTAAGTGCGGTGCCAGAGTTCAGGTAAGTAGAGGACGTTTGTTTTGCTTTCAGGCCTACACCACGGAACGGTAGGATTTATTTGTTTGTTGTTTGACCGTCTTCCTTGTTGGTTCTTTGTTGTTGATGTTTTGTTGTCTTCTTTGTCGGTCAAGCATTGTTGTGGTTGTGTTGGTTGTTTCATTTGGTGTTGTGTTGGTCGTTTTGTTCGGTATGGCATACTTGAAGCATGCATCATTGTATATCACGCTAGGTACGAGCATTGGCATAGTTGGCATTGTGAGTATGAATGTAATCAGATAAGAAAATTTTAATGCATCTCGAATAGGTGCCTTGTCGGGTTGAGGTTGCTGGCAGTAGCACCCCGAGGGGTACTCTATGAGAGAGGGCCTGCTAAAACATGTATTGCATTTCCAATAGTGTGCCTTGTCGGGCTGAGGTTGCTGGTAGTAGCACCCCGAGGGGTACTCTATGAGAGATGGTTGGCTAAAACATTTAATCTTGAATAGTGTGCCTTGTCGGGCTGAGGTTGCTGGCAGTAGCACCCCGAGGGGTCCACTATGAAGGATGGTGGTTCGAGTGTGGCCATCCTAGACGGTTATGGGATGTGTGCCAACTCGTTCTACACGGCTTAAGAAAGATTAAAGCAAGAGTAAAGCAACGAACAGCAAATAAGCACAACTGAGTGATAGAAACTGCATGTGTTAGGTTGATTGCACTGTGTGTTGTCGTGTTATGTTGAGTCAGTTTGTTGAGTTGCATTGGGTGGTGTTGTATCTTTGTGTTGAGTTGTCGTGTCGAAGGGTGTTGTGTTGTTGTGTTAGAGTAGGGTAGTGTGTGCATTCTTCTTGTTATTATTTGTTACTCCCTACTTGCTAAGCGTAAGCTTACATGTGTGTGTGTGTTTTCTGTGGTGTAGGTAACGACGCGGGTACAGGTGAGCTATGTGAGTCAACCAGGACTTGGGAGCAGTCGGAAATGCACGGGGCGTGCCGGTGCGGGCAGTTGTCGGAGCGTCTCGACCATGGTCTTCAGAAAGACGTAGGTGGAACAGTATTTTGGGGTCGTGTATAATTTACAATTATTTTGGTGGTTTGTAGAGTTGTCTATTTGGTTTTAGAGTTATTGCATAGCTATTTGTATTTTGTGTGTATAATCATAGTTAAGGGTGATGTGTCGCCCTGTACTGTGGACTTTCTTCACTTAGGAATGTTTGTATTTTAGTGTCCCTCTTTACTGCTATTTGGAGATTTCTCATTTCGTATGTTGGATAGTTGAGTATAGGTATTCTGGATTTGGTTGAGATTGGGCTGTGTGCAGGTACTTAGCATTTTGGAGGCGCTATTTTCAGGCGTTACTTTGCCGAAATTTTTGGGAAGTACGCCGTGGTGCTTCAGGGTTAGGATTAAGGGAAATTAGGAAGTCTAGACAGCTATGTCAATGTTATTTTAAATTAAGCTTTAACGTGGAATTAGTGAGCAAAGTAGCGCTCCGAGCCAGGGTGGGTTCGAGGGCGTTACAAGATGGTATCAGAGCATAAATGGTCGAGTCGTTCAAAGGATTACCCGACAATACCGGCCGCCATGCAACGTGCGTCACCGACTGTAAGTATTTCTTTACTTTTAGTTAGTTGAGATTTAAAATGATAAGATGAGATTGTTTAACCCTGTTTGTTTTGGATCTGTAATAGATTAGAACGAGAATCTCGGGAGTACCGAGACAACCTGGTTAAGTGTTTAGAATTTTGTATGTTATTAGATGCTAATCCCTGTTTGTTTTGTGATAATAGTGGACTAGAGAGTCTCAACGATACCGAGACAATCTAGATGGATCTCATGAGCCGGCTCATAGACGTACTGAATTGATAGTTCGAACAACTAGGAGTTTTATTTGAAAAAAAAAAACGGACAAGTAACATTTTTAGAATAGATAGAAGTAAGATTTGCAATTAGAGAAATTAGAGGACCTTAAGATGGGAATGGAAATCTGATAACTTATAAGGGGTTTGAACGTTCCGAGGTGAGTGTAAGCGTTAGCTTGAGTGGAAGTGATAGTAGTTGGAGAAAGCGTGAGTTACGTCCCAGTGTGAAAATGATAAGGGTGTGGTAGATTAAATGTTAGAGGAAGTAGACCTTAGAATGAGAAAGCTGTGCATCAAATCAGATAACTAGGTGTGACTGTCATTGTAGTACCCTTCGGATATAACAAAAGGTAATATAATTAAATTTATGTATAGTGGGAGTATGTAGATGCAGACGGTATTTAAGGGTTTAATTTAAGTAAATAGTTGGGAGAGTATCAGAAGTAGTTATTGCCGGGGTGTTTTAGAGGATGCAATTAATCAATGTGTGGGCGACCAATAGTGTATGACTTGAGGAATTATAGAATTTTGGGTAAGAGTGATAAATTAGAAAGGAAAATGGGAATGATGTTAGTATGATTAATGGAATGTAGTGATCCTTCAAGGTAAAATTGAGAACTTCAATAGGAAGTTTACTCGGCAGATTCTTGGTGTTATGTGAGTGCGTATACTTTGAGGATTGTAGTAAGTTGGGAAAGAGTTAGTTTAGACTTAAGGCTTTGAGAATGTTTGGTGATGACTGACTGAGGTACAGTTGGATAAATTGAGTTTACTCGAGGTAAGTAGGTAGTGTGCTTTCTCGAGATAAGTTAGTATTTCTAAGTAGAGAAAAGTCTAACCTCTTAAATTAAGATAATGCTCTGAGGTTTAGATTAATGCGCACGATGTTAGGAGAAATTGTGACTTGTCGAGGTAATAGGTAGGAAGTTGGGATTTTGGGTGTTAATTATGCTACAACAAGTTTGCAAACAAAGAGGTTGTTGGGTGACTTGTTGTAATGAGAGTTAGAGGTGTATGAAGACTCAAGAGTTTAGTAGGTAGTACATTGTGAAGAGTAAAAGTGAAAGGTGGAGAACTCAAATAGAGGATGAATAAGAAAATAGAGGTTGGAAGATGTAAGCTATAAGAACGATTAGATTAAATTAGAGTAACTTCTAGATTGCGGACGGACATAGGGAAGAAGGAGAGTTAAGCTATTAAGAGGGTTAGCTATTAGAAATTGTGTCTTTCATATGAAGCTGAAGAACTTATAAGAGAGTTAAGTTGTAAAAGTTTCAATTTAGAGAATTCTAGGAGGTGGTGAATTTAGGGAAGTTTCAATTTTGAAATTCATAAGGTTGAAGCTAAAGTGAGTGTAGATCATTTAAGGTATTTGGGTGATGAGTGTTGAGTGTCAAGTTGGGAACAAGTTTGTTTAGACCTAAGAATTTGAGTGTTTGGTAATGACTGCAATTAGGAGTTAGACAAATTGAGTGTAGTGAACGTGAGTTAGACCAAGTAAGCATAGCGAATGTAAGTATAAAGAGTCATAGTATACTTTGAGGAATAGTTGATAGGCTTAAGAGATGAGAGCTTTGTGTATGAGGGATTGTGTTGACATAATTAATGAAATGTTATGATTGTTCGAGGTATAAACTGTCTTAATTATCTGATATAAGTAAGTGTAAGAGATAGGAGTGATAAGTGAGAAATGAGATGGTAGAATAGAAAGAATGTTAAAAACTTAAGGATTTAGGGTCAGATGTTTATGTACTGAATTATCTCAGTGTTATGGTAGTAAGGTATCGTAGAGTTATGAGGTAGTTATGTAAGAGTTGATGAACATTGGAGTAGAGAAGCTAGAGTTGGAATTAAGGTGATAATTGATTTCATTGAAGTAAATGGACTTAGAAATACTCAAGCTATAAGGATCAAAATTAGGAAAATGAAAACTTTGAGAGATGTAGAAAGTGTAGTGAAGTCAATAATTGTAGGGTATATTGAGTGTTGGAGTGTATAGTTTAAAATGATCAACTTAGAGTCGTAGAGAATTGCCAATTTGGAGTGAATAAAAACTCAGTTAGTACTGTGAATATATAGTGAATTAATTTAGGTAATGAGAATTCGGAATATGTGATTAATGTTAGAATGAGATACGAGGTAAGAAGCTTACTCTGTAGGTTCTAGTGTGACGCTATGGAGATTGTTTGATGGAAGTGACTAGGTGAACTTAGGTAGGAAGATTTAAGGCAGTGGATTACACGAGGAACGACTTAATCTTGATCTAAGAATTTATAGAGATTAGTAAAACTTGAGGTAAGAATTGTCCCCCTTAGTATCTTAGGATTACTTGATTGTGGTAGCATAAAGAGTAGTAGTCGTTGGTGCGTGTTTAGTAGATATAGAAGTAGAAAAAGATGAACTTAGCTAGAGAAAAAGATCGAGTGGAGAAGTTAGTTAGAAGGGTTTGGGTATGGATTAGATTATAGTTAGTGAATGTATGTGTATTCGGGTTAGAGCGTAACTGATAGATGAGTCAGGATATTGGGTAGGTGAGATGAGATGAGCACATTGAGAAATAACAAGGCCACAAATTTTGAGGACAAAATTTTTGTAAGGAGGGTGGCTTGTAATACCCGGGATTTTTTTTTTAGAGAAAATAAAATGATAAGGTAATTATTACTAAATAGTTGTTTTAATTAATTTAAAAGAAACGTGAATAAAATTTGTTAAAATAATTGATTAATTAATTGGTATTCGGATATTCTAAATGGAGAAATTAAGCTGGGTACGGGGTGAGGTTCAATCTATAAAAATTTATAATTTAAGAACGGGATTTAGCGGAATTTTTGGAAAGGGTAAAACGGTAAATGTCATGTTATTGTTTTAATAGAAATTGTTATAATTATTATAATTATTATTATTATTATTATTATTATTATTATTATTAATAATAAAACTAAACGAACAACAGAATCGCCATTCTGTTGTTCGTCGAGCCCGACGCTGAGAGGAGAACGGAGACGAGGGAGGGCGACGATCGACGGAGCGTGACGATCACCGGCGTTCTCCGGCGAGACTACGGCGGCGAGCGGGCTTCGGTTGTTCCCGCGCATGAACCGGCAGGTGAGACTCGGTTTAGCCCTGTTTTCGGTTCTGTTGGAGACCGAGAGTGGCAAGCTCGATTGAGCTCCGATCACCGGCCTAAATTGGCCGCCTCCGGCGTGGGTTTGCCGACCCTTGGACCGGCTATGGTTGATTGGCCGTGAGGAGTCCGAATTGGGCGAAATTCAGAAAGCCCTCTTTAGGGCATTTCGGGTTTTCTCAATTGGAACTTCGATTTTAGGTTGGTTTATGTTAATTGAGGCTAGATATGGTTGATTGGTGAGGAATTGAGTGAGATTTGATCAAAAATCGAAAAAGAGGAAATTACGGGTTAAGGGGCAGTTCGGGTTTTTGTAAATTTGACCTAGCTAGAGTCGTTTGTTTTCAAATTCCTTTTGGCAAGTTAAAATAGGTTATTAGAGGAGTACGTGGCCGCTGGAATCGTTCGATTCCGATAACCGACGCAAAAGTTATGCACGTTTGAGGTTTCGGGTCGGTTTTTACCGAACCCAAATTGGTGGCCCGTTTCGTTAGGTTTTTATTGGATTAGGGTAGAAATAGTAGTTTGAGAGTAATTAATGAATTTAGGCTTAATTTGAATGAAGTTTAATTTATAGTAGTTAGAGTTAGTTTAAATATTCTTTAGAAATGAATAGTGATGCTCAAGTGAATTTTGTGAATGTGATAGGTTACCGAGTGGGCAAATGTACATAGCCAAAGCGAGTAAGTGCGGTGCCAGAGTTCAGGTAAGTAGAGGACGTTTGTTTTGCTTTCAGACCTACACCACGGAACGGTAGGATTTATTTGTTTGTTGTTTGACCGTCTTCCTTGTTGGTTCTTTGTTGTTGATGTTTTGTTGTCTTCTTTGTCGGTCAAGCATTGTTGTGGTTGTGTTGGTTGTTTCATTTGGTGTTGTGTTGGTCGTTTTGTTCGGTATGGCATACTTGAAGCATGCATCATTGTATATCACGCTAGGTACGAGCATTGGCATAGTTGGCATTGTGAGTATGAATGTAATCAGATAAGAAAATTTTAATGCATCTCGAATAGGTGCCTTGTCGGGTTGAGGTTGCTGGCAGTAGCACCCCGAGGGGTACTCTATGAGAGAGGGCCTGCTAAAACATGTATTGCATTTCCAATAGTGTGCCTTGTCGGGCTGAGGTTGCTGGTAGTAGCACCCCGAGGGGTACTCTATGAGAGATGGTTGGCTAAAACATTTAATCTTGAATAGTGTGCCTTGTCGGGCTGAGGTTGCTGGCAGTAGCACCCCGAGGGGTCCACTATGAAGGATGGTGGTTCGAGTGTGGCCATCCTAGACGGTTATGGGATGTGTGCCAACTCGTTCTACACGGCTTAAGAAAGATTAAAGCAAGAGTAAAGCAACGAACAGCAAATAAGCACAACTGAGTGATAGAAACTGCATGTGTTAGGTTGATTGCACTGTGTGTTGTCGTGTTATGTTGAGTCAGTTTGTTGAGTTGCATTGGGTGGTGTTGTATCTTTGTGTTGAGTTGTCGTGTCGAAGGGTGTTGTGTTGTTGTGTTAGAGTAGGGTAGTGTGTGCATTCTTCTTGTTATTATTTGTTACTCCCTACTTGCTAAGCGTAAGCTTACATGTGTGTGTGTGTTTTCTGTGGTGTAGGTAACGACGCGGGTACAGGTGAGCTATGTGAGTCAACCAGGACTTGGGAGCAGTCGGAAATGCACGGAGCGTGCCGGTGCGGGCAGTTGTCGGGGCGCCTCGACCATGGTCTTCAGAAAGACGTGGGTGGAACAGTATTTTGGGGTCGTGTATAATTTACAATTATTTTGGTGGTTTGTAGAGTTGTCTATTTGGTTCTAGAGTTATTGCATAGCTATTTGTATTTGGTGTGTATAATCATAGTTAAGGGTGATGTGTCGCCCTGTACTGTGGACTTTATTCACTTAGGAATGTTTGTATTTTAGTGTCCCTCTTTAGTTTCCCTCTTTACTGCTATTTGGAGATTTCTCATTTCGTATGTTGGATAGTTGAGTATAGGTATTCTGGATTTGGTTGAGATTGGGCTGTGTGCAGGTACTTAGCATTTTGGAGGCGCTATTTTCAGGCGTTACTTTGCCGAAATTTTTGGGAAGTACGCCGTGGTGCTTCAGGGTTAGGATTAAGGGAAATTAGGAAGTCTAGACAGCTATGTCAATGTTATTTTAAATTAAGCTTTAACGTGGAATTAGTGAGCAAAGTAGCGCTCCGAGCCAGGGTGGGTTCGGGGGCGTTACAATTTGCACCACGTTGTCGTTGTGGCTACCAACCCCGGTTTTGTTGTTGTTGCACTTCTCTAGTAAACCTCCTCGTCCCTTCTCTTTGCCGCTGAAGTTTCATTTCAATGTTGTCAAGTTCGAGGGCCTTAGACACGATCTTGTGATAAGGCACGTCTTCGGTGCCTGCCGTCTTTACCCCTTTTTGAATTTCCAATTTCAAGCCTTGTACAAATTGGTAAATTTTTCCTCCTCTTCGTAAATCATAAGTCCTGCATACTGGGATAATAACTCGAACCTTCGCACATACTCGACCACTGACCCCATTTGGCCTAGTTGGGCAAACTCTGCCCTCTTATTGACCCGAAGAGTGCGATTAAAGTACTTGTTGTAGAATACTATCTTGAACCTTTCCTAAGTCATAACCTCCACATCTGTAGTAGCTTTAATTGTATCACACCAAAAAATAGCATCTTTCTCCAAATTAAACACCGAACACGTCACTTTATGGGCTTGCTCCAGTTTTACATAGGCGAACATGCTTTTAATCTTACAGATCAATTCCTCAGCACTCGTGGGATCCGAAGACTGTCTGTCGAAGGCCAGGGGCCTAAGTCTCATAAACCTCTCCCCACTTTGGTCCCGTGAGGTATTTCCTTGTCCATTTCCGTTCCCATTCCCTTCTCGGTTTAATAAGATTCCTATCTGTTCCGACTGTTGGTGCAATATGTCCATGAATTGGTCCATGGGGTTTCCTAAAGGTGGTCTAGGTGCTCTCGGCATTTTTCTGCTCCTGGACACATTAGACAATACAAAACAATATAATTACTAGGAATCATACTTAAACTTAAACACTTACAGTCGATGGAGAGTTCTCGGGCACCAATTTGTTTTGGCAGGCAGTCTATAGAATTGCTTTTAAAACACAGTCGCTCTGATACCATAACTGTAATGACCCCAATCTCATCAGGGCCGCCACAGGCATTGCCATGACTTAATCTTAACTTAAGTCCTCGTAACTTCACATTAAATCTTTTGTTTTTCTTTTGTTTTTTTTAAATCCCTTAAAAGAAAATGAACTGGACAATTAACCCTGACTGTCACACAGACTAATATGGACGACTGGCCAAAATGGACGACTGGCCAAGATGGACGACTGGTTAACATGGACGACTGGCCAAGATGGGCGAATGGCAAAAATGGACGACTGGCAAAATTAGACGACTGGCCAAATTGGACGACTTGCCTAAATGGACGACTGGCCAAGATGGACGAATGGCCAAAATGGACGACTGGCCAAATTGGACGACTGGCCAAGATGGACGAATTGCCAAAATGGACGACTGGCCAAAATGGACGACTGTTTCCTTTGTACCAGAAGACTTAACAACTTAATTAAATCGACCGTAACTCTAAATCAACCATTAACATCTGCCGATTTCCAAACATCAGAGTACAGCCTAACTCGTCCGAATCCCATTACCTCTATCTCCACTTACTATATACCATATCAACTTCAATATAGAATATTCCCAAAGTTGTCCATTTCAACTCAAGATCTAAATCGACTTTTCCATTCATCCAAATCGATTATCTACAACAAAAATCCAAAAAAAATCATCTAACCAGTAGACCCAATCCTTTAATAACAAAAATCTACATTATCTCCAAGCTAATACCCCAATAAAACATCGACATAAACACAAAATTTCCTAAAACATCCCCCAAAATAAATCCATTATTAAACCATTCAGAATAACATAACGCCAAGCCTAAATCCATCATACAATTCACTAGAATTAAAACTTTCCATACATCCTAAAGTTCATTACATTCCCAACATCAATCTAGTTCACACTTAATAGCCACAAAACGGCTCAGAGCACACCCACGGGTCATCAAGCCTAGCCAAAACACGCCCCGTAGCCACGAGCTCCGCCCATCGACAACCTATGCTTGATCATCGGGAGGAGGTTCCTCACCTTATGTAACGCACCTAATTTAAAATCCCCAATTTGATTTCCCCAGTTTGAAACCCTAATTTTAAAACCCTAAAATTTTTCCCCAAATCATTTTATCAAATTAAATTCGAACGTTAAAACTTCAATTCCATAATATTTAGAAATTCTTTTTTTTTTAATAATGACTAACTATTTAATGCGTGGAAACTTTAAAACTTTTAAACATAATTAAACGGGTAATCCTTGAAAGAAAAACATTAGTAATAATTCATAAAACTTTATAAAATTCAATAAAATTCAACGAAACTTATTCAAAGTTTTTGACAATAAAACGTGAAATATCCTTGAAGACTTTAATCATACAACTTTTAAATTTCTTCTTTAAACCTTTTACTCTTCTGTGTACTCATTTGCCTCTGGAGGGTTCTCGATCAGAGCCATTTTTTCCTCAGATAAAAATTCACCTACATCACAATTTATAAAACTGTGAGAAATAATCTCAGTAAGTGAGAATACATGCAGTTACAAAACATGTACTTTTACCGAATCCTGTTAACTGTTACATACTGGTTGGAACTCATTCTTGAACCATCTTTTAAGACTTGGCCATCATGGCTTCGTCATCTTTTACTTTTAATTAGGTGTTACCACCTCTTTTATTTTTAATCAGGTGTTGCCATCTCTTTTACTTTTAAGCTCGTAGCTTTGCCGTCAATTCCATCATTTTCATACACATGCAAATGTCCTACAATTTTATCTTTTAAATTATTCTATAACAATGCCTAAATATGAGTGCTCATATATCAAATCGTGTAATAAAACAGTTATAAAATATAATTTATTGTGATGTAGGGCCGTAACCAAAAACATTGAAAAATTTGTATTTTCACTTACCTGAATTCCGAGCGAATAGGGTTATGGGGATTTTCTGAAATTCCAAATAGTTTCGTGACTCGTAGATCGAGTATGATCGAATTAAATCGATTCAGGCAACTTTCGAAAATTTTCTACCTAAACAAAATATCCATATAAATTTTCCAATTTAATAAACAAATTTCATAAGAATTTAGGCAGAAATTCCTTACCGGTAAAATCTGAGATCGGTTCAGGTCAAATTTTGAGTTGGGTCAAAATTCGGGTCGGTTCAGGTTCGGTTTGGTTTGGATGAATAGTGCCCGGTTGTGAACAGTGCCTGGTTTATTCGGTTTGGGCTGTTCTGGTCTGGTTCGATTTTGGGTCAATGAACCGGTTCGGTTCACTTTTTTTTTTTAAAAACAAACCCTTTTTCTCTGTTCTTCTTCTTCTTCGCGAGAAAGAGCAGAGAAAGGGAGAGAGGGAGTGAGAGGCAAAGAGAGAGCGTGAGACCGAGAGAGAGGGAGTCGAAGCTCGGAGCTCAGAGTTCCGCCGGTTGACGACGGAGCTCGGTCGCGCAGAGAAGAGCTTCGGCAGAGGAGGGGTTTTGCTGGAAAGGAGTTCGATCGAGAGAGAGAGGGAGATTCGTCGGAGGGATTTTGGCCGAAGTTTGGCGAGGTGTTTTCCGACGAGGTAAGTCGATTTTTTTTTTTTTTGTGAGTTTCCCCTTCCCTAATCGTCTGAATTTATAGGCGAAGGTTTGGTTTTTTTGTCAAACTTGTCTACCGTTTTTGTCAAAAAATTCAGGGTGGAAGGAAGTTCTTCCTTCTTTTTATTCAAAATTGTCGACTCCACATTTTTCATATGTTACAATCTACCCTCATTAAAGAAATTTCGTCATCGAAATTTAAATAATCACCTGAAAAGTTCTGGAAAGATCTTTCTCATTTCTTCTTCTTTTTCCCAAGTTGCCTCCTCAACGTTTTGATTCTTCCATAAAACTCTTACAAGCGAAATCTTCTTATTCCGTAGCTTCTTTTTTTCTGATTCCAGAATTTGTATCGGTCTCTCTTTGTAGGATAAGTTAGGGTTGAGCACAATTTCTTCAGATCTCATAGGTAAAACATGCGAAGATCTTCAATATCTTTCCTCAGCATAGATATGTGAAATACGTTGTGAACGTGCTTGAGTGACTATGGCAAATTTAGTTTTTGTAACAACTTCTTCAATTCTTTTTGATATTTCATACGGGCCTATAATCTTGGGCTCAACTTTCCTTTCTTCCCAAACGCATCACACCTTTCATTGGCGAGACTTTTAAGAACACTTGATCTCCTTCTGCAACTCCAACTTTCTTCTTCTTCTTCACGCCGAGGGAAAGAAGCAGAGACCAGGGAGAGAGGACCCTGATGAGGCAAAGAGAGAGGTACCCGAGACGACGAGAGAGAGGGAGTCGAAGCTCGGAGCTCAGAGTTCCGCCGGTTGACGACGGAGCTCGTCGCGCAGAGAAGAGCTTCGGCAGAGGGGCAGGGGGTTTTGCGGCAAAGGAGTTCGATCGAGAGCTGAGAGGGAGATTCGTCGGAGGGATTTTTGGCCGAAGTTTGGCGAGGTGTTTTTCCGACGAGGGTAAGTCGATTTTTTTTTTTTTTTGTGAGTTTCCCCTTCCCTAATCGTCTGAATTTATAGGCGAAGGTTTGGTTTTTTTTTTTTTGTCAACTTGTCTACCGTTTTTGTCAAAAATTCAGGGTGGAAGGAAGTTTCTTCCTTCTTTTTATTCAAAATTGTCGACTCCACATTTTTCATATGTTACAATCTACCCTCATTAAAGAAATTTCGTCATCGAAATTTAAATAATCACCTGAAAAGTTCTGGAAAGATCTTTCTCATTTCTTCTTCTTTTTCCCAAGTTGCCTCCTCAACGTTTTGATTCTTCCATAAAACTCTTACAAGCGAAATCTTCTTATTCCGTAGCTTCTTTTTTTCTGATTCCAGAATTTGTATCGGTCTCTCTTTGTAGGATAAGTTAGGGTTGAGCACAATTTCTTCAGATCTCATAGGTAAAACATGCGAAGGATCTTAAATATATTTCCTCAGCATAGATATGTGAAATACGTTGTGAACGTGCTTGAGTGACTATGGCAAATTTAGTTTGTAAGCAACTTCTTCAATTCTTTTTGATATTTCATACGGGCCTATAAATCTTGGGCTCAACTTTCCTTTCTTCCCAAAACGCATCACACCTTTCATTGGCGAGACTTTTAAGAACACTTGATCTCCTTCTGCAAACTCCAACTTTCTTCTTCTTCTATCAGCATAGCTTTTCTGTCTACTCTGGGCCGTAATAATTCTTTTTCTGATTAGGGCAACAATCTCCGCAGTCTATCTCAAAATATCTGGCCCAACAAGTATGCCTTCACCTACTTCATCCCAATGCACTGGTGATCTGCACTTTCTGCCGTATAAAGCTTCATAAGGCGCCATTCAAATTGAAGCCTGGTAACTATTATTGTAGGCGAACTCCACCAATGACAGATTTTTACTCCAATTTCCTTGGAAGTCAATAGCACATGCCCGTAACATATCTTCTAAGGTTTAGATCGTCCTTTCTGATTGTCCATCTGTCTGAGGGTGAAAAGTTGTACTGAAGTTCAATTGAGTTCCCATAGATTTCTCCATACTCCTCCAAAATTTAGAGGTAAAGTGTGTATCTCGATCAGACACGATAGAAATGGGCGTGTCATGAAGTCTGATAATCTCTTGCACATAGAGCCGAGCATACTGATCCATAGTATATGTGGTCCTTACAGGGAGAAAATGTGCTGATTTGGTTAGTCGATCAACTATAACCCAAATAGAGTCGTGTCCCTTAACTGTCTTAGGAAGTTCTACCACAAAATCCATAGTGATATGCTCTCACTTCCACTGAGGTACCATGAGTGGTTGCAATGTACCAGCAGGTCGTTGATGTTGTGCTTTGACTTGCTGACAAGTGAGACATTTCTCAACAAATTTAGCTACATCCACTTTCAATCCACGCCACCAATAATGTTGTTTTAAATCTTGATACATTTTAGTTGCACCAGGATGTACCGAGTAAGGGGTTGAATGTGCTTCCTCCAATATTACTCTCTTTAATTCAGCATCATCTGGTATACACCATCTCTTTTTGAACTTGATTATACCATCATCCGACATAGAAAACTCTGAAACTTTTCCAGCCTCTAGTTCACCTTTCAACTTGCAAAGAAATGCATTATATAGTTGTTTATCCTTGATTTGCTCAAGTAAACTTGGCTGTAGCGTCATAGCAGATAGTCTTTCCAATAATCCAAACGGTATCACTTCGATATCAGATTTCCGCATCTCATCAGTTAACTTTTCTGGAATCTGCCGCAACGAAGAAACTTGAGACGATGCTCTTCTACTCAATGCATCAGCTACAACATTAGCTTTTCCAGGATGATAAATAATCTCGCAGTCATAGTCTTTTACCAATTCCAACCATCTGCGTTGTCTTATATTTAGATCCTTCTGAGTTAGAAAGTACTTTAGACTTTTATGGTCGGTATAGATTTCACACATTTCTCCATAAAGATAGTGCCTCCAAATCTTTAATGCATGAACCACCGCTGCAAGCTCCAAATCATGAGTTGGGTAGTTCTTCTTGTGTTCCTTCAACTGTCTCGAGGCATAAGCTACCACTTTTCCTTCCTACATGAGAACACATTTCAGTCCATACTTTGAAGCATCATTATACACCACAAATTTTCCTGATCCATATGGTATAGTAAGTATGGGTGCTGAGATCAATCTCTTCTTTAACTCCTGAAAGCTTCGTTCACATTCTTCAGTCCATAAATATTTGACATTTTTCTTGGTTAGTTTCATAAGCGGGTTTGCTAAACTTGAGAATCCTTCCATGAATCTCCGATAATACCCCGCAAGACCAAGAAAACTCCTTATCTCAGCTGCGTTCTTTGGTTGAGGCCATTTACTAACAGCTTCTATCTTCACTGGATCCATTGCTACACCATTCTTTGAAATAATATGGTCAAGAAAATTTACATTCTCCATCCAAAATTCACACTTAGAGAATTTTGCATATAATTTCTCGTGCCTCAAAATTGATAAAACAATTTGTAGGTGCCTTTCATGATCTTCCTTACTCTTCAAATAAATGAGAATATCGTCAAGAAAAACAATTACGAATTCATCTAAGAATTTCTTGAATACTCGATTCATTAAATCCATAACGGCGTCCGGAGCATTACTCAATTCAAAAGGCATAACTCGAAACTCATAATGGCCATATCTGGTCCGAGATGCCGTCTTGGATACATCATCATCTTTGATTCTCAGCTGATGGTAGCCGGATCTAAGATCTATTTTTGAAAAGACTCCAGCACCTTTTAATTGGTCAAACAAGTCGTTGATTCTTGGGAGTGGGTACTTGTTCTTGATTGTGACTTTATTCAGTTCTCGATAATCAATACACATTCTCATAGATCCATCCTTCTTCTTCACGAATAATACAGGGGCTCCTCATGGTGAAAAGCTTGGTCGAATAAATCCTTTTTCTAGCAATTCATCTAGTTGAACTTTCAATTCTTTTAATTCAATTGGTGCCATTCTATATGGGGTCTTAAAGATGGGTGTCGTTCCAAGTAGAATATCAATGCTGAATTCAACGTCTCTCTAGTTGGTGGCAAACTTGTTAAATCATCTGGAAAGACTTCTGGATATTCACAAACTATCATCACTTTATCCAGGGTCGTTGCTTCCTCGGTTTTAGTGCAAACAACACTCACCAATAATGCAAAACATCTAGAATTCAATAACCTTTGTGCCCGCAAAGATGATATAATGAGAATTTCTAACTCTTTTTATCGCCATGGAATAAGAATGGTTCCTCTTCAGGCACTTGAAATCTTACGATCTTCTTGCGACAATCAATAGTTGCATAGTGTCTGGTTAGCCAATCCATGCCGAAAATTATGTCATAATCTTGCATGGCCAAAATAGCTAGGTCTGCTTCCAATTCTCTATCTCCAATACGAACTTTGCATTCTCGAATAATAGAGTCGGCGGTCATTACTGTACCAGACGGTGTAGCTACTCCCAACTTATGTTCTAAAGGTTCTATTGCCTTATTTAATTTCTTTGAATGAATAAGAGATATAAAAGAATGAGTTGCTCTAGAATCAATTAATATAAAGAAAGGTACTTCAGAAATTATAAGCACACCTGTTATTACATCTGCATTATTTTCAGCTTCTTCTTTGGTCATAGTGAAAGCTCGAGCGGCTGCTACTGGTTGATTCTTGTTATTTTGGGGGCAATCCTTGATAAAATGTCCATGTTGACCACACTTAAAACAAGTATTGGCCTGAATACGACACTCTCCAGAATGTGGCTTTTTGCAGGAGGGACATAAAGGCACAGTTGTCGTCATGGGTTCCCTCTTAACAACTTTAGAAGGTCCTCCAGCAAACTTAGAAGGTTCTCCAGAATGTCCATTGTTCATGGGTCGCTTGAATCCAATCGACTGTTGTTGTTGAACTTTATTTCGTACAGTATGAGTCGCATGACTATATCTCCTTCGAAATTCCTGGGCCTTGATGACATCTTTCTCTCCTTGCTCTGCAGATAATGCTTTCTCCACTACAAATGCAAACGAGGAGTTCTTGGAGGTTATGAGGCGGATGTCCTTGTGTATCTCCGCCCTCAATCCTTGGATGAATCTTTTTACCTTCATAGTCTCGTTACCAGCAATATGAGGGACATAACGAGATAATTGCTCAAATTTGTGCAAATACTCCATTACGCTTCTGGTCTGCTTGAGAGCCATAAATTCTTCGGCCTTCCCGTCCATCATTGAGTCCGTAAAGTATTTCTCGAAATAACTCCTGAAATTTCTCCCAGGTCATGGTAGCGACTAAATGCATCGCCTTTACGGAATCTCACCAATAGCGTGCTTCCATTCGGAACATAGAAGACGCGCAATTGACTTTCTCTTCCTCCGAAATTTTGGCATGCTAAAAAATTTCAGTGATAGTCCTTATCCAATTATCTGCTGCTGTCATATCTGCCAAATTTCCATTAAAAATTGGAGGATCCAATTTTCGAAATCTATTAAAGTCAACGTCTGCATGTTGGGGTCTATTAGGAGTATGAGTTTGTGCATTAATTGCTTGAGTTGCTGCCGTAGCTGCTAGGGCTGCCGCATTAGCTGCTTGAGCTAGCTGCTCCATCATTTCCATCATACGATCAAGTACCATATCCCTACCATTTCCATTTCCATTTCCTCTACGATTGGCCATAGTCTAAATCACAGGGACTTTAATTTAAGAAAGCTATCTTTATATACTATTTTACTTTGAAATATACTATAAACTTATCTAACATACTTTTATCAAAATATAACTTTTAATACAAACTTACTTGCTGATCGACAATCTTCCAGGTGCACATGAGCATACAGATCAGTTTACAGAATCATTTATAAACTCAGTTTCTCTGATACCAAACTGTAACGCCCCTAATTTAAAATCCCCAATTTGATTTCCCCAATTCGAAACCCTAATTTCAAAACCCTAAAATTTTTCCCCAAATCATTTTATCAAATTAAATTTGAGCGTTAAAACTTCAATTCCATAATATTTAGAAATTCTTTTTTTTAATAATGACTAACTATTTAATGCGCGGAAACTTTAAAATTTTTAAACATATTTAAATGGGCAATCCTTGAAATAAAAACATAAGTAATAATTCATAAAACTTTATAAAATCCAATAAAATTCAACGAAACTTATTCAAAGTTTTGGACAATAAAACGTGAAATATCCTTGAAGACTTTAATCATACAACTTTTAAATTTCTTCTTTAAACATTTTACTCTTCTGTATACTCATTTGCCTCTGGAGGGTTCTCGATCAGAGCCATTTTTTCCTCAGATAAAAATTCACCTACATTACAATTTATAAAACTGTGAGAAATAATCTCAGTAAGTGAGAATACATGCAGTTGCAAAACATGTACTTTTACCGAATCCTGTTAACTGTTACATACTGGTTGGAACTCATTCTTGAACCATCTTTTAAGACTTGGCCATCATGGCTTCGTCATCTTTTACTTTTAACTAGGTGTTACCACCTCTTTTATTTTTAATCAGGTGTTGCCACCTCTTTTACTTTTAAGCTCGTAGCTTTGCCGTCAATTCCATCATTTTCATACACATGCAAATGTCCTACAATTTTATCTTTTAAATTATTCTATAACAATGCCTAAATATGAGTGTTCATATATCAAATCGTGTAATAAAACAGTTATAAAATATAATTTATTGTGATGTAGGGCCGTAACCAAAAACATTGAAAAATTGGTATTTTCACTTACCTGAATTCCGAGCGAATAGGGTTATGGGGATTTTCTGAAATTCCAAATAGTTTCGTGACTCGTAGATCGAGTATGATCGAATTAAATTGATTCAGACAACTTTCGAAAATTTTCAACCTAAACAAAATATCCATATTAATTTTCCAATTTAATAAACCAATTTCATAAGAATTTAGGCAGAAATTCCTTACCGATAAAATCTGAGATCGGTTCAGGTCAAATTTTGAGTTGGGTCAAAATTCGGGTCAGTTCAGGTTCGGTTTGGTTCGGATGAATAGTGCCCAGTTGTGAACAGTGCCTGGTTTGATTCGGTTTGGGCTGTTCTGGTCTGGTTCGATTTTGGGTCAATGAACCGGTTCGGTTCACTTTTTTTTAAAAAAAACAAAACCCTTTTTCTCTGTTATTCTTCTTCTTCGCGAGAAAGAGCAGAGAAAGGGAGAGAGGGAGTGAGAGGCAAAGAGAGAGCGTGAGACCGAGAGAGAGGGAGTTGAAGCTCGGAGCTCGGAGTTCTGCCGGTCGACGACGGAGCTCGGTCGCACAGAGAAGAGCTTCGGCAGAGGAGGGGTTTCGCTGGAAAGGAGTTCGATCGAGAGAGAGAGGGAGATTCGTTGGAGGGATTTTGGCCGAAGTTTGACGAGGTGTTTACCGACGAGGTAAGTCGATTTTTTTTTTTTTTTGAGCTTCCCCTTCCCTAATCGTCTGAATTTATAGGCGAAGGTTTGGTTTTTCTGTCAAACTTGTCTACCGTTTTTGTCAAAAAATTCAGGCTGGAAGGAAGTTCTTCCTTCTTTTTATTCAAAATTGTCGACTCCACATTTTTCATATGTTACACCTTCGTTCTTTTCACATACATCATACAATAAACACATTAAGCCTAAAGCTTAGTAAGGAGTGTACTAAACATAACATTTACATAAATGCATGACATTTGCAAAACATGTTCATTTCGTTTCATTTCTTTAGCGTTAGCACAACCGTCTACTCAGTAGACAACATACTTACCCTGTGAGAACCATTACTTGCCCTGTAAGAACCATGCCTTGCCCTATGAGAACACATGACATAAAACGTGAGATTCTTAGTTCATTATCGTTCTTTATTTCCATTTTCATAAAAACATGCTCATAAATAGTTCGTATGCATCTTTCGGAAAAACATGATGCATGAGTAAATACACGTACAACATTCACCAAAACTGATTCTTAACTTTCCTTAAAGGTTTCTAGCCCGTAGGCAGACAGAACACTTAACTAATAGCTAACTCTCTATCCAAAGCTACCCAACTCACCAAAAATCCATCCTACCATCGAACATTATCATAACAAACAATTCTAACATCGGTATGACGTTGGGACTTAAGGGCCGGAAACGTAGCACTCACTTACCTCGGGTCCTTAGTGTTCTTGGTTCGTTTTTTCGCTGGGCAATCAAACCTAAAATTCATCACTTAACTTATGAAAATCTGTTCTAAGATAAATATTAACCTTTATCATTTTCTCAACTTAATACACCAAAGTTCTTACATATTTCAAACTCTAACTCATCCACTAACTAGAGGAGAAAGTTACCTTACCTTTTATCTAGACAAAAGGAGGAGAAATCTTTGAGAAGGAACAAAGTTCGTGGGAGGAGGAAAAAGGTTTCTTCTCGGCAGTGGAAGAAAACGGAAGGAAGAGTGAAGAATGAGAGTGATCTCACGTAAGGTGGAGAAGAAGTAGGGAAAAGCTTCTTCCACAAGCTTTGACACCTGACACAATCTTATTGGGTGCTCCTAACTACCCTCTTTCACTTCCTAAATTGCCCCTTCATTAGTTTCCAACTAAGGTTTTGTTCAGTTACACTTTGGTTTGGTCTTTTTTTTTTTTTTACCTTCAACACTTTTCTTATACATCCATTAATATTCTTGGTCTTTAATTAAATTTTACCACTAGCCTAGGGCAATAAGCATAGCACGTAAAAGTTGTAAAGCAAAAGTTTCGGGTGTTACAAGCTCTGCCTGAATTGAAGAAACTAAAGAAGCAATTGGAAGAACTGGTGGATAAGGGTTTTATACGCCCTAGCTTTTCGCCATGGGGAGCACCAGTTCTATTTGTGAAGAAGAGGGACGAGTCACTCCTGATGTGTATTGACTATCGAGAGTTGAACAAGTTGACTATTAAGAACAAGTATCCTTTGTCGAGGTTTGATGATTTGTTCGATCAACTTCAATGAACCCAGATTTTTTCTATAATCTATTTGAGGTCGGGGTATTACCAGTTGAAAGTCAGGTAACAAGATATCCCGAAAATAGCTTTCCGGTCGAGATACAGACACTACAAATTTTTGGTTATGTCGTTCGGACTGACAAATGCTCCAGCATAATTCAAGGACCTGATGAATCGGGTATTTCGAGAGTATCTTGATAAATTTGTGATTGTGTTTATCGACGATATTCTGGTATATTCTCGTGATGAAGATAAGCATAAGGAGCACCTGATGATAGTTTTAGAGACTTTGAAGTGGCATCAGTTGCATGCAAAGTTCTCAAAGTGAGAATTTTGGTTAGATAAGGTGCATTTTCTTGGTCATGTTATTTCTAGTGGAGAAATATAGGTAGATCCAGGCAAGATACAATCAATTAGAGAATGGCCTCAACTGATGAATGTCAATGAGATTCAAAGTTTTATGGGGTTGGCTGGCTATTACAAGATATTTATTGAGGGCTTTTCTAAGTTAGCAGCACCCCTGACTTGGCTGACAAGGAAAGATGTCAGGTATGAAGTGTCAGAAGAGTATGAGCTGAGTTTTTAGATGTTGAAGCAGAAGTTGACTACAACTCCGGTGTTGACATTGCCAGTAGCAGAGGAGAAATTCAGCATTTACTGCAATGCCTCTCGGATTCGATTAGGTTGTGTATTGATGCAGAATGATAAGGTATTAGCTTATGTATCCAAGCAGCTGAAGTCTTATGAGAAGAATTATCCAACCCATGACTTGGAGTTAGCAGCAATGGTGTTTACTCTAAAGATCTGGAGGCATTACCTTTATGGTCAGCAATGTGATATATATTCAGATTACAAAAGTCTGAAGTATATCTTCACTCAAAAGGAGTTGAATATGAGGCAGCAGAGGCGGTTAGAGTTCATTAAGGACTACGATCTGGAGATCAAGTACCACCCCAGTAAGGCCAATATAGTGGCGGATGCGTTGAGCCATATATCGACCTTTGTTTCGGCGATGAAGGCTGTGATGTCCATGGCGTTGAGTATGGAGTTTCAGAAGTTTGATTTGGAGTTGGTTTCAGACGTAACTGTAGTGTTGTCAGCCCTGTCATTGAAGCCTACTATTTTGGAAAAGATTAGAGGAACTCAACAGGAGGATTCAGAGTGCAACCAGTTCAAGCTGAGTATAGTATCAGATGATAGGACTGAGTTTAGCTACTCGGAAGATGGAATTCTAAAGTTCCGCAATGGGTGGTATGTTCCAAATAGTGAGCAACTGCAAAAGGAGATTTTAGCTGAAGCGCATTCTTTGAGGTTTCTGTTCATCCTGGCAGTACTAAAATGTACAGAGACCTCAAGCAACATTATTGGTGGCCTAGAATGAAGAAGTCTGTAGCAAAGTATGTGGAAACATGCTTGGTCTATCAGCAAGTTAAGGCAGAACATCAGAGACCTGCCGGGAAGTTGCAGCCATTGCTGGTTCCTGAGTGAAAGTGGGGCCAAATCTTGATGGATTTCATTGTCAGGCTACCCCGAACGATGAAAGGATTTGATGGTATATGGGTGATTGTGGATCGTTTAACCAAATCAGCCCATTTTCTGCCGGTGAAGATGACTTTTAACATAGATCAGTTCGCTGAGCTGTATATTCAAGAGATATTGAGGTTGCATGGTGTACCGACTTTCATTGTATCGGACAGAGACCCGAGGTTCACATCGAAGTTTTGGAAGAGTCTGCATAAGGCAATGAGGACTCGGTTGAACTTTAATCCAACATTTCATCCTCAAACGGACGAACAATCTAAACGGACAATTAAGATTCTAGAGGATATGCTTTGAGCTTGTGTACTGGAGTTTCAGGGTTCTTTTGTGATGACCCGAATATGCACGTATGGGTACGATGGCTGCACGAACCGGAACCCAGATGGCGGTACGTCCTCGCGGGCGAACCGGAAGGTGACAGGTCGTAAAAAAGGGGGTCGTCACAATCCCACATCACTTGGGGAAGTATGTGGAAATGAAACATATGTAAAGAGACCCTTCTAACATAGCAAGATGCGTTTTGGAGCACAATTGGCAACGGATCCCATAAGAACTCCGAAGTTAAAAGTGCTTCGGCGAGAGCAATTCCAGGTTGGGTGACCTTCCGGGAAGTTCTCGCCAAACAAAGCCATGAGGGGAGGATATTGGACTGCGGCCCAATCCCCAGAGCGGAAAATATCTTGCTGGGATAAGGGGTCGTTACAAATGGTATCAGAGCCTGTACCCAACTGGAAATGTGGCCAACGAGGACATTGGGCCCCCGAGAGGGGGTGATTGTGATGACCCGAATATGCACGTATGGGTACGATGGCTGCACGAACCGGAACCCGGATGGCGGTACGTCCGCGCGGGCGAACCGGAAGGTGACAGGTCGTAAAAAAGGTGGTCGTCACAATCCCACATCACTTGGGGAAGTATGTGGAAATGAAACATATGTAAAGAGACCCTTCCAACATAGCAAGACGCATTTTGGAGCACAATTGGCAACGGATCCCATAAGAACTCCGAAGTTAAAAGTGTTTCGGCGAGAGCAATTCCAGGTTGAGTGACCTTCCGGGAAGTTCTCGCCAAACAAAGCCGTGAGGGGAGGATATTGGGCTGCGGCCCAATCCCCAGAGCGGACAATATCTTGCTGGGATAAGGGGTCGTTACATCTTGGAGCAAATATCTGTCTTTGGTAGAGTTCTCGTATAATAACAGTTATCCGCTATATTGGTTATGTCCATACGCGGCTCTATTTGTTTTGTTTTTTTTTGCCTTTTTTTTGTACTATGTCTTCGGTCGACAACTCTATAATATCATTATACTATAAAATTGACACTGTACCCTTGCAGTAATTTATACGATAGTTTTCTCTCGTATAGGGCATTGATGATTTTTCTTACCATCCAAAACTACGAGAATGAAGGGAACTAGTAAAGTAACTATAGGCTTTGTCACAGTGAACTTACTACTTACCTAACTTTGCTGATAGACTGTTTTGAGTTTTATGGGTAGAATTCTTTTGATATTGGTAGTGACTTTGCTACTTGGCACGACACTTGTGACAACAATATTAGGAACAGTTAATCTCGCTTGATAATGTCGTTTGTTGATGGCCTACGCCTACTTAACTCGTAGTGAGATATGATTGTTGTGA
>CM039502.1:59582168-59868589 GCA_022432975.1 Begonia masoniana | reverse complement strand
GTCATGCTCACTCTCGTCATTTACCGCTTCTTATTCATCCTTATCGAGGGTATGGACCTTCGTCATTCTCGCTTCCCATTCTCAGTAGATTCTTGATAAACCATCCTCGATGGTTAGAGCATTCAAAAAATTTGGGGGGGCGTAATGTCCATTGCTTAAACACTGTTTGTAGCATTGGACATCACGGGCTCGTTAGTCCTTAGATGTAGTGGCTTCATTTTTGTACGTAGGAGGGGGTTTTGGTTTGATTTGCTCTAAACACTCTGTAGATTGGACCACATCAACGGGCTCGTAGTCCTTTAGATGTATGGCTTCATTTTTGTCCGTCAGAGGGGGGTTTGTTTTGATTGAGGGAGTCTTAGGTGGCCATTAAGGTTTGAAAAACGGCATTTTATCTTAGTTAGCCATGGAGGTTTTGGTTTGTCTTGATCTAGATGCTAGGTGGAAGAAATTTAGTGGGAAAGTTCATTTTTTCGTTTTCTTTGGATTGTTGGTCTTTCCACCGTAAGGGCAAGTGAACACTTTTTCTCCATAGCCGCAATTGATGTACTTAACCACATCACCAATTCAGGGTTCACTCCACGAATGAATCTCGCGAGAGTTTTTGTTTTTGGCTCCTCCGGCTCTCACCATAGCCACATCGCATATTGAGAGTCTCAAATTCCGAGATTATACTCATCGACGAAAGCGAATTTTGTTTGAGGTGTGAAGTTGGTGGAAGAGTTCATGTTTGTAATGTGAGGGGAACGAACCTCTTATACATAAATCTTCATGGAGATTCCAAGTTACGCGGGATATCTTAAGTTCTCATCCTTGGGGGGGGTTCTTAAAGTAAGACCACCATAAGCAGCATGGCCCGTTCATCAAAGAGAGGCGAGCGAATTTTGACTCGCTCTAGAATGTGGACACTCCCGAAAACCTCTCTCTTACTTTATCTACCCAATCAGGTATGTATGGACGTCGCACGTTCCATGAAAGATGGAATTGACATTTTACATTACGGAGGTCGTCGTTGTCCCTACGACGATTTGGGACGATACTCTTCATAATCATCCGTCCATTCTCATCCCCCCCCACAACGAGTTATAAGATCGTGGTCTCCTCCTTTACGGGGTTCAGCCATATTTCTTCCTCTATGGGTGGTTTTGCAAAGGTGGTTGAAGGTCTAGGACGTTGCGGGAATCAACCTAGAGAGGATGTCTATGGGGAAGGTACTCTTGGTATTCACGATGGGGAGGATTGTTCATCAGTTTGGACTTGTTGAGCAAGGTTATGAAACCATGCTTGTAGAGCTTCACTTTGTCCTTGAACGTCCTTGGGCCGCTCGTTTCACAGGCCGACGAGCGTTGTTCGTGGAGGGGGAGTATCCCTACCCGAAGTGGTGCTTGGTGCGTGGCTCTCTCTTGAATCCACTCGATTAGTCCAATTACGGCTTAATAAAGTAAATTTTCTTGTTTTGGTTAATTTCCCTAAATTAGTTAAGATGCTATATTTTTGCGGTTAGGCAATTTTAGGATCTAAGGAACAAACTTAGCTAAAACAAACAATTAAAAATAGGGATCATACTAATTAGGATGATAACTATACAATTAATAACACTTAATATCTCAACCAAGAGTGAATATTTCTTACTTACATTGTCACCACAAATTCAAGAAACGCAAACAAGTTATCAATTTTACTAAGGACAACTAGAGAATAATAATGACACATTAACTCTAAAAAACAGTAAATAATAAAATTAGGCGCATCATTTAAGTCAAAATAAATGTTAGAATTTATTCAAATATAGCAGAAATTTTTAATCTAAGTCTATCTCCAATTTTGCTACTTTTTCATTCATGGCTTTGCCACATCTTGTTAACCAATTTCATGCATTCACTAAAGCATATATTAGCAATTTATGAACTAAAACATGAGCATATCTAGCAAAAATAATAGACGAAATTCTGCTTAACAAAAGAAGCAAAAAAACCGATGCGCTAATTTCAAATAATTCCTATTTTCGATAGTAGTAGTCTAAGGCGATTTGAGGCACCAAAAAATTTCCAGATGATTAATATATAATGACAATAATTGAGTGCTACACAAAAATGGTTCAAAATGATAACAAGAAATGTCCAAAAATCGAAATAGAGAAGCAACTCTAAGCTGAGGGCAAAATATGTGATAAATCGTTGAAGATATGCAAACAAAATCATATCGGTTTTTGGCAATTTCTTTGGTCGATTTTGATGTTTGCCCTTCACTACCAAAATTCAGGAGAGTTGGCATTAGATTTAGAGGGAAAATAAGGATCAACTAAAGCCAAAGAAGAAAGGAAAAATTGTGGCACAAAAAGGAGAAGAAACCGAGAAATAAGGGATTGAAATAAGAGATTTGGGGCTTTACCGGGTGCGTTCTCTTATAGAATATCCACCCATATTTTTCCAAATTAGGAAAAAGATTAATATAGCAAAAAATAATGGTAGCGAATAAAAAGTTAGCTTAAGCACAAGTTAGTCAAGAGTAGCACCAAATATATAGGACATTAAGCGGAAATAAAAAGAGCCGGCACCCCTGTTTTGGTAACTTTTGGCTATTGCCAAAGGAAACTACCAACACATTCGGGGAGCCTTGTGCTCGTACCACTTGACACGGGGTCCCTTAGAAAAGGGTCCCGTGTACAACCCACAAAATGTTAGGTTGTTCTCGGTTTTGTGTGCTAAGTGTGCAACAACAAGGAAAGCTCCTAAATTAAGTTGCGACTTATCAAGAGATGGAAGGAGAATAAAAAAAAATGGACAGAAATAGATAAAGAGAACGAGATTGAAGTTAGAAGTTAGAAGAAGGAGGAAATGTAAAGCACCAAGAAATAAGGAAATGACCAAAAAAAATAAAATAAATAAAGAAAAGGTGAAGTGGGGCTTATGGTGGAGCAAAAATGTTAAAGGGTGATTTGTGTGCAAAGTGAAGACATAAAAAGTAAGAAATAACCGTGGGGGATTGAGGAGCGAGCTTACGGTGTAAGCTCCGGATACACATTTGTTCCGTGAGGAAAACGACCACGTAGGACGGAGAATTTTCTTCCTACGTTGCAACTTCCCAATGTGAGAAGATGAGGGAAGGATAAGAGCTAACCTCGCAACCTAATAGTGCTAGCAATGGAGGCTAACTCCTCTTGGTTCAAAGAAACCAAGGGAAAATACCAAAGAAAACAAAAGATATTTAGGGAAAAATAGTAGTATATGATTGCAAAAAAGTTTTTTTACCATACACAATGCTATGCTTAAATAGAGAAACCTAGGTGGATGATTAGGCGGTTTGGCAATGGAAGAAAGGATTGGAGCCGTGATGAAGATCAAGATGAGGGACAAGATGGCAACCAGTGCGTTATTCCAAGGGTGAGGTGCTTCCTTGTTTTTGCTTGATCAATGGTGCTAAATTCCATGTACACCTACTTTGTGGCCACTACCAATGTAACTTGCAAATTCATTAATTAAAGTTGGGCCTCTTTTGGGCCATGGCTTCTTGGCCTCCATTTGTTGTAGGTCTTTTCCTTGAGTAATTGTTGTTGAATTTCTTAACCCAGAATCCACCAACATAATCTAACCCCTAACCACACATCTAATGGCATGATGCACTGATAATAATCCATACAAACAGGCGATGTATGCCAAATAAGTTTAAAAAAATAAAATTTCAAATTAAGGCCCGGGAAGACACATTCCCATAGGGCAGGAAGCAGCTCCGTAGGAATGCTCCAATGAATGGGACGTGAAAACAGTTTCTCCTCATCTTCAGACGTGGCTCCCACATGAAGTCCATGATGGATCAAACCTACAAAAAGAGACCTTCATTAGCAAACCATTGGGTGATGAAATAGGTGCCCGATTTTGTGACCTTGTGACGGGCCTCGAGGGCATGTCAATAGACCTATTGCGGGGTTGCCATTGCCAACAATTCCAAACTCATTACCTACAGCACAGCTACAGCTAGCAATCGCGTCAGCTTGGGATGTTGACGAACGAGAGGAGGAAACCCATGATCGAAGGACTGTCCCTCCCAATAACCACGGCACGAAGACCGGGGGGCAAGGAAGTAATCAAATCAAGCGACAAAAAGCGCTACAAGGAAACCTTCTCGGGGACCCCCTAGTGTCCTAAATGAAAGGGAACACTAGGGCAATTGTAGATTAGGCACAGTAAGTGCTTTCGCTTGGAGTGATTTGCCATTCGTCAAGGATTGCCCGAAATCGGGACGAGATAAAACAAGCAGAGTCAACAGGGCAGGAATCCGAAACAATATTACACTAACGAGGCTTGCCTTGACTAGAGAAGAAGAGACTTGCCTCAACCTTCAGCTGTTTCAGGTAGAGTTTTATTCCAAGAACTAACTTAGAATGAATAATAAAGATGGGATGTAGTATAGGTAAAGATGTTTGAAAAGTAAAGGAGTAGGTTGACAATAGAGAGGTATGAAGAGTTCTTGCATGAACTTTGAGATAGAGCAGAAGGGAATAGATGACGAGACCATATAATCCTATAGAAAGAGTAGTTATTGTATTGCACAATAAGGAATTCAGTTACTGTCAAGAGGTTTACAACTTTTAATGTGTAAAGTTTAAAAAGAAGAACCTGACCTAGTTAACAAACCTTGGAGTTTGGAATATGAGGTTCGTAGAGAAATTTGAAGTTTTAGATATAAGAATTTATTGCAAAGTAGAATAGCACGACCTAATAAGAAAATCATTATAATTTAGTCCACATGACGGGAACGGTAATTAGATGAAAAAGAGTTCGAAGGAGAATCGGTTTTACTAGGAATGTTAAGATAATGTAATGGTCGATACTAAATTATGACCAAAAGATTTAGGCACAGGTAGACATGTCTCCTAGAAAATGCTTATGAAGGAAAATAAATGGATCAACCGGGAGTTAGGAAAGTTAGTAAAATTTTGAGAACATTAGGGGATGAAATAAAACGTAGACATGTCGGGCGTTGGTTTACTCGATCAGGAACATGGGCATAAGGGTGGGCTACTTAGAAACCCAGGGGCCTTGGTTAATCAAGATGGGTTAAACACTTAAAATTGAACAAGGTATAATTTAAGACTAAGTGTGACGGTGCAGCGTTTAAGAGGAGGCAGGGTCGATAAGAGTAAGTAAACTGTAAGTGACGATTCGTAAGTAAGAGTTGCAAAATTTTATTGACTTGAAAAGTTATAAGGGGTTTTAATTCTGGGGCCTAAAGTTACAAATTACAGTGCAAGGTAAAGATCATAGTCTGCTGAGGCTTAACTCGTAGAAGGTAGAAACATCCCAGTGTTGAGGAGGAAATAGAGTGGGGTAGCGTTAATGATGAGATCTTCCAAAACTTATTGGAAATAAAAGGGTAAGATTTTGAGATTTAAGGAGATTTGGATTAGGGTGTTGTAAACTTATTTACAACAAGTGGCAACAAGGAAAACAAGGTCGTTGGATAAGTTGTTGCACGAGAGCGAAGTGGGTAATTAGAACACAAACTAGCGGAACAAAAGAATATAGGCCTCGGGTAACTTGAGGAGGCAGTCCTGTGTGTGTGACAATTAGAGCTAATTCGGGGGATTGTTAGATTTAAGAAGGATTAAATGAGAGAAGTTTAACAGGGTTAGTGTCGTACGAATTGTGAAATTCGTAATTACAGATGGTTCAACTGTATTTAACAAGTCCCCATAAGAACTATAAATACCTAAAATGACCCTACGGTAAAGGTGTAGTTAGAGCGCCACGATGGTGTGGACTTTAGGGACTTGACTGTGCCGAAGTTACATGGAGATTAAGTTAAACGAGATGCTATGAGGGCATATTGTAGATAGTATAAACGTTGCAGTTTATTGCCATAAAGAAGGAACTCGTTAATGTGACTTGAATGAAAGGTGATATTTATGAACATCTAATCTACAAGTGAGATTGGTCTTAAGATTAGTAGTAACTTAAGCTCTCAGGCAAACAGCATGTTGAGGCCTGTATATATATTTTTCGGGGTATAGTTGGAAAGGAAAAAGTTAAGTTGTTAGGAACCGTACGAAACCAGGGATTGAGGTCAGTGAGGTCACCCGAGGAAGAAGTGACGTGAGAATCACTGAGGGGAGACTTGTCTAAACATAGAGAAGTGGGTTTAGTTGAGAAGATCCCTAGAAATAGTTAATTAAAACCGTGACTGAAGTGTCTAATGGAAGGGTACAATTTGGATACTATTGACGGAAGAAGTTATAGGGGGAGCCATTACTAATAGATGTAGACTCGGCTGGTGGGATAAGTAGGACTGATTGGGTAAAGGCCAACGAACTTATACCTGAGTTTAGTTACAGCTCCGACTATATATATATATAATATAATATAATTATAATCTATAGTATTAATTGGTACCCGATATAGATGGATAAAGGTCGTAGTGTAGTCGAGATTGCGTTTCGAGTAACAATTAGAAGCTTTGGAGATGAAGTGGTTAGGTACGTAAGTGATAGGCAATGGATTAAGAAGTTAGGACAAACTAAATGAACTCAGTTCGGGAATGCGGCGTTAATAGAGGGGAGTCTGGATTGCAACACATGGTTGTTGTTAGGAGATTGAAGTATTTGAGGATTGAGGATTACGAGATAATCTTTAGGGAGAAAACACTAATCATGAGGCAATTGATAAGTTAGAAGCGTTTAACGTTTTAGATGATTACAATATAGACCAACGCGTGCTAGAGTGTTAGGTGCGATTACACAGTAGAGAGCGTTGATGAGGCTTAAAAACTTGGCAAGATGTAAGACCCCGGCCAGGAGCCGCACGTGTCATATTTTTCAATACTCGTTTGCTTGACTTTAGCTATTTATTACATTCCTTACTATCTCTCAACCGACTTTCACATTTTACATATACCCTTTTATTAAAAAAAACTGAATGGTAATAGATAAAGCAGAACCAATAATGGAAGACGAACCCTCTCGTGCAAGACTTCCCACGGCCTCGTCGGCTCAACCATCACAGAGTCGAGCGACTAGGACCGGTCATTGGCTTCTTGACAATCGGGAAAAGAGGAGGTGCCCCAATCTTCTAACTTAATACCACTCGGGGTTGCATGGGTTGCATGCGTTAACAACCCCAGAAATTTAGTCGTCCCGGTCATCACCGTGGCAATTACGCGTGACTCCTAACATCGACTAAAAGGAAATATTCCGGTGGGCCCCGGGGGTCTCGCGTGCTAAATTAAAAAATCATCCGGTCGCTAGTCGACAAACCAAAAACACATTTTCCATCTTCGGTGCTAAACGACAAAACATTATTTTTACATCTTCCGGTGACTAAACGACAAAAAACATATTTTAAATCTTCCGGTGACGTCATCCGGTAAGACTTAAACCCCATCATACAAGATCTTTGGCATCTGCGATGACGTTCAGCCGGAGACTAAACAACAAACAAACTACCATTCGGCATCTGCCCCCCTCCGAGATGGACGTCAGCCGGATGACTCAACCAACAAACAACTACCACGTCGGCATCTGACGATGACGTAAGCTGAAAGACTAAACCAACAAACAATAAACTCTCGGAATCTGCCGATGACGTCAGCCGGGAGCTTGCCTCCTCCGGCTTCGTCTGACGGTTAGAGAACATCGAAGCATTCAAATGACTCTCCAACAGAAAGAATACCACAAAACGCATTCAAAATGGCATATAGCGGAAGGACTTAAGCAACAGATCATGGATAAATCAATAATCATTCCCTGACTCAATGATTCACTAGACAGTTTCAAGATCAACGTTTTAAAAATAATCTCATCAGACTTAAGCTCCCATTCCTTTAACATACTATAACATAGGTATTAACCAGGGGTCATAAGTCCCTCTCCAGTCCCACATGTCACCTGAACATCCTCAGCAAACCAGCCGTTAAGCATCCTCTTTGAACATAACATCCTCACCGGAACCTTCGCACCTACACATAAGGTTTAACTATAAGCCTAAAGCTTAGAAAGGAATGCATGCTGTCAAGATATAACATGAGTACACCAATTAAAGAGCATTAAGTTCTAAACCTTCATCATTCGTGTTCATCTTAGTCTTGTACATAACATGTATTAAGGCAGGGAACGAGGGAGGAAGACAGGGGTACATAGTCATTTGCCTATCGCGGCACGTATACATAATCATTTGTATCGCGGCAACCATGATACAGCACCGGCTCCCCAGTGGGAAAATTCGCGAGACAGACATATCATTACTAGGCACTCCACCAGTGGGAGATTCAGAGTCATTACATAGCATTAACGCGGCCTCCACCAGTGGAGAGACAGTCGCGAGTCATACATAGCATAGTTCTTTTCCCCGTATTCTGCACAATCATTGTTACATTACTTTTCATGGTCTCCTACTTAATCATTAAACGGGGGCTATGCATAGACATGGGGTTCACAGGAAAAGTCATTAACACGCCAGCGACAAGTAGAACATCCTGAACGTTCATTTACTTACACATGCTCATGTCGGGAATAACAAATCATAGCAACAAGGTAACATTGCAGTGATTCCGAATACCTGGCGGTGTAGGGCCCTCGTGGCCGGGAAAATCTTAAACACATTCACTTACCTGGATCCTTAGCAATCGGAGCTTCTTTCCTTTAACTCTTAACCTAAAACATGTACATTACATGTTAAAAACAAAGTCCTAATGTTCAAATAATTAAACCATCCTAGGATCTGATAGCTAAAAGTCATTCCGCTTCCTCGGTTTGACACCTGCAGCTGAAATACGAACTAGCGTTGGACAGGTTGTACCATTGATTAATACGAGTGGTTACTTAAATGCTCAGAATCGCTCGGATGACATTTCTACTCTCCGATAAGAAAATCACAAACTGCCGGCCACTGCTAAAAACCGAACTCAGTGCCGGAGCTGAGAAAAGAAGCTCTATTTACTAATGAGTGACTACATTGTTCCATTTCTTACATCGGGTGTGGATTTCAATTTGCAGGAGAAAAGCAGGCTCGAAACCGGCTCGGCGGCAGAGGAAAGTTATGGTAGCCGAGCGCCAGAACTTGGGAGGAGAAGAAATCGCCGAGAGGGAATGTCGGCATACAGTGGCCAAATAAATGATGATTTAAGGTTTCCAATCCTATGATCCTACATTTCATCGATTTTATACAAAAATGCCACCCAATATTTTTAATTATTGTACTAAATTTACTTAACATTAATTTTAAATCATAAAGGTTAAATTAAGAGGGTGACAATGAATTAAATGGTCAGGAAAATCACTGGCCGAAATGTCGGGTGTGGTACACAAGATTTGATGCGTAAGCGGGAGTGTTTAGGCCAATGAAAGTAAGGATTATGGTTAGGAGGTTAAAGTGAAAATTGATTGGTGTTACAACCGACTGCGGACCTAGTCGATGAAAATTATTATTAAGTTGATTTACAGCCCAGTGAGTTGAAAGAAACTTCTTGGCTTTAATCAGTAGTGAGTTTGACATAGGAAACCTTAGGCATCGCTCTAAGATAGGGGACAACTAAGGAAAGAGTCGATGAGAAAGGAAATTTTAAAGAATGAATACTAGGAGGATCACATCTGTGGGGTAATTCAGGATGAAAGACGATGCTTACGCAAAATAAGGTGACAAAAGTATGGCCGTTGGAAAATTTGATTTGAGATTTGGAGATTCGTTATACTCATACTTGAGTAAGGAGTGTACGATCCAATTGAGAATAGAGAAATATAAGACAGTGACCGTTAAAGTAAAGAGAAAATCGAAATTTTAGATGAATAAGGGGAGAGAAGCTTACAAAGGGCGATGTGTAAATTAAGGTATTGGGCCCAACAAGACATGACGTCATTAATCGAGGACTACTTTAATTCAAATTTTGTGTGACAAAATTTCAATTAAGGTGGGTAGAATGTAAAGCGCGATTTTTTCGAAGGGTTTTCATTTTTCCCGCATATGTATGCATTTTTGTGATTATGTTTCAATCAAGTCCCAATTTTTGCGAAAAGAGCGTGTACTATGAGCCTAATAATTAAGTATGGATTTTTAGAAATTTAGAGAATTTTAGGATTTTTTGTACGCTAATTTACGAGAATTACTTTCTCGTAATTTAAAGGACGTTTGTATAAAAATAGTAAACCTAGGTCCCGTTTTGCGGACGGACAGTTTTTTTATTGAACCCTGTAATAGTTTTGTAATTATTGGTGAAAAATAGAAGTTTAAGATAACAACCGAATCGTTAGCTAATTACTGAAACGAAGGACGAAACAATAGAACATCAAAGAAATGCAAATAGTAAAGTTGCCAAGTCAAATTTTAATTAAAACACTCTTTTCCTCTTCTTCCGCCCTCCACCACTTACGGTGAATTCTCTTCTCTCTCTTTCTCTCTCTCACCTCTTCAAGTCAACTTTGTTCATCGCCTCTTCCTCCTGGCGATCCCCGCCAGCGACCGATATCTCTCCGATCGTCTCGATTTCCTTCGGCGATTTCTTTTTTCTCCCCTAGCCCACCTAGGTACGATTTCTAAGGTTTATGCAAGTTTAATTTCGATTTTTACGAGTTTAACATAGGGTTTTCGTTTAGGGTTTTGTGGAAAAACGTAATTGAGGATTTGACAATCGATAGGTTTACTTGTACTTGTAATTTATGAATAAGTGGACAATTTGAACGTATTTGGACGCAGTTGAGGAGGTCGATTTGTTAGAAATGGTTTAGAGGTTTGAGAATTTTAGGGGTTTTGGGAAAACCTCAATAATTAGGTTTTGATGTGTCGAGCGTGAGTCGTTTCGATAAATGCCTCGATTATTTAATTAGAACATTGTAGACTTTTTTAGTTAAGTTTCGTTAGTTCGGACATTGAATTATTTCAACTCGTATTAACGAAATTGTGGTGAATTTGCCTTAGGTGAACAACGCTCCCCGTGGACGGACTAGAGTTGCAACGGATTGACAGGTAAGGTTTTTTTCGCGTGACTTACTAGGCCGTTGGCCTACACTGTACTCGAAAGTCGTGTCGAGGATCCTTGGTGAATTGCTGTGTTTATATGCGTTGTTGAGTAGTTAGATTAGGTTCTTTGATAGGTTATGTTTTTATTGTCTTGATGTATATATGTTGAATAAGTCTATGCTTTTGTTTGTCTGATGTACATATGTTGAATGTTTATGTTATGCATGTGGTTCATACATCATGTTTTTTTAAATGATGCATATAACCATGAAACTGCCGCACGATTTTTCATAAAAAGATGTGGACTAAAAGGGGCTATTGATCGATATGTAGCCCACAAGGGGTCGGTCACAATAACGGACATCGCCTGAAACTAAATGAATCTACGTAATCGATATCGGTCATGCGAGGTGGGGCTCAGGCATGGTTGTTGTGTATAAATTTGAGCCATGTACCCCCCCAGTCGGAGTAGAAAAGGGTTGTCGTACATGCGGGACTGAACCCTCGCCTTTACGTTGACTATCTCGATGACAATATGGATGTGAACGTATAATATAAACAGCATATTTTCTGACTTCATATGCACAGCATGCATTGGCATTTACAACTCACATGCACCTGTGACTCATAGATTTGTCTGTATGGTGTAGGAGATCTTAACATAGGAAGTGAGGACAGATCCATCCAGCCCTGCGTGATGCATTTGACGGAGGATGGCTCTCGGGGTGTGCTGGCACAGTCATGCTTAACCTGACCCTTGGGATGAACGTATGTTTTTGAGGTATTGGGATGTTTGGGGCTGAGGTAGACAGCCAGAATAATTGTAAGTATCGAACATTTTAGGATTTTGGTTCTTTAGGGCGATAGAACCCGTGTAGAATTTTTGGTAAAATGTGTTTATAAAACTTTTGTAAGGCTTTTATCTAAGTTTTATGGAACGCTATGTGAATTTTAACGGAGGAACATTAGTTTTTTAACGATCCACGGCAGTTCATATTTCGGGGAAAAGGTATTTCGTGATAAATACGATCTGAGTATTTCGGTGAAATTGCTGAGGAGGTACAGTATGGTTAATTTTATGTTTAAGCGTATGTTTGAGCGGACAGTTGGTGTTAATGCACTTGTAAGAATGTTAGGGTTGTATGAGATGTCAAGTTTATAGAATAAATGAAATGAATTATTTATAAGAGACCTCGGTATTGTATGTCAGGAAGAAAGAAAGGAAAAATGTTGGGGAGCGCAAGCCCTATGGAAATTTGGATCCAGAGGACTCTTGGCGATCGGATCGCCTAAGGAGGTGGATCGATCGCCACGATTGATCGCCACTTCCCTGGAAAAATCTAGGGAGTGTGTCGATCGATCGCCACTATGTTTGTAACGCCCGATGTATACTAGGTAAATTGTTCTAACTTTATTACGCATGAAACATTTATCTTAATCTTCGCGGTTAGAATTTTATGACAATGTAATTAATTACATGTGGTTTAACTAGGTCGAGTGTCAAAAGTTGTACATAGAGGGCTTAGACCGATATTTAAAAGAAGTTGTATATCCGTTGACGGACCTTTTATTATATTATTATTATATTTTATGTATTTTTGTAATTATTCAACTCAGGTCCATTAATAACGAAAAGAAAGCGTCCATTACTATCCTAGCGATTAATTACGAGATTTAAGGAAATTCTGGGAATTTCAGAATTGATTACTAGGAGACCTAATCTGTTGGTAATTAAGGAAAGACGATGCTACCAAATAGTAAGGGTGACAAAGTATTCGTTGGAAAAATTGATTTGAGATTTGAGATTCGTTTACTCCATCTTGATAACGGACGTGTAACGATCCAATTGAGAAATAGAGATATAAAGAGTGACCGTAAGTAAAGCTAACATTCCGAAATTTTTAGAGAATAGGGGAGGAAGCTTGTAAAAGAACTGAGCGATTGTAAATCAGTAATTGGTCCACAAGACATTAAGATCCTGTCGAGACTACAAGTTAAGTCCAATTTTGTGGACAAAATTTCAATTAAGGTGGGTAGAATTGTACAGCCGATTTTCTGAAGGGTTTTCAATTTGTCGGCCCATATTTGACTTTTTGTGATTATGTCCCCAATCAAGTCAATTTGCGAAATAAAGCGTTACTATGATCCTAATCATTAAATGGATTTTAGAAAATTTAGAGAATTTTAGGAGTTTGTACGCTAATTTTACGAGAATGTACATTTCTCGTAATTTAAAGGACGTTGTAGTAAAAATGTAACGAGGTCCGTTTTGTGGCGGGACGGACATTTTATTGGAACCCTGATAATAAGTTGTAATTATTGGTGAACTATAGAGTTTTCGGGGAAACCGAATCGTTAGCTAATTAACGAAACGAAGGACGAAACCAATAGAAAATCAAGAAAGGGCCAAAATAGTACTTTGGCCAAGTCACAATGGTTAATTAAAACAATCTTTTCTCTTCTTCCTCCCTCACACTTACCGTGAATTCTCTCTCTCTCTTTTCTCTCTCTCTCTCCTCCTTCGGCAATTTCATTCGCCTCTCATGCGAGCCCCCACGCAGCGACCGATCTCTCGCCGTCGTCTCGCTTCTTCGCGATTTCTTCCCTAATCCCAACCCTAGGTAACTATTCTAAGTTTTAGGAAGTTTATTTCGGATTTTTTACGAAGTTTAAACTTAGGGTCGTTTAGGGTTTTGTTAAACCTTAGATTTAGGATTTGAACATCGATAGGTTTACTGATTGATGATATAATGGACTATGGAACGTTATTGGACGAATTTAGGTCGATTTTTGTTAGAAATGTTAGAGTTTGAGACTTTTAGGGGTTTTGGGAAAACTCATACTGGAGGTTTTGATGTGTCGAGCGTGGAGTCGTATCGATAAAATGCCTCGTTAGTTAAATTAAACTGATGAGCGTTTTTTTAGTTAAGGTTTCGTTCTTTTCGGCATTGAATGATTTAAACTCGTAGTACAGAATTGTGGGAATTTGCCTTAGGTGAACAACGCTCCGTTGACGAGAGACAGGGGAGTTGCAACGGATGACAGGTAGTTCTCATGTGACTTTACTAGGGCCGATTGGCCTACACGGTACGTCGAAGTCGTGTCGAGGAATCCTTCGGAATTGCTTTTTTATAGCTTTGTTGGTAGTTAAGATTAAGTTCTTTATAGGTTCGTTTTTATTGTCTTATGATTCTATGTTTGATATAGTCTATGCTTGTTGTTGTCTTGATGGTACATATGTTTTAATGTTATGTTATGCCATGTGTTCATAGACATCGTTTTTTTTTTAAATGAGCATATAAAATGAACTTCCGCACGCTGTTTCATGAAAAAATTGGACTAAAAAGGGGGCGATGATCTATTATTTAGGCACGAAGGGGTCGAGTCAACAATACCACATCGCCTGAAAACATAAATGAATCTACGTAATCTGATATCTGTCATGCGAGGTGGGGCCGCAGGCCTGGTTGTTGATATTGATATGTACCCCCCTCCGATAGATAGAAAGGGTTGGTCGGACTGCGGGATTAATCCTCGCCATTTAGCGTTTTGATCATCTCGATGACATATGTATTGCGTAATATAAGAAAATGATGCATGATTTCTGACTTCTATGCACCAATGCATTTGCATTTACCAACTCTCACGGACCCGTTTCGCTCATATATTGTCTGTACTGGTGTATGAGATCTAAAATATGAGGTAGGACTATATCCATCCACCCGAGGTAGTGAGCCAGTTGACTGAGGATGGCGCGCGGGTGTGCCTGGCCCAGTCGATGCTTAACCTACCCGTGGGGGATGTACTTATGTGTTTTTTGATTGTATTGGGATTTTTTGGGCTGATTTAACTAGACAGCATAATTGTATAGTTAGAACATTTTAGGATGTGTGTCTGTTATCGATGAACACCGTGTAGATGTTTTGGTAAATGTTTTATAAAACCGTTTTGGTTGGCTTTTTATCTAAGTTTGTGGAACTGCTAGGTGATTTGTAACGGGAGGAAACATTATTTTTTAAACGGATCCCCGCATTCATTTTCGTGAAAAGGTAATTTCGTGTCTTAAATTACTCTTGAGTAGTTTCGAGTGAAGATTACTGATAGGTACGAGTAATGTGTAATTTTATGTTGAAGCTATGTGTGTTATGTAGGTAGATTGGTGTTAGCAATTGATGAGATGTTAGGGTGTAGTTCGAGATGTCGAGTTTGTATGAATAAATGAAAATGAGTATTGTATAAGAGAAATAGGTAGTTGTATTAGGGAAAAGAAAGAAAGGGAAGAAAATAGTTTGCGCAAGCCCTCTGGAAATTTGATTCCAGAGGAGCTTGGCTATCGTATTCGCCTAATGAGGTGATCGATCGCCAAGATTGATCGCCCTCCGCTGGAAAAATCTGGGAGTTGTGTCCGATCGACCGCCACTATGTTTGTAACACACATTATTACTAGGTACATTTTCCTAACTTATTACGTCATGAACCTTTATCTTCGCGTTTAGAATTTTAGGACAAGTGTAATTAATTACATTGTGGGTTTAAACTAGTCCGAGTGGCAACGTTTTGTATAATAGAGTTATTAGACCGATATTTCAAGGAAGTTGTAAATATCCGGTTTGTACGACCTGTTTTATTAATTATTATTATATTTTATTTGTATTTTGTATTATGTCAATCAGTCCGATTTACGAAAGACAAGCTCTTACGATCCTAGCGATTAATTAGAATTTTAAGGAATTCTTGTAATTTTTCCAGAATTTAAGGTGACGCTATATTCCCGATAATTACTATTATCATAAAGTAAAAGACATTCTCGTAAAAATAGCAAACGAGGTCCAAATTGCGAACCGGACAGTTTGTTAAATCCCAAATAATTAGATGGACTTATTGGTAAAGTAAGGACGTATGGAGTAGTCGAATGGCTAGACGATTAACGAACCGAAGAACGAAATCAATATAAAAATCAAAGACGGGCAAATGGTAATTTGCAATCCATTTTATAAATAACACAAAATCACTCTTTTCCCTCACTTCTCTCGTTTCTCTCTTTTCTCTCTGGAACTCACGAACAGAGAAGATTTCTTCTCTCGGCGCCGGCGAGCTCCACCATTCCGACCTCCGTCCGACCTCCGTTTCTCCTCCGTCCTTCACGTTTTCTTCCTCTCTCGCTACCCTCGGTATGTAGCTTTAGTTTTCGAGTGTTTAATTCGAGTTTCGGTTCGATTTAGGGTTAGGTTTCGATTAGGGTTTTCGTTAAAAATGCGATTAGGCTTCGTAATTAATAGGTTAGCCGTGATTAGGTATATATTGAACGTATTGGACGTTATTGGACGAAGAAAATCAATTTGCGAAAAGTTATAAATTGGTTAAATTTCGGGTTTTTAGAGAAAACTCGTTATTTGAGAATTTGGATTATCGAGCTATAATTAACGTTCGAAATGCTTTAATTAGCTAAGTGAAGAATTTAGGATAATTCTTTAGTTAAAGTTTGAAATTTGGACGTTAATAGTTTAAATTGGTTTTAATTGCGAATGTCGTGTTTTTCTCAGACACACGACTCCCGTGGAAGAAGTTTGAGATCCAGCGCGCTCGAGGTAATGTATCGTGACTTGCTTGACCCAAAGGTCTACACCATACTCGTCGTCGTATCAAGGATCCTTGAGGGTTTCTTGGTTTACGTTGTTTAGGTTTTGGTAGTTAGTTAGTTGTTTATAGGTTTATGTTATATTGTCTGCCGATATGAACTTTTTGGTTTTACTTTCGCTGAATGAACTGTTCATGGCATCACGTGTTTCAAATTGCATAAAAATGGGTTCTGCACGAGTTTTCAATGAAATAATAATTAACGAAAATTACGTAATCTGTACTGAAAGGTCCGGCTGGGATGGGGCTCATCATGGGCTGTAGGGTTTGTGAGCAGGTACCATCCCCCCCCCATCTAATGTAAAGTGGTATTTCGACCGTGCGAAATGTTCCTTTCCATTTAGTGGCTGTATCTCGGTGTCAATAGTATGAAATGCCCTGAATGTCTGATGACATGTTTCTGAACTTCATATGCACACACGACATGCATCTTCATTTTACGTACTTCCTGAATTTCCAATATCTCAAGGTTTCCTTATGGTGTAGTTGACGTGCTAGGTTAACGTTGACCCAGGTGAGATGATATTCCTCCTCCGACGTAGGAGCATCTGATGTATTATGCCCCGTGGGAGTTGCGCTGCGCAGTCGAGGCGCGTTTTTGACCCGTGGTGTGGTTTATGGGTAAAGGTTTTTGGGTGGTCTTCCCTTGAATATTTTTTGATTGAAATACTGAATAGTAACTTGAGGTTTGGATCTGGATGGATTAGATAACGTTTTGGTCATTGTATGTAAACGTTTTGGTTAAACTGTTTAATGAATGTTTTGGAAATTTTTTGTGGTTTGATGTTGATACGGAAGCTCGTTTTTTAGAATATCCATCATTTGGATTTCGCAAGTCCCTGTGAGTTGGGAGAGTTTAAGCCTTTGATTTGGTGGGTGTGATATGGGAAGTGAAAGTATGTGTAAAAGCATTCAATGGTTGCTTCTCGGAATCGGAGTCCAAGAGCTTGTTATGTTAATAATTTCTTTGTTTCTGAGATCTTAATTGTTGTATCCTCGTAGAGCTAAGTGTAGTGAAAGAGAAAAGGTTAAAAGGGTGCTGGAGTTGCGCGACCGTTGCGCGCAGTTCTGCGCGATCGGCGCTGAATGCTGCAGCGCTTGCAGCGACCGACGCGCATGTTTGCAGCGATCGGCGTGCCGCCGCAGCGCCTGCATCGACCCGAAGCGCTGCCCGTGCAGGATCGGGCGCTGCACGCTGAGAGGAGGTGCTTTGCATGCGATGGCGCTCAATTTAGCAGCAACCGATCGATGCTGTGCCACTTTGGGTCAAAGTCCGATTCTGCCCTCCCTTCTTTATATTTAAATTTTTATTAATGGTTTTAGTTTTACTTATTATTAAGGTTTTGTTTTAAATGCTTTTAAAGTTCAGTTTTTTTAGTCCGGACTTCCATTCTGATTTCCACTTCAGTTTTAGATTCCGCATAAACGTTTTATTTAAAATGTAAAATAAAAATGAAAAATTATACGGGTAATAAGGGTACGGACTTAGGGTCGTTACATTTATGGTATCAGAGACCCCGGTTTTAAAACCGATTCTGTAGACTGCTCGACTGCACAGCCACTACGCGGACATCCTTATCAACTATAAGTCTGTTTATAGCTTTCTTGATTTTATTTCTTAGAGATTATTTGTTTTAAATTTTATAGGAGTTTTATACACTATGACTCGAGGAAGGGATCCTAGAGACGACCGATGGATCGTCTTACAGACTTGATAGACCGCCAGTCCCAGCATATGGACCGGCAAGCGCAACAAATTTCGGACTTAGTGAACCGAGAGAACCAGCGAGAGAATCAGAGGACTCAGGAGTTGGTGGTCCCCAGTAATCAGGGTATGCAGAGGTTTCAAAGCCTTCGGCCTCCAGTATTCGAGGGCCAGTCATCGGACCCGACACGTGCCGAGGAGTGGATTAGGGTTATGGAGGACATGTTGAGTTACGCCGAGGTGCAACGGGAGCAAAGTCGCTTATGCTACGTTTCACTTAGCTTTGGACGCTCGTTTCTGGTGGGACTCGATCAAGTCTACCACAGATGTATCAGTTATGACTTGGGATCGATTCAAGTTTTTATTCTACGATAAGTATTTAGCCGCACGGTGAGGGTGGCTAAGAGGAACGAGTTATGCAGCTGAAGCAGACTGGTTCAGTTGCAGATTATATTCGGAGATTTGAGTCTTTATCACGATTCGCACCTCGCCTTGTCAGCGATAATGAGGAGAAGGTGCACCAGTTTATGGAGGGACTTAATCCGGAGATCCGGATGCACGTGGTTGTCTCAGGTATTATTGATGTACCTTTTTCTGATATTACAGCCAGAGCTCTGGATATTGAGGCTGCCAGAGCCACCTTGTATTAGACCGAGGGAGCCAGCTAAGGGCTTCTTTCGCGAGATTCGACCTCAGACGCAGAGCCGAGGTTGGCAGCCCAGAGCACCGCCCCAGTCACAGCAGCGGGGTGTGAAGAGACCTCTCGAGGGAGGTATGATCGGGGTAGGGGAAGCAGATACAGGGGGCTTCTCAGATGCCATGGTGTCCCTTGTGCCAGAGAGAGCATAGTGGAGAGTGCCGTGTGGGCTCTAACAAATGCTACAGATGTGGTAAAGTCGGCCATTTTGTTAGAGACTTGCCCCCATCCGGGCCGAGATCAGTTAGGCGGAGATCAGAGGAAGGTTATGCCTCGTGATCTCGCATTTATCGAGCCAGAGATGTTGATGACGATGCTCAGCCTGCCGTGATTGCAGGTACTATTTGCTTATGGGCGCTATTGTATTTACTTTGATGGATACCGGAGCCACGCACTCCTTTGGTACGACTGCATGTATGGCTAGATTGGGGTTAGAGTCTGAGTCGGCTGAGTACGAGTATAGTGTGATGCTGCCCTCAGGAGAGCGTATGCAGTCCAGTCGTGTTATTCAGGGGAATATTATTTCAGTCGGAGCGTTACCCTCTACGCACGTCTGATCGTTATGGGCATAGAGCGGTACGACCTTATTTTGGGGATGGACTGGCTAGCACAGCACTTCGCCACCATCGATTGTCGCTCGGGATTGTGACCTTCCGACCCCGGATAGTGCCGAGTTTCTTATCAGGCGATGAACCGATTGAGTGGATCGCCTATTTCTTATGCTATGGAGGTCAACGAGCAATTCAAAGGTGCGTGCTCTATTTATTTGGCCTCAGTTTTTGATATTCAGTTGCTCAGCGGAGTACAGCGAGCGACATCCTATTGTTAGAGAGTTCTCTGGCATATTCCTCGATGATCTTCCCGGTTTACCACCAGACCGGGAGATTGAGTTCACTATTGACGTCTATCCAAACTCCGCGCCAAGGTTCAAGAACCCGTATCGGTTGGCACCAGCTGAGTTGAGAGAGTTGAGGACACAGCTTGATGAGTTGCTAGAGAAGGGTTTTATTCGGCCCAGCGTTCACCCTGGGGTGCGCCCGTTCTGTTTGTTAAGAAGAAAGACGGGACCCTCAGGATGTGCATTGATTACAGGGAGCTGAATAAGCTCACGGTGAAGAATAAGTATCCATTGCCCCGCATCGACGACTTGTTGATCAGCTACAGGGTGCCGAGTATTTCCAGGATTGATCTGCGCTCGGGTTACAATCAGCTGAAGGTTCGGAGAGATGACATACGAAGACGGCGTTCCGAACGAGGTATGGGCATTATGAGTTCCTTGTTATGTCTTTCGGGCTCACTAATGCTCCTGCAGCGTTCATGGATCTGATGAACCGTGTCTTCAAAGAGTACTTGGATAAGTTTGTAGTGGTTTTTATCGACGACATTCTGGTATATTCTAAGACAAAGGAAGATCACGAGGAGCATCTGAGGACTGTTCTGAGGACTTTATGTGAGCACTATCTATATCCGAAGTTCTCCAAATGTGAATTTTGGTTGGATCAGATCAGTTTCCTTGGCCATGTTGTATCACAGGACGGAGTTTCTGTGGATCCGAGCAAAGTCCGGCGGTCAGAGATTGGCCACAGCCGAAGAACGTACGTGAGGTGCGTGGATTTCTCGGATGGCCGGTTATTACCGTGAAGTTTATTCAGGGATTCTCGAAGATTGCACTTCCCTTATCACGCTTAACTCGGAAGAGTGAGAGGTTTATTTGGTCGTCTGCTTGCGATGACAGTTTGCAGAGTTAAAGCAGAGATTGACCACCGCTCCAGTTCTGGCGCTACCTGTTGAGGGTGTCAGGTTCAGTATTTACTGCGATGCATCTGGAGTCGGGCTCGGTTGTGTGTTGATGCAGGAGGGGAAAGTCATTTCTTATGCTTCTCGACAGCTGAAGCCGTATGAGCAGAACTACCCTACGCATGACCTCGAGTTAGCAGCTGTGGTCTTTGCACTGAAGATATGGAGACATTACTTATATGGGCAGCAGTGCGAGATATTCTCCGACCACAAGAGCTTGAAGTACTTATTTACGCAGAAGGAACTGAATATGCGGCAACGCAGGTGGCTTGAGTTCGTCAAGGACTATGATTTTGATATCAAGTACCACCAGGGAAGGCAAACAAGGTAGCTGATGCCTGGAGTAGAATGCCTTCTGCGAGTCAGCCTTCATTAGCCGCGATGTCAGTTACGCTGCGGTCAGAGATTGAGAGATTCGACGTGGAGATAGTTGCAGAGTTGTCCAGCATGCTCACTAGTATTTCTCTCAGACCGACCATTCTGGATCGTATACGCGAGGCTCAGCAGAGCGATGCGGAGTGTATTGAGCTTCGATCGAGCATGTTATTAGATGACTCGTCTGATTTTCACTTATCTGCAGATGGTATTCTGAGATTCAGGCACAGGTGGTACGTGCCTAACGATGAGAGCCTGAAGAAGGATATTTTGACTGAGGCACATTCTTCAGCTTATTCAGTGCACCCGGGAAGTCCAAGATGTACCAGGGACTTAAAGCAGCACTTCTGGTGGCCAGGTATGAAGAGAGAGGTTGCCCAGTACGTAGACCTGCTTAGTCTGTCAGCAGGTAAAGGCCGAGCACCAGAGACCGGCTGGAACGTTATTGCCACTGCCGTTTCCGGAGTGGAGTGGGAGCAGATCTCTATGGATTTCATCGTGGGGCTCCCGAGGACTACGAGAGGCCATGATGGTATATGGGTTATCGTAGACCGATTGACAAAGTCGGCCCACTTCTTATCTGTGAAGATGACGTCCTCTATGGATCAGCTCGCAGAGCTATATGTGCAGGGAGATTGTCAGACTGCACGGTGTGCAGTTCCATAGGTCTCAGATCGTGATCCGAGATTTACTCGAATTTCTGGAAGAGCCTGCATAAAGCTATGGGGACTCAGCTCAGTTTCAGCACAGCCTTTCATCCTCAGACTGATGGTACAGACAGAGGACGAATCAGATTCTGGAGGACATGCTCAGAGCTTGTGTGCTGGAGTTTCAGGGCTCGTGGAGCCGATATCTGCCTCTTATGAGTTCTCGTACACAACAGCTTTCAGGCTACTATCGGCATGGCCCCTTATGAGGCTTGTATGGTCGGAAGTGTAGGTCTCCGTTACATTGGGACGAGGTTGGCGAGGCTAGCATCGTTGGTCCTGAGATCTTACAGCAAACGGCAGATAAGATTGCCGTTATCCGACAGCGTATTCAGGTAGCTCAGAGCCGGCAGAAGAGTTATGCCGACACGAGACGACGAGAGCTAGAGTTTGAGGAAGGTGACGAGGTTTATTTGAAGGTTTCTCCATTCAAAGGCGTCGCGAGATTGGAAGGAGGGGTAAGCTGAACCCTCGTTACGTGGGGCCCTTTCCTGTTCTGAAGAGGATCGGGAAGTTGGCGTATAGGCTGCAGCTTCCGGCTTCTATGGAGGGCATTCATGATGTGATCCACGTATCTATGCTTCGGAGATGTTTACGTGATCCATCTCATGCCGTGGGGACTACAGAGATCGAGGTACAGCCTACCTTGACTTACGAGGTGAAGCCGGTACGTATTCTGGAGTACTCTACCAAAGTCTTGCGCAACAAGGAGATTCCCCTGGTCAAGTCCTATGGCGGAACCACGAGGTGGAAGAGGCTACGTGGGAACGACAGCAGGATATGATGACTAGGTATCCTGATCTGTTTGGATAGTTTAATTTTGTGGACAAAATTCTGAATAAGGAGGGGAGAATGTAATATCCGGTTTGTACGGACCTTTTATTATATATTATTATATTGTTATTGGCATTTTGGTAATTAGTCAAATCAGGTCCGATTTACGAAAAGAAAGCGTCATTACGATCCTAGCGATTAATTAGAATTTTACGGAAATTCTGGGAATTTTCAGAATAGTGACGCTATATTCCGAGTAATTACTATTATCATAGAGTAAAAGACATTCTCATAAAAATAGCAAACGAGGTCCAAATTGCGAACGGACAGTTTTGTTAAATCCCAAATAATTAGATGGACTTATTGTAAAGTAAGGACGTATGGAGTAGTCGAATGGCTAGACGATTAACGAACCGAAGAACGAATCAATATAAAAATCAAAGAAGGGCAAAATGGTAATTTGCAAATCCATTTTAATAAATAACACAAAATCACTCTTTTCCCTCACTTCTCTCTTTTCTCTCTTTTCTCTCTGGAACTCACGAACAGAGAGGATTTCTTCTCTCGGCCGCCGGAGCTCCACCATTCCGACCTCCGTCCGACCTCCGTTTCTCCTCCGTCCTTCACGGTTTCTTCCTCTCTCGCTACCCTCGGTATGTAGCTTTAGTTTTCGAGTGTTTAATTCGAGTTTCGGTTTGATTAGGTTAGGGTTTCGATTAGGGTTTTCGTTAGAAATGCGATTTAGGCTTTGTAATTAATAGGTTAGCCGTGATTAGGTATATATTGAACGTATTGGACGTTATTGGACGAAGAAAAATCAATTTGCGAAAAAGTTATAAATTGGTTAAATTTCGGGTTTTAGAGAAAAACTCGTTATTTGAGAATTTGGATTATCGAGCTATAATTAACGTTCGAAATGCTTTAATTAGCTAAGTGAAGAATTAGGATAATTCTTTAGTTAAAGTTTGAAATTTGGACGTTAATAGTTTAAATGTGGTTTTAATTGCGAATGTCGTGTTTTTCTCAGACACACGACTCCCGTGGAAGAAGCTTGAGATCCAGCGCGCTCGAGGTAAGTTCTCGTGACTTGCTTGACCCAAAGGTCTACACCATACCTCGTCGTCGTATCAAGGATCCTTGAGGGTTCCTTGTTTTACGTTGTTTAGGTTGGGTAGTTAGGTTAGTTGTTTATAGGTTATGTTATATTGTCTGCCGATATGAACTGTTTGTTTACTTTCGCTGATATGAACTGTTCATGCATCACGTGTTTCAAAATGGCATAAAATGGGTTTCTGCACGAGTTTTCAATGAAATGAATAATGAACGAAATTACGTAATCTGTATCTGAAAGATCACGCGGGATGGGGCTCAGGCATGGCTGTAGGGTTTGTGAGCATGTACCCCCCCATCTAAGTGGAAAGTGGTAGTTCGACCGCGGAATGTATCCTTTCCATTTAGTGGGCTGATATCTCGGTGGCAATATGTATGAAATGACCTGATATGTAATATGTATGAAATGACCTGATATGTCTGATGAGCATGTTTTCTGAACTTCATATGCACGACACGCATGCATCTGCATTTACGTAGCTTACTGAGATTTCAATATCTCATATGTGTCTGTATGGTGTAGGTGATCTGCTAGGTGACGTAGATCCAGGTGAGGACGACGTTCCTCCTCCTGATGTCGGAGGCAGTTGATGGATGATGCTCGTGGGAGTGCGCTGGGTAGTCGAGGCGCGTTTTGACCCGTGGGGATGTATGTATGGTCTCTGGGGTTATTTTGGGATGTTTTGATCTGATAATTGTATAGAATATTTAGGTTGTTTGGATCTGGATAGGGGTTAGATAACGTTTTGATAATTGTATGTAAAACGTTTTGGTTTAAACTGTTTAATGAATGTTATGGAAATGTTTTGATTGGTTTTAGGTTGATACGGTTATGCTCGATGTTTAGATACATCCACGCAGTTGGATTTCGCAAAGTCCGCTGTAAAGTTGGTCGATGTTATTGGAAGAAATTGGTGTTAAATTAAGTAATGTTTGCTCTCTGGAATCAGGTTCCAGAGAGTTTCCAGTAGCATGAATCGCTCTCTGGAATTGGAATTCCAGAGAGTATTGTTAAGTGTTTGCTCTCTGGAATTCCAGAGAGCAGTGTAAAGAAAAGTGAAGGCGAGTGTAAGAAAAGTGAAGGCGATTGAAGTAGGAGGTGGTCGCTGAAGTGATCGCTGAAGTTTTCACTGATCGTTGCACTGAAAGTGTGCGGCGATCGATCTCTGCAGCAATGCAGAGATCGGTCGCTGCTTGTGAAATGCGAAGTGTTAGAGGTTTGAAGTCTGAAAGGGAGAAGGGATCGCTGCTATAGTTAGCAGCGATCGGATTGCTGCACAGCTAGCAGCGATCGATCTCTGCTCTGCAGCAGAGATCGATCGCCCCTGCTGAATGCATGGCAGCGATCGATCTCTGCTGCAGTGCAGAGATCGGTCGCCTGTTTCATTTTGAGGACAGAGTTCCAATTTTGCCCTCCCACTTGTTTAATTTAATTTAAAGTTTTCTTTTAAAGGTTTTCTTTTAAGTTTTAATAAAGATTTGTTTTAAATGCATTTAAGGTTCAGTTTTAATTCCGATTCAGTTCCGATTTTAACCATAGTTTAAATTCCGCATAAGATTTTAATTAAAGTAGAGGAGAGAAATAAGTACAAAAATAAAATGAAAATTTATACGGGTAAAATAAGGGTACAGTATTAGGGGTGTTACATTTGAACTCTTATGTCAAGCACAATTTCTCCTCTCCTAGAACCCCTCAACAAAATGGTATAGTTGAGAGGAAAAATAGGTCTCTCCAAGAGCTTGCCCGGACCATGCTTAATGAAAATTCCCTTCCTAAGTATTTCTGGGCTGAAGCTGTTGCAACAGCTTGTTATTTGCTCAATCGGGTCTCCATAAGACCTATTCTTGAGAAAACTCCATATGAGCTCTAGAGTGGGAAAACGCCCTCTGTTAAATATTTTAAAGCTTTTGGTAGTAAATGCTTTATTCTCAACACTAAGGATAACTTAGGAAAATTCGATTCAAAATCTGATCTTGGAATTTTTCTGGGTTATTCTCTTTCTAGTAAAACATATAGAGTATTCAATAGGAGAACTCTAGTTGTAGAGGAATCAGTTCATGTTAACTTTGATGAGTCCCCTCAACCCACAATCAATGTGGATGAGGATGTCACTTTGGTAAATCATTTGCACTCTCTTTCCTTAGAAAAACCCTTAGATTCACTACATGTAGAAAAATCCTTAGAACCCTCCTCTACTTCTCTAGATATTGTTCCTGTCAAGGATGAAAATCCTACTCTCCCTAGAGATTGGAAATATGTCAGAAACCATCCAATAGATGAAGTATTAGGTGATCCTTCATTAGGAGTAAAGACTAGATCCTCTCTTAGGAATCTCTGTGCCAATGTGGCATTTATCTCTCAAGTAGAGCCTAAGAAGTTTGAAGAGGCCGAGAATGATGAGTATTGGATTTTAGCTATGCAAGAATAGCTAAATCAATTTGAAAGGAGCAAAGTATGGGAACTTGTTCCACGGCCTAAGGATCATCCCATTATTGGAACTAAATGGGTTTATAAGAATAAATTGAATGAAAATGGGATTGTTGTGAGAAACAAGGCTAGACTAGTTGCTAAGGGATACTCTCAAGAAGAGGGTATTGATTTTGAGAAATCTTTTGCCCCTGTAGCTAGATTAGAGTCAATTAGGATGCTCCTTGCTTTTGCTTGCTACAAAAACTTCACACTCTTTCAAATGGATGTAAAGAGTGCATTCTTAAATGGTTATATTACAGAAGTAGTTTATGTTGAGCAACCCTTAGGTTTTGAAGCTTTTGACAAACCCGACCATGTCTATAAATTAAGGAAAGCTCTCTATGGTCTTAAACAGACTTCTAGAGCTTGGTATGATAGGTTGAGGAACTTCCTTGAGGAAAGGAATTTCAAAAAGGGTAACACCGACTCAACTCTATTTACCATGCAAAAGGATAAGGATTTTCTGTTAGTTCAAATTTATGTCGATGACATTATTTTTGGATCAACTAATGTCAACATGTGTAATGAGTTTTCCTCCCTCATGTAAAGTGAATTTGAGATGAATATGATGGGGGAGTTAAAATTCTTCTTAGGATTTCAGATTAGCCAATCTCCTGATGGAATTTTCTTCTGTCAAGAAAAGTACATTAAGGAACTTCTTAAGAAATTTGGTTTAGAATCTGTCAAATCTTCTAGAACTCCCATGAGTACCACAACCAAATTGGACAAAGATGAAAACGGTATAAGTGTGGACATTAAGAAATATCGTGGTATGATTGGTTCTTTGTTATATCTAACTGCCAGTAGGCCAGATATACTCTTTAGTGTGTGTCTATGTGCTCAATTCCAAGCTGCCCCTAAAGAATCCCATTTAACTGCTGTAAAAAGGATTTTCAAATATTTGAGTTGGACTTATGATTTAGGATTATGGTATCCAAAGGGAACTTCTTTTAATCTGATTGGATATTCAGATTCTGATTATGCAAGTAGTCTTGTTGATAGAAAAAGCACTAGTGGCACCTGTTAGTTCTTAGGTGAATCTTTAGTCTCCTGGTATTCTAAGAAACAGAATTCTGTTGCATTATCAACTGCTGAAAGTGAATATATTGTTGCTGGCAGTTGCTGTGCACAAATGCTTTGGATGAAACAAACTCTAGAAGACTATAATCTGTTCTATGATAGGATTCCTATTCGGTGTGACAACACCAGTGCTATCAACATTTCTAAGAATCCAATTCAGCATTCTAGAACTAAGCATATAGAGGTCAGATATCACTTTGTAAGTGATCATGTTAAAAAAGGTGATATTTCCTTAGAATTTGTTAATTCTGTTGATCAATTAGCTGATATCTTTACCAAGTCTTTGGATGAAAAGACCTTCAATAATATTATAATAAGGCTAGGTCTCATTCGGTTTGAGAAAAACTAAGGTTATTTCTCTGTTGGTGAATCTTGTGCAATAGAGCTGTTTTTAGCTGTGAGGGCATCGGTAGATGCAGTGTTTTCCAATAGGCATCGGAAGATGCATTTCTATCGGTAGGAATCGGAAGATGTATTCTTTATTTCCCGACACGTGTGACCCATCGGGTTAATCGATTTTACACGTGTATCTTCATCTCGTCGGGCGATGCCCTATTATCTTTTAAACTCTGTTTCTTCTCAAAGACGCTTCACATTTCGCGCTCTTTCTGAAAATCCCTGCCTTACCAGTTCTCTCTCTCTCTCGAGTCCTGTTTCTCCAATGGATTTTTCAGGTTCATCTTCTCGCGCTGCTAAGGAACCTGCCTAGAAAAAGGCCAAAGTATCAGCTCGTCCTCTACAAGAGATTCCTCGTGCCAAAGAGTGGCCCATCTCTCTTCTTTCTCTCTAAGGCTGCTGAGTTAAGGTACCATGACGACTATAGGTACAAAACTTTAATCCCCAGTCGAGGGATTTACTTTGATGACTTAGCAGGAATGGATATTATAGAACCCTTGAAGGATCTTGGGTTGTTAGGATTATTTGAAGTAGAATCGTACTATTACCCAGAGGCAATCAGAATGTTCTATGCTAATATGAGTTTTACTTCTAATTTCTCTATTATTAAGAGCTATGTGTATAGCAAGCATATTGAGATTACTCCTCAATTTATTAATGCCCTTTTGGAGTGCTCCCATTTAGATAGCCGCTCTTTCCAGTACATGACCGGCACTGAACCCCCTTTCTTTGGTACATCTGAGGGTCTAAGTTTTCTACAGCTTATAGTTCTTGACCCAAACTATACCCCAAATCCTCTTAAAGGCAAACACCTGACTGCAAGAGCCAGGTTGTTCATCAGATGATAGGATACAATATTATCCCTAAGGGTGGTCACCATGATGAGGTGAGTGCAATGGAGCTTTTGTTCTGTTTGCACTGTACCAAAAGGCCCCCTTCAATCTTGGATATGTTGTGGTTAGAAGGATGATTCAGGCTGTGACATCTAGAGCTACCTCCTTTCCTTATAATCTGCTGTTCATGAAGATTTTTATGCATCTTGAGGTTGTCTTTCCAGAGGATGAAGACCCCTTTCTTCTTCAACCCAAAGTTTCTATTCCAAAACCACTTTGACCAAATGGGAATAAAGAGAACCAGAACTGGGGAGCTTGTTGTGAATGTTCCTAAGAGAAATACTGCTAAGGCAGCAGTTGCCAAAAAGGGAAAAGAAAACTTAGCCTGCTAGAGGAGTCCAGTGCTGAAGGAGGGGATGACTCTGAGATACCAGCATTTAATAATTCCCCTTCTCAATCTCAGGCTTCTAGCTTCCAACCTCCTCTTGTGCGAAGGCGTCCAGCCCCTTTCTCACGGGCACTTATTTCAGAGGCAATCTCTACACCCTCCTCTGTGCCCCTACCCCTTCCAGAGAATCCTCCATCTCCTCCACCTGCACTTCCTTTGCCGGTTCTGCTTCCTCCAGCTCCTCCCTCTCCAGTCCAACAGACTATGTCTCCTCCATCACTAGTCCAACCACCTCCTACAATCCAATTACCTCCTCCAAGTCCACCTGCTTCTCAAGTCCCAATCCCTTCACCCCTTCACCTGCACTTTTGATGCCTTCACTACCTGCCCTTCCACCTATCCCCCTCACTCCTCAAGTACCAGTATTCTCACCCATTCCCTCAGTACCACCTGCCACTCCTCTAACTTATCAGAGGAGATTTTCGATGAGTGAGACTCAGTATAATGAGCTGAAGGTCTCTATTGCCCGCATCGAGTCAGCTCTCAGTTCCATTGAAAGTAGGATTGAACAGTGTCTTGATACCAAGCTAGCCAAGAATCAAAAAGACATCCGCATAGATTTAGATACCGGTCTTGGTTTGTTGTCTCAAAAACTGGATGCTGATAGGCGCATGGTTGTCAGGGAACTTGAGTCACTCAAATCCTCAATTGACAATCTGCATCCCGAACCAGAACCTGAACCATCTAGCTCTGTCAGTGTTCCAGAGGCCTGCTTTGAAGACCGGTTTCTTCCACTTTCCAGGCTTGCAGTTACTGAAGATGTGCGCTTCATGTCACTGGATCTTTAGGAGGCTGAATTTGCTTTCTCTCCTCCTGATGTGTCTACTGCTGGTCTTTCTGTTGATCCTTTTCCATGTATGGACATGGTGGTGTATCAAGGTCCCTCTACCTCTATTGCTCCTCAGCCAGAGCCTACTCCATGCCAGGATCTAGTGCTTTATCAACCATCTATCCCTCTTGATGTTCATTCTCTTCGTGCCCTTGTAGATGCATATTTTCATTCAAACCTTGAAGTACCTACTTGGATTAGCCAAGCTTTCTGGAATCATTTTGTCTCTTTCTTTAAATAGATGTTTTTGTTTGTAAACAATTGGTACACAATTTTATTAATTTCTACTTACATTTTGCTGATGTTTCTACTCTGTGTGCTGCATGCCTTGGTTATGTTTCTCTCTCTGTTTGTTTTGATAATGTCAATGGGGGAGAATGGTATAAATAATATATTTGATCTATGCTTTGTGCCATTACTATATTTTGGAACTCTGAAAATCTAGATATATGCATATTTTGGAACTCTGAAAATCTGGATATATGCATATTGTTGGAACTCTGGTATGCTCCCTGTTTGTTTTTTTTTGGAATATATGCATTTTCTTTTTTTGGAATATATGCATTTGCTATGGGGGAGCTAGAATTATGGGGGAGAGTAGTGGTCAATCAAATTTTATACTCATAATTTGTCATCATCAAAAGGGGGAGATTGTTGACTTAAATGTTGGTTAATTCTAAATATGTTTTTGATGATGTGTTTGTATGGTTAATATTGTAATTTGATTATGTTTGTTTAGTGAGAATAATAAATTATTATGTTGATTCAATCTGTTGGAAATGCCCTTGGAAAGGGTATTTTATTATTCTAACAATCGGGTTAAGTGTACAGGGCTAAATAGTTTATACAGGGCTGAAAAATTGATAAACAAAGACTACAAAGGCCGATCGCTTGACGTCAAAAGGCTACATTGCTTCTGCCAATGGAATAGTCAAGCTACTCATACCGATGGCGTTTTTGAAGTTGTACATACCGATAATGGTTCAGCGCTAATGCTTGTACCGATAGAGTTCAAGTTGCATCTGCCGATAGCGTCAAGGCGTGCATCTGCCGATAGCGTCAAGGCGTGCATCTGTCGATGGCTTTCAAGCTACATCTGCCGATGGCTTTCAAGCTACATCTGCCGATGGCTTTCAAGCTGCACCTGCCGATGGCTTACAAGTTGCTTCTGCCGACGGAGTACAAGTTGCATCTGCCGATGGAATTCAAAGCATGCATTTGCCAATTGAATTCAAAGCTTGCTTCTGCCAATGACTTATCATGTCGCATCTACCGATGGCGTTTTGAAGATACTCATGCCGATAGCTGTTTTAAAGCTGCTTCTACCGATGATCTTCCGCCAGAATTCAAAATAGCCGCGAAGCTACAGTGACGTCGTTTTCAGCATTAACTCCAGAACTTTAATAGCGACGACGACTTGCAACTACAGACGGCAACGACTACCTGATCTAGTACGGATGCTTCCCAACGGTAACATTTTCCATTTGAAGAAAGAAGCATTCAATTCTGAGCTAAAAATAAGACAGAGTATTTAAGCCAAGGTTAGAGCACGAAGACACATCTTTTTGGCGAAAATTCATTGTTGAGCCCTAACTTGAAATTATTCATACTCTGTAATTCTATCTACATCTCTCCTTTCCAAAACTTGAGATTCTGTTTTGAGAGTTTGTAGATTATTGTAATCTGTTATTCAAATCTGAAAACCCTGTAAGGCAGTGGATTGACGCCCGTAAAGTTCAATCCAGGATTGTGTAAGGCTGTGGATCGAAGCCCGTAAAGTTCGATCAGCATTTCTCGTTGAGGAGAAGTAAGGAATCTTCAAGGGGGAGCCTTGGAGCGTGGACGTAGGCATTTTGGCCGAACCACGTTAAAAGCTGTGGTGTCGAATTTTCTCTCACTCTCTTTACTTTATTTGATTGTATGCTATTAGTCTCTAAGTTTTATTCAAGAGAGAAATTGATTTAGAAAATTAAGTTAATTTAAAAAGTCTAATTCACCCCCCCCTTCTTAGACAATACCGATCCTACAATCCTCTCCTGGTGATTTGAGGATTTGACCTCAAATCTGTTGGTTGACTTCTTTTCGAAGTTGTCTCCACCTAATTCCGGTCCACTAGCTTCATCAAAACTTTCTAAGCGCTTGAATTTGAATGCATCGAGCTTATAGTCTTCCATTACCGTATAGAGTTGAAAGCCTCTCATCCACCAATAGTCTTCTTGATATGGTGATCAGAGTTCTTTTGTGAAGGTGGAATGATTGAATTGTGAGCTACTTTGATGGGCGTTTGCTCAATAATGAAGTGAAGGTTTCCAAAGTAGTCAAACTCTAAATGTGGTAGTGCGCTGTTCCCATTATAATACTCCTTTGACCAAAGAATTAATTCTTCTAACTTTATGACCACAAATGCAGGCTCAACATCCAAATGAACCTTGAAATATTCTTGGCTCCAACCAATCCTTAAAAATTCAAGTGACCAAATCAACTAACTCCTTTTCCTTAGTATGATGGTAAAATTGGTGACATCCAAATGAGAATGTTAGTTGTTTGGCTAGTTCACCCAATCGCAAGTAAGGGAATTTAGGGGTCACGCTAGATGTAGCCCTTTTATAGTTTTCCTTAGGTTCATAATGGGTATTATCGTCATTAATTATAGGATGTAAGGCATAAAATACTTCCTTCAAAATTTCCCTAGCAAAGATGGAAGTCTCAACAAATTGGTTGAAAGTCGAATTGGCCATATCATCAAATTTGATAGAATAAGATAGGCCTATAATCATGTTACCAATCCTAAAGATACTCTCTTCACTAAAATTCTTCTTTAGGGTCAAGGGTTCGTTATGGATTAAGTTGAGGGATGGTTTCCTTTAAGTTTGTACTGTAACACCCGGAACTTTTTCTTTACGACTTTTACGTGCTATGCCTATTGCCCTAGACTAGTGGTAAAATTTAAATTAAAGATGAAGAATATTAATGGATGTATAAGGAAAATGTTGAAGGAATTATAAGGGAAAAACCAAACCAAAGTGTAACTGAACAAAACCTTAGTTGGAAACTAATCAAGGGGCAATTTAGGAAGTGAAATAGGGTAGTTGGGAGCACCCAATAAGATTGTGACATGTGTCAAAGCTTGTGGAATAAGCTTTTCCTTACTTCTTCTCCTCCTTACGTAAGATCACTCTCATTCTTCACTCTTCCTTTCGTTTTCTTCTACAACCAAGAAGAAACCTTTTTCCTCTTCCCACGAACTTTGTTCCTTCTCAAAAATTTCTCCTCCCTTTGTGTAGATTAAAGGTAAGGTAACTTTCACTGGATGAATTAGAGTTTGAAATATGTAAGAACTTTGGTGTATTAAGTTGAGAAAATGATAAAGGTTGATATTTATCTTAGAATGAATTTTCATAAGTTAAGTGATGAATTTTAGGTCTGATTGCCAGGCAAAAGACGAACCAAGAACGCTAAGAACCCGAGGTAAGTGAGTGTTAGGTTTCCGGCCCTTAAGGCCCTACGTCATACCGATGTTAGAATTGTTTGTTATGATAATGTTTGATGGTAGGATGGATTTTTGGTGAGTCAGGTAGCTTTGGATAGAGCGTTAGCTATTATTAGTTAAGTGTTCTGTCTCCTTACGGGCTATAAACGTTTAAGGAAAGTTAAGAACATTTTTTATGAATGTGTACGTGTCTATTTCCTCATGCATCATGTTTTTTTCGAAATATGCATACGAACTATTTATGAGCATGTTTTTATGAAAACTGAAATAAAGAACGATAATGACTAAGAATCTCACGTTTTATGTCATCTGTTCTCACGGGGCAAGGCATGGTTCTTTCGGGGCAAGTCATGGTTCTCAATGGGCAAGTATGTGGTCTACTGAGTAGACTGTTGTGCTAATGCTAAAGAAATGAAACGAAATGAACATGTTTTACAAATGTCATGTATTTATGTAAATATTATGTTTAGTGCACTCCTTACTAAGCATTAGGATTAATGTGTTTATCGTATGATGTAGGTGACGAGAACGAAGGAACCTTCTCCCGATGATCAGACATAGGTGGTCGATGGACGGAGCTCGTGGTGACGGGGCATGTTTTGACTAGGCTTGATGACCCGTGGATGTGCTCCGAGCCATTTTGTGTAATTAGGTGTGAACTAGATTGATGTTGGAATGTGATGGACTTTAGGATATATGAAAGTTTTATTTCTGGTGAATTGTATGATGGATTTAGGCTTGGAGTTATGTTATTCTGGATGGTTTCATAACGGATTTGTTTTGGGGATGTTTACGAAATTTCGTGTTATGTCGATGTTGTATGGTGGTATTAGCTTCGAGATAATGTAAATTTTGGATTATTAAAGGATTGAGTCCACTGGTTAGATGATTTTGTTGGATTTCTATTGTAGATAATCGATTTGGATGAATGGAACAGTTGATTTAGATCTTGAGTTGAATGGACGAGTTTTGAGAATATTCTGTATTGAAGTTGATAAGGTATAGTAAGTGGAGATAGAGGAAATGAGTTTCGGACGAGTTAGGCTGTACTCTGATGTTTGGAAATTGGCAAATGTTAAAGGTGGATTTAGAGTTACGGTCGATTTAACTAAGTTGTTAAGTTTTCCTGGTACAAAGGAAACAGTCGTCCATTTTGACCAGTCCGTCCATTCTGGCCAGTCGTCCATTTCGCCAGTCGTCCATTCTGGTCAGTCGTCCATTTTGGCCCAGTGGCCATTTAGCCCGTTGTTCCATTTTAGCCAATAGTCCATTATGTCCAGTCATCCATTTTGGCTAGTCATCCATTTTAGCCAATAGTCCATTATGTCCAGTCATCCATTTTGGCTAGTCATCCATTTTGGCTAGTCATCCATTTTGGCTAGTCATCCATTTTGGCTAGTCATCCATTTTGGCTAGTCATCCATTTTGGCTAGTCATCCATTTTAGCCAATAGTCCATTATGTCCAGTCATCCATTTTAGCCAATAGTCCATTATGTCCAGTCATCCATTTTAGCCAATAGTCCATTATGTCCAGTCATCCATTTTGGCTAGTCATCCATTTTGGCTAGTCATCCATTTTGGCTAGTCATCCATTTTGGCTAGTCATCCATTTTGGCTAGTCATCCATTTTGGCTAGTCATCCATTTTAGCCAATAGTCCATTATGTCCAGTCATCCATTTTAGCCAATAGTCCATTATGTCCAGTCATCCATTTTGGCTAGTCATCCATTTTAGCCAATAGTCCATTATGTCCAGTCATCCATTTTAGCCAATAGTCCATTATGTCCAGTCATCCATTTTAGCCAATAGTCCATTATGTCCAGTCATCCATTTTAGCCAATAGTCCATTATGTCCAGTCATCCATTTTAGCCAATAGTCCATTATGTCCAGTCATCCATTTTGGCTAGTCATCCATTTTGGCTAGTCATCCATTTTAGCCAATAGTCCATTATGTCCAGTCATCCATTTTAGCCAATAGTCCATTATGTCCAGTCATCCATTTTAGCCAATAGTCCATTATGTCCAGTCATCCATTTTGGCTAGTCATCCATTTTAGCCAATAGTCCATTATGTCCAGTCATCCATTTTAGCCAATAGTCCATTATGTCCAGTCATCCATTTTGGCTAGTCATCCATTTTGGCTAGTCATCCATTTTGGCTAGTCATCCATTTTGGCTAGTCATCCATTTTAGCCAATAGTCCATTATGTCCAGTCATCCATTTTGGCTAGTCATCCATTTTGGCTAGTCATCCATTTTAGCCAATAGTCCATTATGTCCAGTCATCCATTTTGGCTAGTCATCCATTTTGGCTAGTCATCCATTTTAGCCAATAGTCCATTATGTCCAGTCATCCATTTTAGCCAATAGTCCATTATGTCCAGTCATCCATTTTAGCCAATAGTCCATTATGTCCAGTCATCCATTTTAGCCAATAGTCCATTATGTCCAGTCATCCATTTTGGCTAGTCATCCATTTTAGCCAATAGTCCATTATGTCCAGTCATCCATTTTGGCTAGTCATCCATTTTGGCTAGTCATCCATTTTGGCTAGTCATCCATTTTGGCTAGTCATCCATTTTGGCTAGTCATCCATTTTAGCCAATAGTCCATTATGTCCAGTCATCCATTTTGGCTAGTCATCCATTTTAGCCAATAGTCCATTATGTCCAGTCATCCATTTTGGCTAGTCATCCATTTTGGCTAGTCATCCATTTTAGCCAATAGTCCATTATGTCCAGTCATCCATTTTAGCCAATAGTCCATTATGTCCAGTCATCCATTTTAGCCAATAGTCCATTATGTCCAGTCATCCATTTTGGCTAGTCATCCATTTTGGCTAGTCATCCATTTTAGCCAATAGTCCATTATGTCCAGTCATCCATTTTGGCTAGTCATCCATTTTAGCCAATAGTCCATTATGTCCAGTCATCCATTTTGGCTAGTCATCCATTTTAGCCAATAGTCCATTATGTCCAGTCATCCATTTTAGCCAATAGTCCATTATGTCCAGTCATCCATTTTAGCCAATAGTCCATTATGTCCAGTCATCCATTTTAGCCAATAGTCCATTATGTCCAGTCATGGACATCTGCACAAACAGGCGAAAAAAATAGGAATCTTATTAAACCGAAAGAAGGGAATAGGAAACAGAAAAGAAATGGACAAGGAAATACCTCACAGGACCAAAGGGGGAGAGGTTTAGGCGACTTAGGCCCCGACCTTCAACGGACAGTCTTCGGATCCCACGAGTGCTGAGGAGTGGATCTGCAAGATTAAAAGCATGTTCGCCTATGCAAAATTGGCGGAAGCCGATAAGGTGACGTGTGCAGTGTTAATTTGGAGAAAGATGCTATTTTTTGGTAGGATACAATTAAGTTTCTACAGATGTGGAGGATATGACTTGGGAAAGGTTCAAGATAGTATTCTACAACAGTACTTCAATCGCACTCTTCGGGCCAATAAGAGGGCAGAGTTTGCCCAACTACGCCAAACGGGGTCAGTGGCCGAGTATGTGTGAAGGTTCGAGTCATTATCCCAGTATGATGGACTTATGATTTACGAATAGGAGGACAAAAATTACTAATTTGTACAAGGCTTGAAATTGGAAATTCAGAAAGGGGTAATGATGGCAGGCACGAAGACGTGCCTTATCACAAGATCGTGTCTAAGGCCCTCGACTTGACAACATCGAAATGAAACTTCAGCGGCAGAGAGAAGCGCCGAGGAGATTTTACTAGAGAAGTGCAACCACAACAAAACCTGTAGCGACCTAACACTGTACCCTTATTACCCTTAAATTACCGTACAGTTTTTCTTCCTTTTTTTTTATCCTTAGCGTTTATGCGGAAACAATTTGAGAACAATTTAAAATCAATTGAATAAAACGTTAAAGCAATTACAAAACAATTATTTAAAACAATAAGTACCCAAACATCTACAAAATATAACCTCACCATTTCACTAACACAATTCTATCTATACCACAATTTCTATCCACCTCACATACATTCACTTCACAATACATCTTGACATCAAACACCCGATACTCATACGTCTTCCAAAATACCACCACACAACCAACTCGAAACACACTATAACCAAGTACATTTTCACGAAAATAAACTGCGTGGTTCTGTTTGAAAGTTTAACATATCCTCCCATTTTAAAATCACAAAACAGTTCCAAAACGTTTAAAACATTAATATATAACCTATCAACTATCCAGAACCAAACATCCTAATATGTTCTATCTGTACAATTTTCATATCTATCAATTTTCCCCAAAACATTTACCTACGTCCCCACGGTCAAAAATCGCACCAACTGCGCCAGCGCACTCCCACGGGCATCCTTCTTACACCAGCGTGATCATCTAACAGAGGAACGTCTTCCTCACCTGTTCCGGTTCACCTACACTATAAGGACGCCTATGAGAATAATCTCAGTAAATTCTACGTAAATGACAATGCATGAACATGTATATGCAATTTTCATAAATTTCTGTGCATTCGATTCATTTATCATATCGTACATTCATTTCATTTATCAGATAGTCGTCACATTTTCAGTTCATACATTCATTCATTTATCATATAGTCGTCTCATTTTTCAGTTCATACATTCATTCATTTATCAGATAGTCGCACATTTTTCAGTTCATACATTCATTCATTTATCATATAGTCGTCTTATTTTTCAGTTCATACATTCCTTCATTTATCATATCATGCGTTCATTTCATTATCATATCATGCGTTCATTCATTTATCATGTCATACTTTCATTATCATATCATGCATTCATTTCATTTATCATGTCATACATTCATTTATCATATCATGCATTCACTTTTCATATAGTCATCTCATGTAAGTCGTCTCATGTAAGTCATCATAGTCATCTCATATTAGTCGTCATAGTCATCCGTATTAGTCGTCATAGTCATCTCATATTAGTCGTCTCATTTCATATCATCACATTTCCTTTACTTTCGTTCATTTCTTTCACTTTACTTTCATTCGTTTCTTTTCGTGAACTCATGCTTAAATTCATTTTTCATGACTTTTATAAACAGTGATGCATGACAGTAAAAGCATAACATAAACATACAAAGTGCATACCATCAAACAATACAAGCATAACCTATAAAAGGCCTAACCCTAAACTACCCAACCAAAGCGAATAAACATACATAACTCCAAATATCCTCGACAACGAAACACGACATATGGTGTAGGCCTATCGGCCACAGCAAGTCACGAGAACTTACCTCGTGTCCGCTGCAGCTCAAGCTCCGTCCACGAGCGTTGTTTTGTCTGAGGCAAAACACAATATCGACGTTAAAACTAATTTAAGCTTCTAAACGTCCAAATTGACAAAACCTTAACTAAAGCATTTTCTTAAAACTTCTAACTTAATTATTCGAAGCATATCGATGAACAATTACGATCGATACTTCGAAACTACAATTTACGAGTTTTTCCCTAAAACCCGAAAATTCTCAAATTCTAACATTCGTCCAAAATCAATTAACATTATCCAATAACGTTCAATACGCTTATTAAATTCAAAACTACGGCTAACCTATCGATTACGAACCCTAAATCACGTTTACAAAATCTATACGAAACCCTAACGTTAAACTTCGTGAAAACTGAACTATAATGCTCCAAAAGCATAGAATCTTACCTAGGGTGCGAGAGGAGAAGAAAACGTGAAGGATTGGAGGTCGTCGGAGGAAGAACGAGCGCCGGAGGAAGAGAATCGCCGTTGATCGCCGGAGGGAAAGGAGAAGTCGCAGAAAGGAGAAATGGCGTGGAGAAGAAGAAGAGTTTGTTTTTAAATTAATATTGACTTTGCATTTACCATTTTGCCCTTCCTTTGATTTTCTATTATTTCGTCCTTCGTTTCGTTAATTAACTAGCTATTCGGTTCCACCAAATCTCCTTATTTCACCAATAAGTCTAACTCATTATTTGAGATTTATTAAAACTGTCCGTTCGCAAATCGGACCACGTTTACTATTTTTACTGAAACGTCCTTTGCATTACGAGAAACTTAATTACTCGAATATAGCGTTATTACTCCGAAAATTCCCGTAAATTCCTTAAAATTCCAATTAATAATTAGGATCATAATGGTGCTTCCTTTTTTGTAAAACGAGTTTGATTTGACATATATAGAAAATGCCAATATATATTATAATCTAAAATTCCGTACAAGCCGGATATTACATTCCACCCACCTTATTAGAATTTTGTCCACAAAATTAAATCACACACAAATCAGGATATTTAGTCATCATATCCTGCGTCGCTCCCACGTAGCTTCCTCCACCTCGTGGTTCCGCCACAAAACTTTGACCAGCGGAATCTCCTTGTTGCGTAATACCATTGATGGAAGACTCCAAAATACGCACCGGCCTCTCCTCATACGTCAAGGTAGGCTGTATCTCCATCTCTGTATCTTCCACGGCATGTGATGGATTTCGTAGACATCTCCGAAGCATAGACACGTGGAATACATCGTGGATACCCTCCATAGAAGCCGGAAGCTGTAGTCTGTACGCCAATTTCCCGATCCTCTTCAGAATAGGAAAGGGGCCCACATATCGAGGTTTAACTTACCCCTCCTTCCAAACCTCGCAACGCCTTTGAACGAGAAACTTTAAGATAAACTTTGTCACCTTCCTCGAACTCCAGCTCTCTCCGTCTCGTGCCAGCATAGCTCTTTTGTCTGCTCTGAGCTACCTCAATACGCTGTCGAATAACGGCAATCTTCTCTGCCGTTTGCTGTAGGATCTCAGGACCAACGATGTTGGCCTCGCCAACCTCGTCCCAATATAGTGGAGATCTACACTTTCGACCATATAAGCTTCATACGGAGCCATGCCAATGGTAGTCAGGAAGCTGTTGTTATAGGAGAACTCGATCAGTGCCAAATACCTGCTCCACGATCCCTGAAACTCCAGCACACATGCTCTAAGCATATCCTCCAAATCTGATTCGTCCTCTCTGTCTGACCATCAGTCTGAGGATGAAATGCTGTGCTGAAATTAAGCTGAGTCCCCATAGCTTTATGCAGACTCTTCCAGAACTTCAATGTGAATCTCAGATCTCTATCTGAGACAATCGAAACTGGTACTCCATGCAGTCTGACAATCTCTTGTACATAAAGCTCGGCGAGCTGATCCATAGAAGATGTCATCCTCACAGATAAGAAGTGGGCCGACTTTGTCAATCGTCACGATCACCCAAACACCATCATGGCCTTTCGTCGTCCTCGGAGCCCCACAACAAAATCCATGGAGATCTGCTCCCACTTCCACTCCGGAATCGGCAGTGGCAATAATGTTCCTGCCAGTCTCTGGTGCTCTGCTTTCACTTGTTGACACACTAAACAGGTCTCAACGTACTTGGCAACCTCCCGTTCATGTTCGCCACCAGAAATGTTGCTTTAAGTCCCGGTACATCTTAGTACTTCCCGGGTGCACAAATACGCCGAAGAATGTGCCCTCGGCCAATATATCCTTCTTCAGATCCTCGTCGTTAGGTACGTACCACCTATGCCTGAACTTCAGAATACCATCCTCTGTTAAATGAAAATTTGACGAGTCTCCTAACGTCATGCTGGATCGAAGCTCTTCAAACTCCGTATCATTTCGCTGAGCCTCACGTATCCGATCCAAAATAGTCGGCCTGAGAGAAATGTTGGTGAGCATACTGATAACTCTGCCACTATCTCAACGTCGAATCTCTCGATCTCAGACCGCAGCGTAACTGACATCGCTGCTAATGAAGGCTGACTCGCAGAAGGCACTCTACTCAAAGCATCAGCTACTTTGTTCGCCTTTCCTGGGTGGTACTTGATATCGAAATCGTAATCTTTGACGAACTCAAGCCACCTCTCTGACGCATATTCAGCTCCTTCTATGTAAATAAATACTTCAAGCTCTTGTGGTCGGAAAATATCTCGCACTGCTGCCCATATAATAATGTCTCCATATCTTCAGTGTGAAGACCACAGCTGCTAACTCAAGGTCGTGCGTAGGGTAATTCTGCTCGTATGGCTTTAACTGCCGAGAAGCATAAGCAACAACTCTACTCTCCTGCATCAACACACAACCGAGTCCAACTCCAGACGCGTCGCAATAAATACTGAACTTGTCTCCTTCAACAGGTAGCGCCAACACTGGAGCGGTGGTCAATCTCTGCTTTAACTCCGTAAAACTATCATCACAAGCAGCCGACCATATGTATCTCTCGTTCTTTCGAGTCAACCGTGAAAGAGGAAGTGCGATCTTTGAAAACCCCTCTATAAACTTCCGATAATAGCCAGCTAATCCGAGAAATCCACGCACCTCACGTACGTCTTCGGATGTGGCCAATCTCTGACCACCTGAACTTTGCTCGATCAACAGAAACTCCATCCTGCGATATGACATGGCCAAGAAAACTGATCTGCTCCAACCAAAAAAATGCATTTGGAGAACTTCGGATACACCGGTGCTGACATAGGGTCCTCAGAACAATCCTCAGATGCTCCTCGTGTTCTTCCTTCGTCTTAGAGTAGATCAGAATGTCGTCCATGAAAACCACCACGAACTTGTCCAGATACTCTTTGAAGACACGGTTCATCAAATCCATAAACGCTGCAGGGGCATTAGTAAATCCAAAGACATGACAAGGAACTCGTAATGCCCATACCTCGTTCGGAATGCCGTTTTCGGTATATCATCTTTCCGGACCTTCAACTGATTGTAACCCGAGCGTAGATCAATTCTCGAAAATACTCGGGCACCTTGCAACTGATCAAACAAGTCATCGATCCGGGGCAGTGGATACTTATTCTTCACCGTAAGTTTATTTCGTTCTCTGTAATCGATGCACATCCTGAGGTCTCGTCTTTCTTCTTAACAAACAGAACGGGTGCACCCCAGGGTGAAAACACTGGGTCGAATAAACCCTTCTCTAACAACTCGTCAAGCTGAGTCCTCAGTTCCCTCAACTCAGCTGGTGCCAACCGATACGGTTCTTAAACCTCGGCGCGTAGTTTGGATAGACATCAATAGTGAATTTGATCTTCCGGTCTGGCGGTAACCCGGGAAGATCATCGAGGAATATACAGAGAACTCTCTGACTATAGGAATGTCGCTCGGCTTATTTCGCTGAGCAACTGAACAATCAAATACGGAGGCCAAATAGATAGAGCACTGACCTTTAAACTGCTCGTTGACCATCATGGCATAAGAAATAGGCGAGCTACTCAATATGTTCATCGCCTGATAAGAAAACTCGGCTTTACCCGGGGTCGAAAGGTGACAATCCCGGATCGACAATAGATGGTGGCGAAATGCTGTGACAACCAGTCCATCCCCAAGATAAGATCATAATGCTCTATGCCCATAACAATAAGGCGAGCATAGAGGGTATCGTTCCCAACTGAAACAATATTCCCCTGAATAACCTGAACTTGACTTCATACGCTCTCCTGAGGCAGCATCACGCTATACTCGCACTCCTGCCAACTCTGCACTAACCTCAATCTAGACATGCAAGCAGTAGATATGAAGAGTGCGTAGCTCCTGATCCATAAAAGTAAAAAACGGCTACGCCATAATCAATATGGTACTGCTATCACGGCAGGCTGATCCTCATCATCAACATCACTAGCTCTATGAAGGTGAAAATCCTAGGCATGACTCTCCTCTGATCTCCACTCAACTGGTCTCGGCCTTGGCTTGGGCAATCTCTGACGTAATGGCCGACTTCCACCACATCTGTAACATTTGTTGTGCCAACCGGCACTCGCCACTCATGCCTCGCTGTTCATATGGGACCACGGTATCTGAGAAGCCCCCTGCACTTTACTTCCCTTTGCCCCGATCGTTACCTCCTTCAAGAGGCCTCTTCACAACCCATCTGCTGCTGCTGCTGGGCTGCGCTCTAGGTGCCAACTCGGTTCTGCGATGAGGTCGTATATCTCGGAGAAAGCCCTTCGCTGGCTCCCCGGTCTACCACAAGTGGCTCTAGCAGCCTCGATATCCAGAGCTCTAGCTTGATGTCGAATTAGGGCGCTCAATAATACTGAGGACAACCACGTGAATCTGAATCGCCGGATTAAAGTCCCCCATAAACTGGTGCACCCTCTCTAATTATCGCTAACAAGACGAGGTGCCAATCTGGGATAAATGCTCGAACTTCCGAATATAATCCCAGCCACAACAAAACAACCTAAACAGGTCTGCTTTAGTGCATAAACTCGTTCCTATTGGCACTCCACTGTGCGGCTGAAATATTTATCGAAAAATACGTACTGAACCGATCCCAAGTCATAATTGATACATCAGTGTCATTACTCGAGTACCCCACCATAAACGGGCTCCAATGCAAGTGAAAGTGTGGCGTAAGCCACCTTGCTCCGGTTCCTACCTCTGCATAACTAACATATCCTCAATAACCTAGATCCCTCCTCGGCACGGTCGGATCGCTGATTGGCCGTCGAATACTGGAGGCAGTAGGATTTGGAACCTTTGCATAACACTGATTACTTGGAATACCAGATCCTGGGCTCTGGTTCTCCGCATTTACTGACTTCAATTTGTGTGCCTGTCGATCCAATTTTTTTTGGGGGTAAGAGACTGACGGTCCAACAATTCGTCAGTCGATCAAACGCGGTACTCTTGGGTCGTTTCTCGAAACCAGTTGGTAATAAAACCTCTAAAATCAAACAGATAATCTAATAGAAACAAAAAACAAAGAAATGAACAGAACATACTGACAGTTGAGGAAGAACGTTAGCGTGTGGCTTGTGCAGTCGAGCAGCTACAGGAAACCGTTTTTAAAAACCCGGGGGGGCTCTGATACAGAACTGTTAGCGATCCTCTAACACTGCCCCTTATTTACCTTACAAATTCGTACAGTTTTTCTTTCTTTTTGTTATCCTTAAGTTTATGCGGAAAACAATTTGAGGGGAACAACAAATTGGAACAATTTAAAACATTGAAAAAACGTTTAAAGCATTTACAAAACAATTATTTAAAACAACGTACCCAAACATCTAAAACATACAAACCTCACCATTTTCACTAACCACCATTCTATCCTAACATTAATTTATCACCTCAAAACAAAACACTTCCACAATACAACTTGAACATCAACACCCGATACTCCTACGTCTCGAAATACCACAGCACAACCACCTGAAAACAACTCTAACAAAGTACATTTTCCTGAACATAAATGCGTGGTTCGTTGAAGTTTAACATATCTCCTTACTTCTTCTCCTCCTTACGTAAGATCACTCTCATTCTTCACTCTTCCTTCCGTTTTCTTCCACAACCAAGAAGAAACCTTTTTCCTCTTCCCACAAACTTTGTTCCTTCTCAAAAATTTCTCCTCCCTTTGTGTAGATTAAAGGTAAGGTAACTTTCACTGGATGAATTAGAGTTTGAAATATGTAAGAACTTTGGTGTATTAAGTTGAGAAAATGATAAAGGTTGATATTTATCTTAGAATGAATTTTCATAAGTTAAGTGATAAATTTTAGGTCTGATTGCCAGGCAAAAAGACGAACAAAGAACGCTAAGAACCCGAGGTAAGTGAGTGTTAGGTTTCCGGCCCTTAATGTAACGACCCTAAGTCCGTACCCATTTAACCGTATAAATTTTTCATTTTTATTTTTACATTTTAAATAAAACTTTAAAACCTAACGTTAAAGCGGAAATGAAATCGAAGCCGAAACCGGAATCGAAATCGAAGTTCGTTTGGTAAATCATTTAAAATATAAACTAAAACTATTAATAAAACTTAAATCATTTAAACATTTAATAACATTAAATACAGAGGGGCAGAATCGGAACTAGCTGCCAAAAGAAGAGGGGCGATCGATCTCTGTAAACTACAGAGATCGATCGCTGCTTGCATATTGGCAGCAAGCGATCGATCTCTGTAGTTTACAGAGATCGATCGCTGCATGCTTGCATGCAGCAAGCAATCGATCTTTGCTTTCAGCAGAGATCGATCGCTGCTGCCTACATCAAGGGCAGCGATCGATCTCTGCTGAAAAGCAGAGATCGATCGCTGCACACTATGCAGCGATCCTCCTTTTCCTTCGAGACTTTAACACTTCAGAATTTTCAGCTTCAAACACATTTATTTGTTCTCTGGAATCCGATCTCCAGAGAGCAAATCACCTTCTTCCTTTCACCAGTAATCACCAAAACTCACACATGCACTCAACCGATTAAAACATAACCTAAACTCAATCGACTCGCTTTGGACTTTGCGAAGTCCAACTGCGTGGATAGCTCTAAAAACCGAGCTATCCGTAACAACCTACAAACAACATTTCAAAACATTTTCATTCAACTTAAACATTTAAACCAAAACATTTCATAACGTTTATCAAAACAGTTTAAACCAAAGCGTTTTACATACAATTACCAAAACGTTATCTAACCCCTGTCCAGATCCAAACAACCTAAATATTCTATACAATTATCAGATCAAACATCCCAAAACAACCCCAGAGTCCATACATACATCCCCACGGGTCATATCGCGCCTCGACTGCTCAGCGCACTCCCACGGCCATCATCCATCAGCTGCTCTTACGTCAAGAGGAGGAATATCATCCTCACCTGGGTCAACGTAACCTATAATGTCACCTATACCATACAGACACATATGAGATATTGAAATCTCAGTAAGCTACGTAAATGCAGATGCATGCGTGCGTATGCCATTCATAAAACGTGCAGATTACAGATTCATATTCAGATACATTTTCATTCTTTTCATTACATCACAGACAGATTGTTACCGAGATATCAGCCCTCTAAATGGAAAGGATACATCCCACGGTCGGACTACCACTTTCGATTTAGAGGAGGGGGGTACATGCTCACAAACCCTACAGCCATGCCTGAGCCCCACCTCGCGTAACCAGATACAGATACAGATACAGATTACGTACATTAATTACAGAGGTTCATTTCTTTCTTTAAAACACGTGCGGAAATCCATTTTCTATGACATTTGAAATACGTGATGCATGAACAGTTAATCAGCGGAAAGTAAACAAACAGCATACATATCAACAAGACAATACAACATAACCTATAAACAACCAACCTAACTACCCAACCTAAACAACGTAAACCAAGGAACCCTCAAGGATCCTTGATACGACGACGAGGTATGGTGTAGACCTTTCGGTCAAGCAAGTCACGAGAACTTACCTTGAGCGCTCTGGATCTCAAGCTTCGTCCACGGGAGTCGTGTGTCTGAGACAAAACACGATATTTGTCGTTAAAACTAATTTAAACGATTAAATGTCCAAACTAATAAAATCCTTAATTTAACAAATTGGAGCTTTTAAACAACGACATAACGCTCGATAAATCTGGAAATCCATATTACGAGTTATTTTCGAAAACCCGAAAACTCTATAATGTATACTTTTTCACAAATTGACTTTTCTTCGTCCAATAACGTCCAACATGTTCAACATATACATAATTACGGCTAACCTATTAATTACGAGCCCTAATTCGCGTTTTTAACGAAAATCGATCGAAACCCTAATTGAAACCCTAATCCTAAATCAAACCGAAAACTCAGAATAAATGCTCAGAGACCGAAGCTACTTACCGAGGGTAGCGAGAGGAGAAGAAACCGTGAAGAAATCGGAACGAACGGAGGTCGGACGGAGGTCGGAATGTTGGAAGTCGTCGGCGGCTGAGAGAGGAGAAGCTCTCTGGTTTCGTGGGCGGCAGAGAAGAAAAGAGAGAAGTGAGGGAAAGAGTGAAAATTTAGGTTATTTAATAATTTGATTTGGCAAATTACCAAATTGCCCTTAGCTCTTATTTCTATTTTGTTTCGTCCTTCGGTTCGTTAATCGTCCAACTATTCGGATTCTCGAAAGTTCCATACTTTGCCAATAACTTTTATTCATTGCCAGGGATTTATTAAAACTGTCCGTTCGCGATTCGGACCTCGTTTCCTATTTTTACGAGAACGTCTTTTACACTACAAAAGGTGTATTTACTCGGAATATAGTGTTTGATCTCCGAAAATTCCCATAAATTCCTTAAAATTCTTATTATTCGTTAGAATCGTAATGACACTTTCTTTTTGTAAAACGGACCTGATTTGACATATTTACCAAAAATGCCATTATATGATAAAATACGAATATAATATAATATATCCACAAACCCGTACAAGCCGGATATTACACTTAAGGCCCTACGTCATACCGATGTTAGAATTGTTTGTTATGATAATGTTCGATGGTAGGATGGATTTTTGGTGAGTCAGGTAGCTTTGGATAGAGCGTTAGCTATTATTAGTTAAGTGTTCTGTCCGCCTACGGGCTATAAACGTTTAAGGAAAGTTAAGAAACATTTTTGATGAATGTTGTACGTGTATATTTCCTCATGCATCATGTTTTTTCGAAATATTCATACGAACTATTTATGAGCATGTTTTTATGAAAACTGAAATAAAGAACGATAATGAACTAAGAATCTCACGTTTTATGTCATGTGTTCTCACGGGGCAAGGCATGGTTCTTTCGGGGCAAGTCATGGTTCTCACGGGGCAAGTATGTGGTCTACTGAGTAGACAGTTGTGCTAATGATAAAGAAATGAAACGAAATGAACATGTTTTACAAATGTCATGCATTTATGTAAATATTATGTTTAGTGCACTCCTTACTAAGCATTAGGATTAATGTGTTTATCGTATGATGTAGGTGACGAGAACGAAGGAACCTTCTCTTGATGATCAGACATAGGTGGTCGATGGACGGAGCTCGTGGTGACGGGGCATGTTTTGACTAGGCTTGATGACCCGTGGATGTGCTCCGAGCCATTTTGTGGTAATTAGGTGTGAACTAGATTGATGTTGGGAATGTGATGGACTTTAGGATATATAGAAAGTTTTATTTCTGGTGAATTGTATGATGGATTTAGGCTTGGAGTTATGTTATTCTGGATGGTTTCATAACGGATTTGTTTTGGGGATGTTTTACGAAATTTCGTGTTTATGTCGATGTTGTATTGTGGTATTAGCTTCGAGATAATGTAAATTTTGGATTATTAAAGGATTGAGTCCACTGGTTAGATGATTTTGTTGGATTTCTATTGTAGATAATCGATTTGGATGAATGGAACAGTCGATTTAGATCTTGAGTTGAAATGGACAAATTTTGAGAATATTCTGTATTGAAGTTGATAAGGTATAGTAAGTGGAGATAGAGGAAATGAGTTTCGGACGAGTTAGGCTGTACTCTGATGTTTGGAAATTGGCAAATGTTAAAGGTGGATTTAGAGTTACGGTCGATTTAACTAAGTTGTTAAGTTTTTTGGTACAAAGGAAACAGTCGTCCATTTTGACCAGTCATCCATTCTGGCCAGTCGTCCATTTTCGCAAGTCGTCCATTCTGGCCAGTCGTCCATTCTGGCCAGTCGTCCATTTTGGCCAGTTGTCCATTCTAGCCAGTTGTCCATTTTAGCCAATAGTCCATTATGTCCAGTCATCCATTTTGGCTAGTCATCCATTCTGGCCAGTCGTCCAGTTTGGCCATTCGTCCATTTTGGCCTGGCGTCCATTTTAGTCTGTGTGACAATCAGGGTTAATTGTTCAGTCTTTAAAAAAAAAAGATCTAATGTGAACTTATGCGGACTTAAGTTAAGATTAATTCATGGCAATGCCTGTGGCAGCCCTGATGAGATTGTGGTCGTTACAGTTATGGTATCAGAACGACCGAGTTTTAAAAGCGATTCTGTGGACTGCCTGCCAAAACAAACCGCTACCCGGGAACTCTCTATCGACTGTAAGTGTTTAAGTTTAAGTATGATTTCTAGTTAATTATATTGTTTTGTATTGTCTAATGTGTCCAGGAGCAGAAAAATGTCGAGCGCACCTAGACCACCTCTAGGAAACCATATGGACCAATTCATGGACATATTGCACCAACAGTCGAAACAAATAGGAATCTTATTAAACCGAGAAGGGAATAGGAACAGAAATGGACAAGGAAATACCTCACAGGACCAAAGTGGGGAGAGGTTTAGGCGACTTAGGCCCCCGACCTTCGACGGACAGTCTTCGGATCCCACGAGTGCTGAGGAGTGGATCTGCAAGATTAAAAGCATGTTCGCCTATGCAAAATTGGAGGAAGCCGATAAGGTGACGTGTGCGGTGTTTAATTTGGAGAAAGATGCTATTTTGTGGTAGGATACAATTAAAGTTTCTACAGATGTGGAGGATATGACTTGGGAAAGGTTCAAGATAGTATTCTACAACAAGTACTTCAATCGCACTCTTCAGGCCAATAAGAGGGCGGAGTTTGCCCAACTACGCCAAACGGGGTCAGTGGCCGAGTATGTGTGAAGGTTCGAGTCATTATCCCAGTATGATAGACTTATGATTTACAAATAGGAGGACAAAATTTACTAATTTGTACAAGGCTTGAAATTGGAAATTCAGAAAGGGGTAATGATGGCAGGCACCGAAGACGTGCCTTATCACAAGATCGTGTCTAAGGCCCTCGAACTTGACAACATCGAAATGAAACTTCAGCGGCAGAGAGAAGCGCCGAGGAGATTTACAAGAGAAGTGCAACCACAACAAAACCTGTAGCGACCCTAACACTGTACCCTTATTTACCCTTAAATTACCGTACAGTTTTTCTTTCTTTTTTTTAATCCTTAGCGTTTATGCGGAAAACAATTTGAGAACAATTTAAAATCAATTGAATAAAACGTTTAAAGCAATTACAAAACAATTATTTAAAACAATACGTACCCAAACATCTACAAAATACAACCTCACCATTTCACTAACACAATTCTATCTATACCACAATTTCTATCCACCTCACATACATTCACTTCACAATACAACTTGACATCAAACACCCGATACTCATACGTCTTCCAAAATACCACCACACAACCAACTCGAAACACAACTATAACAAAGTACATTTTCACGAAAATAAACTGCGTGGTTCCGTTTGAAAGTTTAACATGTCCTCCCATTTTAAAATCACAAAACATTTCCAAAACGTTTAAAACATTAATATATAACCTATCAACTATCCAGAACCAAACATCCTAATATGTTCTATCTGTACAATTTTCATATCTATCAATTTTCCCCAAAACATTTATCTACGTCCCCACGGGTCAAAATCGCACCAACTGCGCCAGCGCACTCCCATGGGCATCCTTCTTCAACCAGCGTGATCATCTAACAGAGGAACGTCTTCCTCACCTGTTTCCGGTTCACCTACACCATCAGGACGCCTATGAGAATAAATCTCAGTAAATTCTACGTAAATGACAATGCATGAACATGTATATGCAATTTTCATAAATTCCTGTGCATTCGATTCATTTATCATATCGTACATTCATTTCATTTATCAGACAGTCGTCACATTTTTCAGTTCATACATTCATTCATTTATCATATAGTCGTCTCATTTTTCAGTTCATACATTCATTCATTTATCAGATAGTCATCAAATTTTTCAGTTCATACATTCATTCATTTATCATATAGTCGTCTCATTTTTCAGTTCATACATTCCTTCATTTATCATATCATGCGTTCATTTCATTTATCATATCATGCATTCATTTCATTTATCATGTCATACTTTCATTTATCATATCATGCATTCATTTCATTTATCATGTCATACATTCATTTATCATATCATGCATTCACTTATCATATAGTCATCTCATGTAAGTCGTCACATGTAAGTCATCATAGTCATCTCATATTAGTCGTCTCATTTAAGTCGTCATAGTCATCTCGTATTAGTCGTCATAGTCATCTCATATTAGTCGTCTCATTTCATATCATCACATTTCCTTTACTTTCGTTCATTTCTTTCACTTTACTTTCATTCGTTTCTTTTCGTGAACTCATGCTTAAATTCATTTTTCATGACTTTTATAAAACAGTGATGTATGACAGTAAAAGCATAACATAAACATACAAAGTGCATACCATCAAACAATACAAGCATAACCTATAAAAGGCCTAACCCTAAACTACCCAACCAAAGCGAATAAACATACATAACTCCAAATATCCTCGACAACGAAACACGACATATGGTGTAGGCCTATCGGTCACAGCAAGTCACGAGAACTTACCTCGTGTCCACTGCAGCTCAAGCTCCGTCCACGAGCGTTGTTTGTCTGAGGCAAAACACAATATCGACGTTAAAACTAATTTAAGCTTCTAAACGTCCAAATTGACAAAACTTTAACTAAAGAATTTTCTTAAAACTTCTAACTTAATTATTCGAAGCATATCGATGAACAATTTACGATCGATACTTCGAAACTACAATTTACGAGTTTTTCCCTAATACCCGAAAATTCTCAAATTCTAATATTCGTCCAAAATCAATTAACTTTATCAATAACATTCAATACGCTCATTAAATTCAAAACTACGGGTAACCTATCGATTACGAACCCTAAATCACGTTTTAACAAAAATCTATACGAAACCCTAAACGTTAAACTTCGTGAAAACTGAACTATAACGCTCCAAAAGCATAGAATCTTACCTAGGGTTGCGAGAGGAGAAGAAAACGTGAAGGATTGGAGGTCGTCGGAGGAAGAATGAGCACCGGAGGAAGAGAATCGCCGTTGATCACCGGAGGGAAAGGAGAAGTCGCGGAAGAGGAGAAATGGCATGGAGAAGAAGAAGAGTTTTTTTTTTAAATTTAATATTGACTTTGCATTTTACCATTTTGCCCTTCCTTTGATTTTCTATTTATTTCGTTCTTCGTTTCGTTAATTAACTAGCTATTCGGTTCCACCAAATCTCCTTATTTCATCAATAAGTCCAACTCATTATTTGAGATTTATTAAAACTGTCCGTTCGCAAATCGGACCACGTTTACTATTTTTACTGAAACGTCATTTGCATTACGAGAAACTTAATTACTCGGAATATAGCGTTATTACTCCGAAAATTCCCGTAAATTCCTTAAAATTCCAATTAATAATTAGGATCATAACGGCGCTTCCTTTTTGTAAAACGAGTTTGATTTGACATATTATAGAAAATGTCGATATATATTATAATCTAAAATTCCGTACAAGCCGGATATTACATTTCACCCACCTTATTTAGAATTTTGTCCACAAAATTAAATCACACAAACAAATCAGGATATTTAGTCTTCATATCCTGCTGTCGCTCCCACGTAGCTTCCTCCACCTCGTGGTTCCTCCACAAAACTTTGACCAGCGGAATCTCCTTGTTGCGTAATACCTTGATGGAAGACTCCAAAATACGCACCGGCCTCTCCTCATACGTCAAGGTAGGCTGTATCTCCATCTCTGTAGCTTCCACGGCATGTGATGGATTTCGTAGACATCTCCGAAGCATAGACACGTAGAATACATCGTGGATACCCTCCATAGAAGCCGGAAGCTGTAGTCTGTACGCCAATTTCCCGATCCTCTTTAGAATAGGAAAGGGGCCCACATATCGAGGGTTTAACTTACCCCTCCTTCCAAACCTCGCAACGCCTTTGAACGGAGAAACTTTAAGATAAACTTCGTCACCTTCCTCGAACTCCAGCTCTCTCCGTCTCGTGTCAGCATAGCTCTTTTGTCTGCTCTGAGCTACCTCAATACGCTGTCGAATAACGGCAATCTTCTCTGCCGTTTGCAGTAGGATCTCAGGACCAACGATGCTAGCCTCGCCAACCTCGTCCCAATATAGTGGAGATCTACACTTTCGACCATATAAGGCTTCATACGGAGCCATGCCAATGGTAGCCTGGAAGCTGTTGTTATAGGAGAACTCGATCAGTGGCAAATACCTGCTCCACGATCCCTGAAACTCCAGCACACATGATCTAAGCATATCCTCCAAAATCTGATTCGTCCTCTCTGTCTGACCATCAGTCTGAGGATGAAATGCTGTGCTGAAATTAAGCTGAGTCCCCATAGCTTTGTGCAGACTCTTCCAGAACTTCGATGTGAATCTCGGATTTCTATCTGAGACAATCGAAACTGGTACTCCATGCAGTCTGACAATCTTCTATACATAAAGCTCGGTGAGCTGATCCATAGAAGATGTCATCCTCACAGATAAGATGTGGGCCGACTTTGTCAATCGGTCCACGATCACCCAAACACCATCATGGCCTTTCGTCGTCCTTGGGAGCCCCACAACAAAATCCATGGAGATCTGCTCCCACTTCCACTCCGGAATCGGCAGTGGCAATAATAATCCGGCCGGTCTCTGGTGCTCTGCTTTCACTTGTTGACACACTTAACAGGTCTCAACGTACTTGGCAACCTCCCGTTTCATGTTCGGCCACCAGAAATGTTGCTTTAAGTCCCGGTACATCTTAGTACTTCCCGGGTGCACAGAATACGCCGAAGAATGTGCCTCGGCCAATATATCCTTCTTTAGATCCTCGTCGTTAGGTACGTACCACCTATGCCTGAACTTCAGAATACCATCCTCTGTTAAATGAAAATTTGACGAGTCTCCTAACGTCATGTTGGATCGAAGCTCCTCACACTCCGTATCATTTCGCTGAGCCTCACGTATCCGATCCAGAATAGTCGGCCTGAGAGAAATGTTGGTGAGCATACTGGACAACTCGGCCACTATCTCAACGTCGAACCTCTCAATCTCAGACCGCAGCGTAACTGACATCGCTGCTAATGAAGGCTGACTCGCAGAAGGCACTCTACTCAAAGCATCGGCTACTTTGTTCGCCTTTCCTGGGTGGTACTTGATATCGAAATCGTAATCTTTGGCGAACTCAAGCCACCTTCTCTGACGCATATTCAGCTCCTTCTGCGTAAATAAATACTTCAAGCTCTTGTGGTCGGAAAATATCTCGCACTACTGCCCATATAAATAATGTCTCCATATCTTCAGTGCGAAGACCACAGCTGCTAACTCAAGGTCGTGCGTAGGGTCATTCTGCTCGTATGGCTTTAACTGCCGAGAAGCATAAGCAACAACTCTACTCTCCTGCATCAACACACAACCGAGTCCAACTCCAGACGCGTCGCAATAAATACTGAACTTGTCTCTTTCAACAGGTAGCGCCAACACTGGAGCGGTGGTCAATCTCTGCTTTAACTCCGTAAAACTATCATCACAAGCAGCCGACCATATGTATCTCTCGTTCTTCCGAGTCAACCGTGAAAGAGGAAGTACGATCTTCCAAAACCCCTCTATAAACTTCCGATAATAGCCAGCTAATCCGAGAAATCCACGCACCTCACGTACGTTCTTCGGCTGTGGCCAATCTTTGACCACCTGAACTTTGCTCGGATCAACAGAAACTCCATCCTGCGATATGACATGGCCAAGAAAACTGATCTTCTCCAACAAAAAAATGCATTTGGAGAACTTCGGATATAACCGATGCTGACATAGGGTCCTCAGAACAATCCTCAGATGCTCCTCGTGTTCTTCCTTCGTCTTAGAGTAGATCAGAATGTCGTCTATGAAAACCACCACGAACTTGTCCAGATACTCTTTGAAGACACGGTTCATCAAATCCATAAACGCTGCAGGGGCATTAGTAAGTCCAAAAGACATGACAAGGAACTCGTAATGCCCATACCTCGTTCGGAATGCCGTTTTCGGTATATCATCCTTCCGGACCTTCAACTGATTGTAACCAGAGCGTAGATCAATTCTCGAAAATACTCGGGCACCTTGCAACTGATCAAACAAGTCATCGATCCGGGGCAGTGGATACTTATTCTTCACCGTAAGTGTATTCAGTTCTCTTTAATCGATATACATCCTGAGGGTCCCGTCTTTCTTCTTAACAAACAGAACGGGTGCACCCCAGGGTGAAACACTTGGTCGAATAAAACCCTTCTCTAACAATAGTGAATTCGATCTTCCAGTCTGGCGGTAACCCAGGAAGATCATCGAGGAATATGCCAGAGAACTCTCTGACTATAGGAATGTCGCTCGGCTTTATTTCGCTGAGCAACTGAACATCAAATACAGAGGCCAAATAGATAGAGCACTGACCTTTAAACTACTCGTTGACCATCATGGAATAAGAAATAGGTGAGCTACTCAATCTGTTCATCGCCTGATAAGAAAACTCGGCTTTACCCAGGGTTCGAAAGGTGACAATCCCGGATCGACAATAGATGGTGGCGAAATGCTGTGACAACCAGTCCATCCCCAAGATAAGATCATAATGCTCTATGCCCATAACAATAAGGCGAGCATAGAGGGTATCGTTCCCAACTGAAACAATATTCCCCTGAATAACCTGACTTGACTGCATACGCTCTCCTGAGGGCAGCATCACGCTATACTCGCACTCTGCCAACTCTGGCACTAACCTCAATCTAGACATGCAAGCAGTAGATATGAAGGAGTGCGTAGCTCCTGTATCCATCAAAGTAAAAACGGCTACGCCTATAATCAATATAGTACCTGCTATCACGGCATTCTGATCCTCATCATCAACATCACTAGGCTCTATGAAGGCGAAAATCCTAGGCATGACTCTCCTCTGATCTCCACTCAACTGGTCTCGGCCTGGCTTTGGGCAATCTCTGACGTAATGGCCGATTCCACCACATCTGTAACATTTGTTAGTGCCAACCCGGCACTCGCCACTATGCTCTCGCTGGCATATGGAACACCACGGTATCTGAGAAGCCCCCTGCACTTGCTTCCCTTTGCCCCGATCGTTACCTCCTTCAAGAGGCCTCTTCACACCCCTCTGCTGCTGCTGGGGCTGCGCTCTAGGCTGCCAACCTCGGTTCTGCGACTTAGGTCATATCTCTCGGAAGAAGCCCTTCGCTGGCTCCCTCGGTCTAACACAAGTGGCTCTGGCAGCCTCGATATCCAGAGCTCTAGCTGTGATGTCAGAATAGGGCGCATCAATAATACCTGAGACAACAACGTGCATCCGAATCTCCGGATTAAGTCCCTCCATAAACTGGTGCACCTTCTCCTCATTATCGCTAACAAGACGAGGTGCAAATCTGGATAATGCCTCGAACTTCTGAATATAATCAGCAACCGAACCAGTCTGCTTCAGCTGCATAAACTCGTTCCTCTTGGCCACTCTCACTGTGCGGCTGAAATATTTATCAAAAAATAAGAACCTAAATCGATCCCAAGTCATAATTGATACATCCGTCGTCGACTTAATCGAGTCCCGCCAGAAACGGGCATCCAATGACAAGTGAAAGGTGGCGTAAGCCACCTTGCTCCCGTTTCCTACCTCTGCATAACCTAACATATCCTCCATCACCTGGATCCCCTCCTCGGCACTTGTCGGATTCGATGATTGGCCGTCGAATACGGGAGGCCATAGGCTTTGGAACCTTTGCATACCCTGATTACTTGGAACTACCAGATCCTGGGCCCTTTGGTTCTCTCGATTTACTAGACTCTCAATTTGTTGTGCATGTCGGTCCATATGTAGAGACTGACGGTCCAACAATTCCGTAAGTCGATCAAACGCGTCGTCTCTTGGATCTTTTCCTCGAACCATATTGTATAAAACCTATAAAATCAAACAGATAATCCTAAGAAACAAAAACAAAGAAATGAAACAGAACATACTTACAGTTGAGGAAGAACGTTCGCGTAGTGGCATGTGTAGTCGAGCAGTCTACAGAACCGTTTTTAAAACCCGGGGGCTCTGATACCATAACTGTAGCGACCCTAACACTGTACCCTTATTTACCCTTAAATTACTGTACAGTTTTTCTTTCTTTTTTTTTATCCTTAGCGTTTATGCGGAAAACAATTTGAGAACAATTTAAAATCAATTGAATAAAACGTTTAAAGCAATTACAAAACAATTATTTAAAACAATACGTACCCAAACATCTACAAAATACAACCTCACCATTTCACTAACACAATTCTATCTATACCACAATTTCTATCCACCTCACAAACAAACACTTCACAATACAACTTGACATCAAACACCCGATACTCATACATCTTCCGAAATACCACCACACAACCAACTCGAAACACAACTATAACAAAGTACATTTTCACGAAAATAAACTGCGTGGTTCCGTTTGAAAGTTTAACATATCCTCCCATTTTAAAATCACAAAACAGTTCCAACGCGTTTAAAACATTAATATATAACCTATCAACTATTCAGAACCAAACATCCGATATGTTCTATCTGTACAATTTTCACTTTATCAATTTTTTCCCAAAACATTACCTACGTCCCCACGGTCCAAAAATCGCACCAACTGCGCCAGCGCACTCCCACGGGCATCCTTCTTCAACCACGCGTGATCATCTAACAGAGGAACGTCTTCCTCACCTGTTTCGGTGCCCTACACCATAAGGACGCCTATGAGAATAAATCTCAGCAAATTCTACGATAATGACAATGCATGAACTGTATATGCAATTTTCATAAATTCCTGTGCATTCGATTCATTTATCATATCGTACATTCATTTCATTATCAGACAGTCGTAACATTTTCAGTTCATACCATTCATCATTTACATATAGTTGTCTCATTGTTTCCGTTCAGAACTTCATTCAGTGATCAGATAGTCTTCCACATATTTCAGTCATACATTCATTCATTTATCATATAGTTGTCTCATTTTTCAGTTCATACATTCATTCATTTATCATATCATGCGTTCATTTCATTTATCATATCATGCGTTCATTTCATTTATCATGTCATACATTCATTTATCATATCATGCATTCATTCATTTATCATGTCATACATTCATTCATTTATCATATCATGCGTTCATTTCATTTATCATATAGTCATCTCATGTAAGTCGTCTCATGTAAGTCATCATAGTCATCTCATATTAGTTGTCTCATTAGTCGTCATAGTCATCTCATATTAGTCGTCATAGTCATCTCATATTAGTTGTCTCATTTTTCAGTTCATACATTCATTCATTTATCATATCATGCGTTCATTTCATTTATCATATCATGCGTTCATTTCATTTATCATATCATGCGTTCATTTCATTTATCATATCATGCGTTCATTTCATTTATCATATCATGCGTTCATTTCATTTATCATGTCATACATTCATTCATTTATCATATCATGCGTTCATTTCATTTATCATGTCATACATTCATTCATTTATCATATCATGCGTTCATTTCATTTATCATATCATGCGTTCATTTCATTTATCATATCATGCGTTCATTTCATTTATCATATCATGCGTTCATTTCATTTATCATATCATGCGTTCATTTCATTTATCATATCATGCGTTCATTTCATTTATCATATCATGCGTTCATTTCATTTATCATGTCATACATTCATTCATTTATCATATCATGCGTTCATTTCATTTATCATATCATGCGTTCATTTCATTTATCATGTCATACATTCATTCATTTATCATATCATGCGTTCATTTCATTTATCATATCATGCGTTCATTTCATTTATCATATCATGCGTTCATTTCATTTATCATATCATGCGTTCATTTCATTTATCATATCATGCGTTCATTTCATTTATCATGTCATACATTCATTCATTTATCATATCATGCGTTCATTTCATTTATCATGTCATACATTCATTCATTTATCATATCATGCGTTCATTTCATTTATCATATCATGCGTTCATTTCATTTATCATATCATGCGTTCATTTCATTTATCATATCATGCGTTCATTTCATTTATCATATCATGCGTTCATTTCATTTATCATGTCATACATTCATTCATTTATCATATCATGCGTTCATTTCATTTATCATATCATGCGTTCATTTCATTTATCATGTCATACATTCATTCATTTATCATATCATGCGTTCATTTCATTTATCATATCATGCGTTCATTTCATTTATCATATCATGCGTTCATTTCATTTATCATGTCATACATTCATTCATTTATCATATCATGCGTTCATTTCATTTATCATATCATGCGTTCATTTCATTTATCATATCATGCGTTCATTTCATTTATCATATCATGCGTTCATTTCATTTATCATATCATGCGTTCATTTCATTTATCATATCATGCGTTCATTTCATTTATCATATCATGCGTTCATTTCATTTATCATATCATGCGTTCATTTCATTTATCATATCATGCGTTCATTTCATTTATCATATCATGCGTTCATTTCATTTATCATATCATGCGTTCATTTCATTTATCATGTCATACATTCATTCATTTATCATATCATGCGTTCATTTCATTTATCATATCATGCGTTCATTTCATTTATCATATCATGCGTTCATTTCATTTATCATATCATGCGTTCATTTCATTTATCATGTCATACATTCATTCATTTATCATATCATGCGTTCATTTCATTTATCATATCATGCGTTCATTTCATTTATCATATCATGCGTTCATTTCATTTATCATATCATGCGTTCATTTCATTTATCATGTCATACATTCATTCATTTATCATATCATGCGTTCATTTCATTTATCATATCATGCGTTCATTTCATTTATCAGATAGTGTAGGCCTATCGGCCACAGCAAGTCACGAGAACTTACCTCGTGTCCGCTGTAGCTCAAGCTCTGTCCACGAGCGTTGTTTGTCTGAGGCACAACACAATATCGACGTTAAAACTAATTTAAGCTTCTAAACGTCCAAATTGACAAAACCTTAACTAAAGAATTTTCTTAAACTTCTAACTTAATTTTCGAAGCATATCGATGAACAATTTACGATCGATACTTCGAAACTAACAATTTACGAGTTTTTCCTAAAACCCAAAATTCTCAAATTCTACCATTCGTCCAAAATCAATTAACTTTATCAATAACTTTCAATATCTCTCATTAAATTCAAAACTATGGCTAACCTATCGATTACGAACCCTAAATCACGTTTTAACAAAAATCTATACGAAACCCTAAACGTTAAACTTCATGAAAACTAAACTATAACGCTCCAAAAGCATAGAATCTTACCTAGGGTTGCGCGAGGAGAAGAAAACATGAAGGATTGGAGGTCGTCGGAGGAAGAACGAGCGCTGGAGGAAGAGAATCGCCGTTGATCGCTGGAGGGAAAGGAGAAGTTGCGGAAGAGGAGAAATGGCGTGGAGAAGAAGAAGAGTTTTGTTTTTAAATTTAATATTGACTTTGCATTTTACCATTTTGCCCTTCCTTTGATTTTCTATTTATTTCGTTATTCGTTTCGTTAATTAACTAGCTATTCGGTTCCACCAAATCTCCTTATTTCACCAATAAGTCCACTCATTATTTGAGATTTATTAAAACTGTCCGTTCGCAAATCGGACCACGTTTACTATTTTTACTAAAACGTCCTTTGCATTACGAGAAACTTAATTACTCAGAATATAGCGTTATTACTCTGAAAATTCCCGTAAATTCCTTAAAATTCCAATTAATAATTAGAATCATAATGGCGCTTCCTTTTTGTAAAACTAGTTTAATTTGACATATTTATCCGAAAATCCGAGCTCCTTGGAGTTGATTCGAACAGTCGTTATCCTTGCAAGATGAGACTTGTCTTAAAGGTCGCTTGTTCAACTCCCCTGTATCAATACACATCGGATCGAGCAATCTTTTCCTTTTCCACGAAAGAACTGGCGGCACCCCACGGCGAAAAGCAAGAGCTATGAACCCCTTAATCAACCAGTTCTTCCAATTGCTTTCTTTAACCCTCTTGAATTCCGCAAAGGCCAAACCCCCTTAAGGATTCTGCGACACGGTTCTGCTCTGGTTATGGTCAATATAACCCGATTTCTCGTGTCTGAAGGTAATCATGCAAATCGTCCAAAAACACGACCCCCGCAAAAAACTCACGAACTATACAATATCCTGAGGTTATCTTATACTGAAACTAGAATCTACTAGTGTGCAAAAAACAAAGAACTCACCCATTAGGATCTCCGACATCCATAGCGCCATAATAAGATAGCTTTTCCTTATAATTCTTCAGGCCTACAAGATATGGTCTCACCAGCCTGGTGAAGTTAACCGTTTCAGCCCACGTCACTTGTGTGCATAATTGCGGAAACAACAATCCATTCTGAGTATCACACTACATACCCGGTTATCTCCATCACATCCAGTTGGTCGGCACTGTCTTCATTCTACTGTACCAAACCGTTAGGCACCACTTGATCGGAATCCAGCACGGCTCACCAATGGTACTTCACATCAAACCACCTCCAGTTTTGCTTCACTTCAAATTCACTTTTACTACGAAAGCTGTTGCCATAACGATTGGGATGACCCGATCTATTAACTAAAAGCAGCACCTAATTTGTTAACCCCCACATTTTCGGTCCAGTAAGATTTCTGACGCATTTTCTGTATCACCCTTTTATTTAACCTTTTTATTTAAATTTGATGTTAAGACAAATTTATTACATTTGAGTAAAACTAGGTTGTGGGTGGCAATTTTAATTAAGATTATGGGATACGTATAATAGAAAAGAAACCGTAAGCTCTTTAAACCTCACGTAGCCGACACCCCCTGCCTCGCGATTTCTCTCTCCCCGAGCTCCTGCGCTCTGTTAACCGGCGTTCTCCCTCCTGACGACTATTTCAGCCTGCATTTTCTCTGCAAGTTCGTGTACCCGAGGTATCACAGAGACAATGTAGCTATCTGTTAGTTTATCATCTCTGTTTTCACAGCTCACATCTCACTTGGAGTTTATAATGGCCATGCCGGTTTTAGAACAGTTTAGAATCCGAGAGTAGTAATGTCACCCCGAATAGATTCTGGGCATTTTAATAACCCTAACTCAATTTAAAATCAATAGTAAACCTCTTTGTGCTCTTGTGGATTTCAGATTCTGCACAGACTTTAGACTAGGTTCGGAGATGACTCTGCTATTAGATTCTAAGGATGACCTAGGATAGAACTTTGGGATTTTATTTAACTACTGTCATGTAAATGGGTTAGGTTAATAATTGAAGATAAGTGATCCAAGTTGCTAGGAATCCAGGTAAGGGATGTATAAGAGTTCCGGCATAGGGCCCTACATCACAGAGTAGTAGTTGGTTATTGAATGTTTTAGTGTCGGACTGATTATGGCTATCTAGACCTATGTTAAGTGATGATTGATGAAGGGGTTTTGAAATTGTCTGTTCTGGATATTTGCGCTGTCATAGCCTGATGGTTGAAAGGTCTAGGACATGCAATTCATGTTTTCTTCTCAAGCATAGAAAATGTTTTAAGTGCATGTTTTCCTGTCATGAAAAGATAGATATTAACAATCCCTACAACGGGGGTGATGGGGGTTGGGGGCGGTTCGCGGCGCAGACACAGTCCGCAGTAAACTATAATCCGACCCGCAGTAGGGACCAGGTCAAACGCACTGGCGAACCCCCTTTACCCGGCACAGAAGCCCTCTTCTCTATTCCACTAACACGAATGATGAACAGGAATGATGAAGACGATTGAAGATTATGATAAACTACGCATTGACGATACGAAAGAACTTATAGGCTTTTGAGACTATGCTTTATAACGCATGATAGTTCATTCCTTACTAAGCATTCGGCATAGTTTTTAAACACCTCATGGAGTAGGTGAAGAATATACAGGTGAGGATTTCAAAGTAGATGGAGATGTTTAGCTTGGTTCTGGCGGTGTTCCATCAAGTTCTGGGCTGGATGGCAAATGAGTACCCTGGTTAACGTTTTAATAATTTAATGATTTTATAAGTTTCTGAAGTTTTAAGGGAGTAAGTTTATGATTATTGAAGTCTAAATATCTTACTTTACTTTCGCATTATTGAGGTTCTGAGTTTTGTCTGGGTGAGTAACTGAATCTAGTAATTTTATGAGGCTATGAAATGAATTAAGGTAAGTCTTTCGCTGTATGGTCTATAAGTTATGGTTCATGCATTCCGCGTGAGTCCTGGGTTTTAAATTGAGGCTAGTCGTTTATGGTTATCTAAAATCTAAGTCTTCGAAAAAGCATGATGTCTTTCTCCAGGCGCTGTAGAAAATTGTTGTCTTCCCGCTGACGTCGATCAGTGCAGGAGAGTGTGATGAAATTTAGTATAAGTTATGCCTCCGCTGACGTCATCGTGGAAGGGAAAAAGGTGGTCTCGCTAACTCACGAAGGAAATTTGTTGTCTTCCCTGACAGCTCATCCGGCCTAGAAATTGATGGAGTCGTTATGGATTTGCCTTCCGGCTGACGTTCATCGAAGAAAGAAAAATGGTTGTCTCCCCCGGCGGACGTCATCGAAGAAGAACCTATTTTGTCGTCAGTGAACCTGGTAGAGGTATTGTAATTCTCTACCGTAAGACAAAGATTTATTTTGCGCTAGTTACCGGTATAGGTATGAATTCTCGAAACCGGAAAGAAGTTTATCACACGAGTAAAATTTAAGGAAGCCGAGATATTCACGTGGTCCCCCAGTAATGTCCCCCTACCCGGATGTTTCTGAAACAGATAGCTGCAGTGTTTCATCGGTATATGTCCACCACCGCGCGTTGAATGGGTCCCTGGGTTACCTCATGCTCACCTGAAGATGTGAACTCTAAGCTTGTCGTTTAGCGATGGCTGAAGTGCTGACATGGCTCGCCGGCAGAATGCTATGCACTTCATTAAAGTTACGTTTTCAAAAAAAAAGAGTACAAAAATGAATTTAAGTTTAAGTAAGGTCAAGAATTTCGTGACGGTCCTCCTCGGGTCGTTACAATTATGGTATCAAAGCTAAACCAGGTTCTAAAAATCGGTTCTGTAGACTGCCTTCCAGCACAGATTGCCACCTGAGTACTCTCCAACAACTGTAAGTGTTTACGATTCTAGTGATGTCATTATGTTAAGATGTGTTTCTATTATTGCTTAGGAATCTCAAGATGGTAAGAGGTCAACAGAGGGAAGACAACGTGGATAGTACCACCGTTGCTCAGCTAATAGAATTAGTTAATCGCCAATCACGACAAATAGAGCAACTAGTGATTACTAGAGAAGAGCTTGGGAACTCCAGCTCTAATGTAACTCATGATCATGGGGGTGAGCGCTTCCACAGGCTCAGACCCCCGACATTCAATGGCCAAGTTCTGACCCCATTTATGCTGAGGAATGGATCCGAAAAGTAGAGGACATGTTTAAGTATGCGAAAGTTGATGAAGGAGATAGAGTCACCTATGCTGTCTATCATTTGGAGCTGAATGCAAGGCATTGGTGGGATTCTCTTCATAGCACTGTTAATGCAGAGACTATGACTTGGGATATGTTTAAGACTGCCTTCTTTGACAAGTACTTCAATAGGACCGTTCAGCCGGCAAGAAGAAAGAATTCATGAACCTGCGGCAAACTGGCTCCGTGACGGATTATATATGCAAATTCGATGCTTTGTCACGGTTTGCTCCCCGACTGGTTGAGAATGATGAAGACAAGATTTACCAATTTGTTCAAGGACTGAAGCCGAGTTTGTATGTGAAGGTAAAGACTTCTGGGATACACAATATACCTTATGGCGAAGTGACGGCTAAGGCCCTGGAATTGGAGGAGGCTGAGATGACAGCTTTATGCACAGCGTGAACAGCCAAGGAAGTTCACTAAGGAGACTCAACCACCACCACGGCAGAACAAGGGATGGCAACCCCAGCAGAACAGAAACCAGCAACACAACAGCAAGGTGTTAAGAGATCCTTCAATCCAAGTGATGACCAAGGAAGAGGAAAGCGACCTTCGGCTCCCCTATGTTCCAACTGTCAGAAGAATCACCATGGGGAGTGCAAGCTGCACTCTGGCCGTTGCTATAGATGCGACAAGGTTGGACACATAGCCAGAGACTGCCCGATGCCATCAGACCCGAATCGAATTAGAGTTCACCAAGAGTCTATGCTATGATGGAGATGAAGATGTTGAACCACACACGGTCATATCAGGTACCATTATGGTTTGTGGTTTTCTGCTTATACACTTATTGATACGGGAGCCACACACTCATTCATAGCAACCCTGTTTGTGTGTAAACATAAGTTAGAACTTTCGCCAGTTGATAAACCGTATAGAGTTATGTTACCATCAGGGAAGTCTTTACATTCTGAGCAAATGTTGAAGGGTGATGTTTTGTCCTTAGGAGATAAGGAGCTATATGTAGAACTGATTATGATTGACATGAAAGGATATGAGATTATTTTGGAATGGATTGGTTATTTAGGCATTATGCCACGATTAGTTGTAGGTCTGGCCTAGTTGATTTCCGACCCCCAAATGGAGATCGGTATACCTTCCAAGCTATTCCAAAGATGAGTAAGATACCAATCATATCCTCACTAGCGACTCAACGGTTACTGAAGAATGGTTGCTTGAGTTATCTAGCCAACATAATGGATGTCCGAGTAAAGAATAAAGTGGAATTACAAGGTATTCCTACCGTACGAGAGTTTCCTGAAGCATTCTTGGACGACTTACCGGGACTACCACCCGATAGAGAGATAGAATTTGTGATTGATACATACCCCGAGGCATTACCTGTATCTAAGAATCCTTACCGAATGGCACCTGTTGAGTTAAAAGAATTAAAGGTCCAACTACAGGAATTAGTTGACAAGGGATTTATACGTTCTAGTAGTTCTCCCTGGGGTGCACCTGTCCTTTTCGTTAAAAAGAAAGATGGTTCTCTTAGAATGTGTATAGACTACAGAGAACTGAATAAGTTGACAGTCAAGAATAAATATCCTTTACCCCAGGAAGATGACCTGTTTGACCAACTACAAGGAGCTAAGGTATTCTCAAAGATTGACTTACGTTCGGGTTATTACCAACTGAAAGTTAAGGAAGGAGATATACCAAAGACAGCCTTCAGAACCCGCTACGGACATTATGAATTTCTTGGTGATGTCATTTGGAATGACTAATGCGCCTGCCGCTTTCATGGACTTGATGAACCGAGGTATTCGTGCAGTACCTGGATAAGTTTGTAATTGTGTTTATAGATGACATTTTAATATACTCACAGACTGAAACCGACCATGCAGAACATTTGAGAATAGTATTATCAACCTTAAAACAGCAGCAGCTTTATGCCAAATTGTCCAAATGTGAATTTTGGCTGGATAAGGTCAACTTTTTAGGTCATGTCATTTCTGCTGAGGGCATATCAGTAGATCCAACTAAGGTTCAGGCCGGTTAAGGATTGGCCACAGCCAAAGAATGTCAGTAAAGTTCGAAGTTTCCTTGGTCTGGCTGGCTACTATAGAAAGTTCATTAAAGGATTCTCTATGATAGCTAAACCTTTGACCAATTTAACCAAGAAGGACCTCAAGTACTTTTGGACCGAAGCTTGTGAAGATAGCTTCCAATCATTGAAACAGAAGTTAACGACAGCCCCGCTATTAACTCTCCCAACTGAAGAAGGAAAATTTAGTGTTTATTGTGACGCATCAAGATTGGTTTGGGATGTGTTTTGATGCAAGAAGGTAAAGTTGTGGCGTATGCCTCTAGGCAGCTAAAAGGTTATGAACAGAATTACCCCACTCATGATTTAGAGCTAGCTGCAGTTGTTTTTGCTTTAAAATTTGGAGGCACTATTGTATGGATAGCAGTGCGATGTGTTTTCTGACCACAAGAGTTTAAAGTATCTTTTCACCCAAAAGGAATTAAACATGAGACAAAGACGTTGGTTAGAATTTGTTAAGGACTATGACTTTGAAATCAAGTACCACCCGGGTAAGGCTAATGCTGTAGCCGATGCTTTGAGCAGAATGTCAAAAACAATGCAACCCGCAGTGTCAGTTTTGTCTGCACCCTTGAGGACTGAAGTTCAGAAGTTTGAATTGGAACTAGTTCCAGGGTTGTCAGCCTTACTTACCGATTTGACCATTCAACCAACGGTTTTGGAAAAGATCAAAGAGTCACAACAGAAGGATTCCGAGGAGAATAACAGTATGATGAATAAGTTGAAGGACGCCACCTCCGAGTTTAGTCTTTCCAATGATGGAATCCTGAGATTTAGGAATCGATGGTATGTCCCTTGTGATGAAGAATTACGTAAGTTGATTTTGGCCGAGGCTCACTCGTCTTCCTTTTCTATACATCCCGGTAGCACCAAGATGTATCGAGACTTGAAGTTACTTTATTGGTGGCCTAATATGAAGAGGGATATCGCCAAGTACGTAGAATCATGCTTGGTATGCCAGCAAGTTAAAGCCGAGCACCAACGACCAGGAGGTACCCTTCAACCTCTACCTATTCCCCAATGGAAGTGGGAAAACGTTGCCATGGATTTTGTTGTAGGCTTACCTAAAACAACTAAAGGACATGACAGTATTTGGGTTGTGATTGATAGGATGACAAAGTCAGCTCATTTCTTACCTGTAAAGACAACCTACACGATGGACCAACTTGCTAATCTTTACGTTCAAGAAATTATCAGATTGCATGGGATTCCCGTATCCATAGTCTCTGATCGTGACCCTAGATTCACCTCCCGATTCTGGAAAAGTTTACAAGGTACCTTAGGCACAAAGTTATCCTTCAGCACCGCTTTTCACCCGCAGACAGATGGACAATCCGAGAGGACCATTCAGATACTCGAGGATATGTTGAGAGCATGTGTGCTTGACTTTCAGACTACATGGAGTAGACACCTACCCCTGATTGAGTTTTCTTACAACAATAGTTACCAGTCCACCATTGGTATGGCACCCTATGAAGCTTTGTATGGCAGGAAATGTAGGTCACCTTTGTACTGGGATGAGGTTGGTGAAGCGAAGTTATTGGGCCCAGAGATTTTACAACAGATGTCAGACAAGATTACAGTCATTAGGAAAAGGATGTTAACTGCACAAAGCCGGCAGAAGAGTTATGCGGACCAAAGAAGAAGAGATCTTGAATTTTCTGTTGGCGATGAAGTTTTCCTGAAGATTTCACCATTTAGAGGAGGTCTTAAGATTTGGCAAGAAAGGGAAGCTAACCCACGGTTCATTGGACCATTCATTGTTCTAGCAAAGATTGGTAACACAGCTTACAGATTGCAATTGCCCCCGTCATTGGAGAAAGTTCATAATGTTTTTCATGTGTCTATGCTAAGGAAATGCATACGTGATCCAGCGCATGTTGTTGTGCCATCAGAAATCGAGATTGAGCCGACTTTAGAGTATGAAGAAAAACCAGTGCAAATTTTGGACTCTGCAGTGAAAACTCTAAGGAATAAAGAAATCCCATTGGTGAAAGTCTTATGGACAAATCATGGTGTTGAGGAAGCCACTTGGGAGCGGCAGCAAGATATGTTGGACAAGTATCCAAAGCTTTTCGCTCGACCAATTTTCGAGGACGAAAATTTTGTTTAAGGAGGGGTGGATGTAACACCCGACATTTCGGCCAGGTGATTTTCTGACCATTTATTTATCACCCTTTTATTTAACCTTTATGATTTAAATTTGATGTTAAGACAAATTTATTACAAGTTGAGTAAAACTAGGTTGGGTGGCAGAATTGTAATTAAGATTGATGGATTAAGTATAAATAGAAAAAGGAAACCTTAAATCTCATTTAAACCTCACTGTAGCCGACACCCCTTCTCTCGGCGATTTCTTCTCTCCCGAGCTCCTGCTCTCTGTTACCGGCGTTCTCCCTCACTGACGACTATTTTCAGCCTGCATTTTCTCTGCAAGTTCGTACCCGAGGTATGCAATAGACAATGTAGCTATCTGTTAGTTTATCAGCTCTGTTTTCAGCTCAGCATCTGAACTTGGAGTTATCAATGGCCATGCCGTTTTAGAACATTTTAGAATCCGAGAGTAGTAATGTCAACCCGAATAGATTCTGGTCATTTTAAGTAACCTAACTCAGATTTAATCAATAGTAGAACCTCTTTGTTCTATTTTGGATTTCAGATTCTGCACAGAGCTTTAGACTAAGGATTCGGAGATGACTCTAGCTATTAGATTCTAGGATGACCTATGATTAGAACTTTAGGATTTTATTTAACTACTGTATGTGAAATGTGTTAGGTGAAGAAGTTGAAGAGAAAGTGATCCAAGTTGCTAAGGAATCCAGGTAAGTGGATGTATTAAGATTTCCGGCCAATAGGGCCCTACATCACGAGAGTATTAGGTTGTTATTGAATGTTTAGTGTCTGAATGATTATGGATATCTAGAACTATGTTATGTGATGATTCATGATGGTTATGAAATTGTCTGTTCTGGTATATTCTCTGTCATAGCCTGATGGTTTAAGAATGTCTATGACATGCATCATGTTTTCTTCTCAAGCATATGAAATGTTTTAAGTGCATGTTTTCTCTCATGAATAAGATAAGATGATAAAAATCCCTACAACGTGGTTGAGTGGGGGTTGGGGGCGGTTCGGCGCATGACACAGTCCGCAGTAGGACATATGAATACGACCCGCAGTAGGGACCATGATCAAACTCACTGTCGAACCCCCTTTACCGGCACAAATCCTCTCTTAATCCACATAAAACGAATGATGAACATGAATGATGAATACGAATGAAGATTATGAATAATGAATACGAATTGATGAATACGAAAAGAACATGACTATGATTTTTATGACTATGCATTTATAAACTCATGATAGTTGCATTCCTTACTAAGCATTAGGCTTATAGTTTAAACCTCATGATGTAGGTGAAGAATATACAGGTGAGGATTTCAAAGTAGATGGAGATGTTTAAGCTTGGTTGCTGGAGGGTGTTCAGGGGCAATTCTGTGGCTGGATGGCAAATGAGTAACCCTGGTTAACGTTTTATGATTTAAGGATGTTTATAAGTTCTGAAGTTTAAGTAGTAATGTTTATGATTATGGAAGTCTAAGTATGATGACTTTACTTTCGAATTATTGAGTTCTGAGTTTGTCTGGTATGAGTACTGAATCTGAGGATATTTATGAGGATATGAATGAATTATTAAGTCTTTCGCTGTATGAGTTCTAGTAAGTTTATGGTTCATTCCGCTTGAGTCCTGGTTATTAAGATTGAGGCTATGAAGTTTATGTTATCTAAAATCTAAGTCTGAGAAAAGCCAGGATGTCTTCTGCCGAGGGACGCTGGAGGAAAAATTGTTGTCTTCCGGCTGACGTCATCGGCAGGAGAAGTGTGATAGAAGTTGTATGAGTTTGCCTTCCGGCTGACGTCATCGAAGGGGAAAAATGGTTTGTCTTCCGGCTGACGTCATCGGAAGAGGAGAATTGTTGTCTTCCGGCTGACGCCATCGGCAGGAGAAATGTGATGGAAGTTGTATGGATTTGCCTTCCGGCTGACGTCATCGGAAGAGGAAAATGGTTGTCTCCCGGCTGACGTCATCGGAAGAAGAAAACGCTATTTTGTCGTCTAGTGACCGGTAGAGGTAGTGTAATTCTCTACCGGAAGACAAAGATGTTATTTTGTCGCCTAGTGACCGGTATAGGTAGTGTAATTCTCTACCGGAAGAAGTATATCACACGAGTAAATTTAATGAAGCACGAGAGAGTCACGTGTCCACCAGTAGATGTCCCCTACCGGATGAGGTTTTAATGAACACGAGAGCTGCACGTGTTCATCGGTAGATGTCCACCACCGAGCGAGTTTTAATGGGTCACGTGTTAAGCTCATGCTCACCGGAAGATGTGAACTCTAAGCTTGTCGTTTAGCGATTGGCTGAAGTGCTTGCATGGCTCGCCGGCAGATGCTATGCACTTCATTAAAGTTACGTTTTCAAAAAAAAAGAGTACAAAAATGAATTTAAGTTTAAGTAAGGTCAAGAATTTCGTGACGGTCCTCCTCGGGTCGTTACAGAATTGACAAGTACCGTACCTGAAATCACAACTGGTCGATCCTCACCCTCTGGCTCAATCATGGAAAAGATCCTGGGTGTCGCCCAGGCTGGACCCTTCTTTGCAACAGGGTAGTCTTTGACTATATGTCAGGGCTCATTGCACTTGAAGCACCGGGTAACTCTTGGCTTTGTACAATCTCGAGAAAGATGGCTAGCTTTAAAACAATTAAAGCATTTGCCTGCATACTGCCCACACACTCCTGGATGGGCTTTCAAACACTTCGGACATTGTGAATACCTTCTCCCTTGTTGCGGTTTCTTTCCTCCCCTCTTATCGTTCAAATTACCTCCCTGCCATTTGGTTCCTTGAGGCTGTGAAGAAGATCCTCCTCTGCTCATCTGTGACGTTGTAACGACCCTAATTTCCCATAACAATATTCCTAAAAATGACGTAAAATTTAAACTTTAATTTTATTCTTTTCCTCTTACTCATTTAAAGACAATTAAATTCCTCTCGGGTTTTCTCAAATGAACAGTAAAGTTGACTCTTCCTATCGGGTTTCATTGAAGGAACAGTATTTTCCCTCTCGGGTTTCATCAATTTAAATAGTAGAGGTAGACGTTATAACAGACAGGAATGGATAACAGAAATAGAAGACAGCGTGGACGACTGAAATCAGAAGGTAGTGTGGACGACTGAAATCAGAAGGCGGTGTGGACGTTTGAAAACAGAAGGCGGTGTGGACGTTTGGAAACAGAAGGCAGTGTGGACGTTTGAAAACAGAAGGCAGTGTGGACGACTGGAAAAAGAAGTCAGTGTGGACGACTGACTTTCTTACAGAAACACATAACTAAACTTTATCGTCCACAGACTTACTTAGACTTTTTGTCCACAGACCACGTGAATTTGTTGTCCACACCTAAGCCATTTATGCATTTCTTGGTCTCGTCTCGCCAAACACGAGTCGATCTCTAGAAATTTGCTAACTTAGCCTCACTTCTAAGCTTACTTAGATAGTTCCGGTGAAAATTCTCACCCTCTCTATTTTATAAATCGCAAATTTCACAATTTGCAGACCTTTAAACGCCAATCTAAGCTTCTAACCTAACCTCTCATTTAATCCAACGATCTACTTCTAGTTAGGTTCTAACTATTCTACCCGACAATTATCCTAAGTTTAGCTTTTGTATTCTATCTTCGTCTAGACACTCTCAACTTCGTACGAATCCCAATATATGAATTTTTTTTAAGCTATTGTTATACAGGTAATTGAGACAGTACCTGTAATAAGAGAAGGCTGGGCCCCATCGTCGATGTCACCAAACTCCATGAATGCAAAGACTCTCGGCACAACCTTTCTTTGATCTCTGCTCGGTTGATTTCGATTCAATAACGGTTAGTTCATGATATAGTGGCCCGCTTCCCCACATCGATAACACCTATCGGTACGCGTCAGACAATTACCGTAGTGCTCCTTCTGGCATTCGGGACACAGAGGTTTCCGAGAAGTTCCTTGTACGCGCTTGTGTCGGCTTTGTTTGGTTTCCTCTCTGCCCATCCACTTCGTACCACGATTATTGGGAGTGACCACTCCTTGGGTCCTTGGGCTTTCCCGGTTTGTCAATATCTCGATCTGACGAGATTGCCTATCTATAAGTTGAGCTTGTCGATCTAAATGCTGGGCCTGACGGTGCAGCAACTCCGTAAGTCGATCTAGCGCGTTATCCCGAGGATCTTTTCCTCGAACCATATTTTATAACTCCTAAAAATCAAAGCAAACAATTCTAAGAAATCTAAACCAGACAAAGCAGTAAACATACTTACAGTTGAGGAAGGATGTCCGCGTAGTGGCTGTGCAGTCGAGCAGTCTACAGAACCGATTTTAAAACCTGGGAGCTTTGATACCATAATTGTAACATCCCTAAAACTGTACCCATTTTCCCGTACATATATTTTTTTTTATTCTTATACTTAACTAAACTCTAAGCGGAATTTAAATCGGAATTGAAATCGTTAGCGTTGTTTGTAAACCGTTTAAAACCAACTTAAAACAATTAAGATAAAGCTATTTAAAACAATTAAAACTATTAAATAAAACTATAATTTTAAAACAATTTACAAGTAAAACAAACAGGAGGGTAGAATTGACATTGTACCGAAAAAGGAAGCAGCGACCGATCGCTGCATCAGCGATCAGTCTCAGCAATCGATCGCTGCACATTGCAGCGATCAGTCACTGTATTGAGACCAGGAGGGGCGATCAGTCGCCCCTCATCTCGGCGCCCGGTCGCCTACCAAGAAGAAGGGAGGGGCAATCAGTCGCCCCTCACACTGGCGCCCCGTCGCCTTTCATTTTACAATACAATTTGCTCTCTGGAATTCCAGAGAGCAAACACTTCAATACGCTCTCTGGAATCCGATTCCAGAGAGCAAAACTTCTTATTTTTACACCATTTCCTCATCCCTTTTCTTACCACTTCTATACATTCTTCATCAATAACACATAGACCTTGTAACTTAAACTCAACCAATTTGCAGCGGACTTTGCGAAATCCAACTGCGTGGATAGCTCTAAAAATCGAGCATATCCATATCGAACCTAAAAACATTTCAAACGATTTCCATAGCGTGCAATTAAAAGCTTCAATAAAACATTTTACAATACGGTTTATAAAACATGGAAAACATCAGTCTATCACCTAACCAGAACCAAGCATCGTAATATGTTCTATCTGTGCAAATATACCCAGAATAAGCCAATACCCTCAAAATGCGTATGTACATCCCCACGGGTCGGTTAAGCATCGACTACGCAACACACCACCGCAATCCATCTTCCGTCAACTGCCTCACACATCAGGAGGAGGAACGTCGTCCTCACCTGGCTCAATGTCACCTAAAACGTCACCTACACCATACAGACACACTATGAGCTAAGGCTCAATAAATCCTACGTAAATGCAGATGCGTGCAGTGCATATGAAGTTCAGAAATCATGCATAACATACAGAGTGTCGCAGACAGAATGTCACCGAGATCTCATCCCCCTAACCGAAGGGGGCCCATCTAGCGGTCGGACTACCCCGTGTGGTTAGAGGAGGGGGTACACGCTTACAACACGTACAGCCGTGCCTGAGCCCCACCTCGCGTGACCAGATAATAGATTACGTTCATTAATTACATTACATGAGATGTGGTATCGGCCAGACCCTTAATCGGCCCGCACGATAGATCGATAGCCCCCAATCTCTGGACCACACAGGTTTTATGAAAACATCGTGCGGAAATTCATTTTCATGCTTAGGTAAATTACGTGATGCATGAACAGTTCAACATAAATGTAAACAAAAAATCATGCGTACCATCAAGACTGTAAAGGAAATAACCTACAAAACGTTTAAACCTAACTACCTAACCAAAGTGACTTAAAATGAGCAATCCACTAAGATCCTCGACGCGACATCGAAGTACGGTGTAGGCCAATCGGCCAGAGTAAGTCACGAGAACTTACCTCGTGTCCGTTGCAGCTCAAGCTCCGTCAACGAGCGTTGTTCACCTAAGCAGTTTCACCAAATTGTCGTTAAAATGAGCTTAAAACAATTTAATGTACTAAACTAACAAAATCCTTAACTAAGGAATTTCCTAAAGCTCTAATCCAATTCATCGAGCTATTCCCAAAAATCCATAAATTCTCCAATTTTAACATTTCACACAAATCGGTATAAATTCATCCAATAACGTCCCTTACGTTCAATACGTCCATAAACTACGACAACCTATCGATTTCGAACTCTAATTCGCATTTTTGACGAAATCCTAATCGTAAACCCTATCGTCAAAACAACCCGAATATTGAAAACTAACGCTCTAAAACCATAGATTCATACCTGGGGTTGCGAGAGGAGGAGAAAGCACGGAAGAAACGAGTCGATCGGAAGAGAAATGGAGGTCGGAACCGTTGAATCGCCATGGGAAAAATAGAGAAAGCTCTCTAGAATCGCAGGCAGCCGAGAAGAAAATGAGGAGAGAAATGAGTTTAGGTTATTTTATAATTGATTTGGCAAATTACCAATTTTCCCTTGCATTGTTTTTATATTAGTTTTGTCGTTCGTTTCGTTAATTGGCTAACGATTCGGCTTCTCCAAATTTTCTTATTTCACCAATAAGTCCTACTTATTATTTGGGATTTTATTAAATTTGTCCGTTTGCAATTCAGACCTCGTTTACTATTTTTACTAAAACGACATTTATATTACGAGAAACACAATTACTCGAAATGTAGCGTTCTTACTCCAAAAATTTTCATAATTTCCCTAAAATTCCTATTAACCATTAGGATCGTAATAAAGCTTTCTTTTTGCAAAACGGAGTTGATTTGACATATTTATAAAAATGCCATTATATATTAAAATAATAATATCCAGAAAAGCTGGGCATTACAAGGAAAGTGCCCTCGGACCACTCGACTTCATCGTTCGCGGGCTGCATGGATTTGCAGACATCTACCGATAGGAACACATTCCCCGAATGTCACGTGCATTCTGCGTGACTCAGTAGACGTCGCCCAGTAGAAGGCATCATCCGATGGACATGAGCGTTTCACGTGACTCATGGACATCGCCCAGTAGAAGGCATCATCCGATGGACACGAGCGTTTCACGTGACTCATGGACATCGCCCGGTAGAAGGCATCATCCGATGGACACAAGCATTTTACGTGACTCATGGACATCGCCCGGTAGAAGGCATCATCCGATGGACACGACAAAGCATAATTACTCACATCATCCGATCACAAAACGACAAGACTTAATACTAAATTCTTTCGATAGCAAAACATCTACATCTACCGGTTGACATGTGAATCACACATGACATAATAATCATCATCCGATAGAAGACCTATATCGGTGAGTAAGGAATTTCTAGCATCTGCCGATTGTAATAACCAGCATCTACCGATTGACATGTGCATCACACGTGACTTGTAAGCATCATCCGATAGAAGACCTCTACCGGTGAATAAGAAATTCCTAGCATCTGCTAATAGTAATAATCAGCATCTACCGATTGACATGTGCATCGGACGTGACATATAAGCATCATCCGATAGAAGACCTCTACCGGTGAATAAGAAATTCCTAGCATCTATCGATAGTAATAATCAACATCTACCGACGACAACATCTACGAAACGAGACATCCTGACTTTCACAGACTTCAACTTGACTAAAATAAAATTGTGCAGGTATAAATCATAGACTCATCCAAAATACGTGTAGCGGAAGACTTAATTAAAATAGGTCATTCTTCATTCTAATAATCATCTCTAACTTAGGAATTTAGTTCGACAATCCCAAAATCCATCATAATCAGAAAATCTCATCCTACTTAAGGCATCAGTATTCATTATTCTTACTAACATCAAAGAGAAGGAACCACGGGTCATACTCGCCTTTCCAGCCACAATCTGTCACCCTGAGCACCATCCAGCAACCAGTCTTAGACATCATCACTGAGTTTGGAATTCTCACCTGGTAGTTCTTCACCTACATCATAAGGTTTAAACTATAAGTCTAATGCCTAGTAAGGAGTGCAATACTAACATGTATGCATAAATGTACAGTTGAAAAGAACACATTTACATAATCATTTCTCATTACATTCTTGTTCATATTCTTGTTCATCGTTTACATCACGTTCTTGTTCGTCATTTACATCACGTTGATTAAGGGAGGATTTGTGCCGAAAAGGGGGTTGACAGTGAAGGTGTACATAGTCCCTTGCAGGCCGTATTCATGGTCCTCCTTTTGGACAGTGACATACGCCAAACCGACCCCAACCCTCTTTTATTCCTTGTTACATAAGTTTCATGTTCATATCTTGATCGTGAAGGAAAACATGCACTTAAAACATTTTCATATGCTTGAAAATGAAAACAATCGTGAAGCATGAGTTTGAGTACCCTCATTTCATCAGACTAAAAGGACAGTTCATTCATTCATCAAAAGATCATACTATCTGTAACACCCGATTTTCGGGATTTAAATTATATTCCAATATAAACGGCAATTTTGTAAATATGTCGAATTATGTCCGTTTCGCGAACGGAAGGTTTTAACGGAGCCGTAACGATTAATTGGAATTTATGAAAAAGTATGAGAATTTTGGAGAATCGAATCGTTAGTTAAATAACGAGACAATTGGAAGGAGAAATTGAAATCAAATTGAAGGGCGATTTGGTAATTTTCAAACCAAGATTTTTTATAAAAATCAATTCTCTTTTTCACTTTCCCCTCACTCACGTTAACCTCCTTCTCTCTCAACCCTCTCTCTCCTTTGGCGCGACTTTTCTCCCCTCCTCCGGCGATTCTTCATTCCGGCGACGATTTGCCTTCTTCCGGTGACTCGAATCTTCTCGTTTCTTCATCGCCTTTGCTCTCTAGGAAAGGCTCTACACTTTTGGAGTGTTAAATATCGATTTCTAAGGTTTAAAACAATTAGGGTTCGTTAGGGTTTTCGTCGAAAACGTGAATCGGTGTTTGAAATTTATAGGTTTAGCTTATTTATGCCTCTAATAGACGTAATGGTTATTATTGGAGCTTAATTTGTCGGTTTGTTGAGGTGTATTGGAGATTTGGATAAATTGGAGATTAAAAACCTCCATTAATGGAATATTCGAAATGTCGAGCGCAAATTGCTCGACGAAATGCCTCAATGAACTAAAATAGAGTTTAAGAAAGTTTTCTATAGTTAAGAGTTAACAATTTTTGAGTTTGATGAGTTAGGCTCAATTTAATAAGTATATTGTGAAATGTTATAGGTGAACAAGCGTTTGTGGACGAAGCTCGGCATACAACGGACGTGAGGTAAGTCTCTATGACTTGTTTGGCCATCTAGGCCTACACCGTATGAATTGAGTCGATTTGAGGATATTGGTGATGATTGTGTGTTTCGGGTGATTAGGACGGGTAGTTAGACTACTTTAAGTTATAGAAAGTTTAGTTTTGATGGTTGTTAAATGCTTTATTTTCATTGTTCGTTATCGTCATTGCATAGAGCACGTTCATGCATTTGTTTTCTAAGCACGCATGCAAAATGAATTTCAAAGCGTTTTACATAGAAAAAAGGTAAACAAAGTACATAATTGAACAACAGAGATAGTCACGCCGGGTGCGGTGGTTCAGGCATGGCTGTCGAAGGAAGCATGCTTTTCCCCCCGTGTTAGATCCGAGGGGCTATCCAATCGCGGGATGTGCCGCTCCTATCTAACGAGAGTGAAGCCCCGGGTGACACATAGACACAGAAACAAAGAAACAAAGAAATGAAATGAATGCAGAGTTTCAAAAGAACATAGCATAGCATAGCATACATTTGCATTCACTTAGATTTACTGAGCCTCTAGCTCACGTGTTTAATTCTATGGTGTAGGAGATATTGAGACAGGTGAGGAAGACGTCCCTCCGCCTGAAGTATGAGCAGATTGAAGGAGGAGGCCCGTGGGAGTGCGCTGGCAGTCGGAGCGTTATTTTGACCCGTGGGGACGCACATAGGTATTTTGGGTTAGACATGATAGAAATTGTTACAATATTATAGGATGTTGGAATCTGGTTAAGTAGTATAAAATATTTTGTGAATTGGATGAATTTGTAAATGTTTTACCGATTTCAAAAAAAGGAGGATATGTTACGCTTTTAATTGGAACCACGCGGTTCGTTTTCATGAAATATGGTTATGTTTTTAAACGTGTTATGAGTCGGTGAATAAGTCTTTAATAGCGTGTGTAACGTATGCGAGAGACGGGGTTATTGTATAGAAGTGTGAATTGTGAAACTTTAATGGTATGTGATGAAGAAAGATGAAGGAAATGTGAATGTTGAAAAGTGTTTGAGTGTTGTGTGAGAAATTGGTGATCAGGGCATGAAGTGAAAGAAGAGGAAAAGAAAGAAATGTGAAGGGCGACGGGTCGCAGTAAGAGAAGAGTTGGAACGCAGAACTCTCTGGTTTTCCAGAGGGTTTGGCGACTGTGCGCGGGTAGAGAGGCGTTCGGTCGGTTTAAGGGTCGGATTTCACGTTCTGGAAACAGAACGTGAACCGACCGAACGCAAGTCTTCATGCGTTCGGTCGCTTGTGTGAGGGGCGCCCGAACGCAGATCTTCATGCGTTCGGTCGTGTGTGTGAGGGGCGCCCGAACGCAAGTCTTCATGCGTTCGGTCGCCTATGCTTTTTAGGCAGAATTGCCTTTCCTGCCTTGTTTCTATTGGCCTATTTGTTTAATGAGTTAAATTTGATTTAAACCTTTTTAATTAATTGTTTTAAGTTATTTAATTAATTCTTTAAGATTTGTTTTCAATGGTTTTCCAAATGACCTTAACGAAATCATTTTCGATCGAAATTCCGTTTAATTGTACGAAGTATGTTTAAGTTTATTAGAATAAAAAAAAAAATATATACGGACAAAATTAGGGTACGGGATTGGGTCGTCACATTATCAACTCGAGTATCATAACCAAACAGACAATAGCACAGATAACCTTTAAACATTATAGACAACATCTACCTAGTACCCTTGTAATGTAGGGCCTTAATGGCCGGGAATCTTACTCACTCACCTACCTGGTTTCCTTAGCAAACTCGAGCACTTCTCCTCAGACTTCTTCACCTAAAACATTTCACATTACAGAGTTAAACAAAATCTTAAAAGTTCTAACCAAAAGTCATCCTAGAATCTAACATCTATGTTTCTAAATCTTCTTAGTCAAGCACCTTGAGTGCGTAGATTAAACTTCCCGAACCTAAAATATCCAGATTCAACCTAGTAACTAACCACAGATTACAAATGCCACTACTATTACTTGGCCAATGATGAATCCGAAACTACGAGTCTTAGATGAAGACAGAGCTCTAAGTAACTAACCAGCAACTACATTGTCTAAGTCTTACCAGGAGCGTGGATTGTCGGGGTGGAGACTGAAGAATCAATCGTCGATGGAGGAGTAGCTGGCTGAGAGAGAGGGAGAGAGGAAGAGCTCTGGAGAAGAGGGAAATCGCCGAGAGAGGAAATGTCGGCTACAGTGGGGTTTAATGAGGTTTAAGGATTTTCTATTTCTTATTTATACTAATTAAAATCCAACTTAATTACAATTGTGCCACCCAACCTAGTTTCACACTACTTAGAATTCAATAAATCAGGCATTAATTTAAAAGCAAAAAGGTTGATAAAAGGTAGTTAAATTAGTTAAGAAAATCACCTGGCCGAAATTGTCGGGTGTTACATCCACCCCTCCTTAAACAAAATTTTCGTCCTCGAAAATTGAACAAGCAAAGAGCTCAGGATATTTGACCATCATGTCCTGTTGTCGCCCCCATGTGGCTTCTTCATTGCCATGATTCGTCCACAAAACCTTCACTAATGGGATTTCTTTATTTCGTAGAGTCTTAACTACAGATTTCATAATTCGAACAGGTTTCTCTTCATATATTAGTGTTGGCTCAATTTCAATTTCCGTTGGCTTAACAACCTGTGTCGGATCACGTATGCATTTTCTTAGCATTGACACATGAAAGACATTATGAACTTTTTCCAGTGATAGAGGCAATTGCAACCTATAAGCTTTACTGCCAATCCTTGCCAAGACAGGGAATGGACCAATGAATCGTGGATTAAGCTTTCCCTTCTTGCCAAATCTTAAAACTCCCTTAAATGGTGAAACCTTTAAGAAGACCTCATCTTTGACAGCAAACTCAAGATCCCTCCTTCTTTGGTTTGCATAGCTTTTCTGTCAGCTCTGTGCTGTCATCATTCTTTTCCTAATAATGGTGATCTTGTCTGACATCTGCTACAAAATTTTGGGGTCTAGGAGTTTTGTTTCGCCAATTTCACCCCAATATAAGGGTGATCTGCATTTCCTGCCATACAGTGCTTCGTATGGTTCCATACCAATGGTGGACTGGTAACTATTGTTGTAGGAGAATTCAACCAAGGCCAGGTATCGACTCCAAGATGTCTGGAAATCTAGCACACACGCCCTCAACATGTCCTCGAGTGTTTGAATTGTTCGTTCAGATTGACCATCTGTCTGAGGATGAAATGCAGTGCTGAAGGATAACTTTGTACCAAGGGTGCCTTGAAGACTTTGCCAAAACCTTGAGGTGAACCTGGGATCACGATATGAGACAATGGATATCGGAATTCCATGCAATCTGATAATTTCCTGAACATACAAATTAGCAAGCTGGTCCATCGTGAAAGTTGTCTTTACAGGTAGGAAGTGAGCTGATTTCGTCATTTTTTCAATTACAACCCAAATACTATCATGACCTTTAGTTGTCTTAGGTAATCCCATAACAAAGTCCATGATAATGTTTTCTCACTTCCATTAGGGAATCAGTAAGGGTTGAATGGTACCTCCTAGACGTTGATGCTCTTCCTTAACTTGTTGGCATACCAAACACGACTCCACATACTTGGCAACATCCTTCTTCAAATTTGGCCACCAATAAAGTAACTTCAAGTCCCGATACATCTTGGTGCTGCCAGGATGTACAGAAAAGGGAGACGAGTGCGCCTCAGCCAAGACCAACTTACGTAATTCCTCATCACTTGGAATATACCATCGATCCCTAAATCTCAAAATACCATCCTTGGAGAGGCTAAACTGAGAAGAGGCTTCCTTCAACTTACCCATCATGCTATTGTTTTCCTTTGATTCCTTTTGTTGTGCCCCCTTGATCTTATCCAAAATAGTTGGCCGAATAGATAATGCCGAAAGCAATGCTGATAACTCTGAAACTCTCTCCAACTCGAATTTCTGAATCTCAACCTTCAAGGGTAATGACATGGTTGACACCGCAGGATGCATTGTCTTTGACATTCTGCTTAATGCATCGGCTACAGCATTAGCTTTACCCGGATGATACTTAATTTCAAAATCGTAATCCTTAACGAACTCCAACCAACATCTTTGTCTCATGTTTAATTCCTTTTGAGTAAAAAGGTACTTCAGGCTTTTATGGTCAGAAAACATTTCACACTGCTGACCATACAAATAGTGTCTCAAAATCTTTAATGTAAAAACAACTGCGACTAATTCCAAATCATGAGTGGGGTAATTCTGTTCATAACTCTTCAGTTGCCTGGATGCATAAGCCACAACCTTGCCTTCTTGCATCAAGACACATCCCATACTAACTTTGGATGCGTCGCAATAAACACTAAATCTCCTTTCCTCAGTTGGGAGTGCCAAAAGAGGGGCTGTCGTCAACCTCAGTTTCAAGGTCTGGAAACTCTCTTCACAAGCCTCAGTCCAAGAGTACTTTGTATCCTTCTTTGTTAAACTAGTTAAAGGTTTAACTATCATAGAAAATCCCTTAATAAACTTTCTATAATAACCTGCCAGACCAAGGAAACTACGGACTTCACTGGCGTTCCTCGGTTGGGGCCAATCTTTTACTGCCTGAATTTTGGTTGGATCTACAGATATGCCCTCAGCAGAAATGACATGGCCTAGAAAGTTGACCTTATATAACCAGAACTCACATTTGGATAACTTGGAATAAAGTTGCTGCTGTTCTAATGTCATCAAAACTACTCTTAAGTGTTTTTCATGGTCTGCTTTGCTCCGTGAATAAATTAGGATATCATCTATAAACACAATCACAAACTTGTCCAAATACTCACGAAACACACGGTTCATCAAGTCCATAAAAGCTGCAGGTCCATTCGTCAATCCAAACGACATCACCAGAAATTCATAGTGTCCATATCGGGTTCTGAATGCTGTCTTTGGTACATCACTCTCCTTAACCTTCAGTTGGTAATAACTCGAGCGTAAATCAATTTTTGAAAATACCTTAGCTCCTTGTAGTTGGTCAAACAAGTCGTCAATTCGGGGTAAGGAATATTTATTCTTGATCGTTAACTTGTTCAGTTCTCTGTAATCTATGCACATTCTAAGAGAACCGTCTTTCTTCTTAACAAATAGGACAGGTGCACCCCAGGGAGAACAACTAGGGCATATAAATCCCTTGTCAACTAGTTCCTAGAGTTGGACTTTTAACTCCTTCAGATCAACAGGTGCCATGTGGTAAGGGTTCTTAGACACAGGTGATGCCTCGGGATATGTATCGATCACAAATTCAATTTCTCTATCAGGTGGTAACTCAGGCAAGTCATCCAAAAATGCTTTTCGAAACTTTCGGACTATAGGAATATCTTGGAGATCTACCTTATCCTTTACCCGGACATCAATTATGCTAGCTAGAAAACTCTCACAACCACCCTTCAGTAACCGTTGAGTCTCTAGCGAGGATATAATTGGCATTTTACTTATTTTTGGAATAGCTTGGAAGGAATACCGATCTCCGTTCGGGGGTCGGAACTCAACCAATCCAGACGTACAACTTATCGTGGTATAATATCTGAATAGCCAATCCATTCCTAATATGACTTCATATCCCTTCATATCAATTACGATTAGCTCTACATATAACTTCTTTTCTCCTAAAGATACAATATCACCTTTCACTATCTGTTCTCAATGTAAGGACTTCCTTGAAGGTAACATAACACTATACGACCTCTCGGCTGGCAAGAGTTCTAATCTATGCTTACATACAAACAGAGTTGATACAAACGAGTGTGTGGCTCCCGTATCTATAAGTGTATAAGCAGAAATACCACAGATCATAATCGTACCTGTTATGACCGTATGCTGCCCCACATCCTCAACCTCCATTAAAGCATAGACTCTTGGTGCTACTCTTGCTCGATTCGGGTCTGGCGGCATGGGGCAATCTCTGACTATGTGTCTAATCTTGTCATATCTATAGCAATGGCCAGAATATAGTTTACATTCACCCTGGTGATTCTTCTAGCAGGTGGAACATAGAGGAGCTAGAGGTCGCTTTCCTTTTCCTTGATCATCATTTGGATTGAAGGGTCTCTTCACACCTTTCTGCTGTTGTTGTGGTCCTCTATTCGGTTGTGGTTGCCAACCTCTGCCCTGGTGCGGTGGTGGCTGAGTCTCTTTGATGAACTTCCTTGGTGGTTCACGTTGTCCTTGTACTATTAACTCAACTTCTCCAATTCCAAAGCCTTAGCAGCCACTTCAGAATAAGGTATGTTATGGATCCCTGTAGTCTTTACTCCCTGGAAGAGGCTCAGCTTCAGTCCATGGACAAACTGGTGAATCTTGTCTTCCTCATCATCCACCAGACGGGGTGCAAACCTGGACAAGGCCTCAAACTTACAGATGTAGTCAGCCACAGGACCGGTTTGGCGCAGCTGCATAAACTCCATCTTTTTGCTGGCCCGAACCGCTCGGCAAAAAAACTTGTCATAAAAGGCCGTCTTGAACCATGCCCAAGTCATAGTTTCTGCATTTGTAGTGCTCTGAATTGAATCCCACCAATGCCTTGCACCCAATGCAAGATGAAAAACAGCACATGTGACCTTGTCTCCTTCATTGACCTTGGAATACTTGAACATGTCCTCAATTGTCTGAATCCACTCCTCAGCATAAATAGGATCCAAAAATTGACCATTGAATACAGGAGGTCGAAGGCGGTGAAAACGCTCACTTCCATTGTCGTGAGTCGTATTTGAGCTAGAATTCCCCTGCTCATCCCTAGCAGCCACCCACTACTCAATTTGGCGGGACTGGCGAATAACCAACTTGGTTAGCTGAGCGATGGTGTTATTATCCTCATTGCTCTCTCTTTGTTGACCTCTTACCATTTTGAGATTCCTAAACAAGTAATCATAAAAACATCTTAACGTAATGACATTACTAAAATCATAGACACTTACAGTTGTTGCAATGTGCTCATGTGACAATCTGTGCTGGAAGGCAGTCTGCAGAATCGATTTTAGGACCCGGTTTTACTTTGATACCATAATTGTAACGACCCCATTAGGGCCGAGACTGATTCTTAATTTTCGCAAATCATTTACACTAAGTTTTACCCTCTATATATTTTTTTTTTACATAACTCAAGGACAATGCCATATCGGACAAAACTGATCACTTCAAAAACTCGGCTCCCTCATAAAACTATCGACACAATCAGTCACAGAGTCGATCGACATGACTCAGACATTGGTTCCATAACGTGTTCGGGCAGAAGAAAAGTGCCCTCGGACCACTCGACTTCATCGTTCGCATGCTACATGGATTTGCAGACATCTACCGATAGGAACACATTCCCCGAATGTCACGTGCATTCTGCGTGACTCAGTAGACGTCGCCCAGTAGAAGGCATCATCTGATGGACACGAGCGTTTCACGTGACTCATGGACATCACCCAGTAGAAGGCATCATCCGATGGACACGAGCGTTTCACGTGACTCATGGACATCGCCCGGTAGAAGGCATCATCCGATGGACATAAGCATTTCACGTGACTCATGGACATCGCCCCGTAGAAGGCATCATCCGATGGACACGACAAAGCATAATTACTCACATCATCCGATGACAAAAAGACAAGACTTAATACTCACTTCTTCTGATAGCAAAACATCTACATCTACTGGTTGACATGTGAATCACACGTGACATAATAATCATCATCCGATAGAAGACCTCTACCGGTGCATAAGGAATTTCTAGCATCTGCCCATTGTAATAACCAGCATCTACCGATTGACATGTGCATCACATGTGACTTGTAAGCATCATCCGATAGAAGACCTCTACCGGTGAATAAGAAATTCCTAACATCTGTCGATAGTAATAATCAGCATCTACCGATTGACATGTGCATCGCACGTCACATATAAGTATAATCTGATAGAAGACCTCTACCGGTGAATAAAAAATTCCTAGCATCTGTTGATAGTAATAATCAACATCTACCGACGACAACAACTACGAAACGAGACATCCTGACTTTCACAGACTTCAACTTGACTAAAATAAACTTGTGCAGGTATAAATCATAGACTCATCCAAAATACGTGTAGTGGAGGACTTAATAAAAACAGGTCATTCTTCATTCTAATAATCATCTCTAACTTAGGAATTTAGTTCGATAATCCCAAAATCCATCATAATCAGAAAATCTCATCCTACTTAAGGCATCAGTATTCATTATTCTTACTAACATCAAAGAGCAGAAACCACGGGTCATACTCGCCTTTCCAGCCACAATCTGTCACCCTGAGCACCATCCAGCAACCAGTCTTAGACATCCTCACTGAATTTGGAATCCTCACCTGGTAGTTCTTCACCTACATCGTAAGGTTTAAACTGTAAGCCTAATCCTATTCACATCCGCCGCTCACTTCTACTAAGCTACATCCACCGCTCAACTCACATCCACCGCTCACTCACAAAACACATCCAACAGATCACTCACAAAACACCTCCACTGATCACTCACAAAACATATCCACCGGTGACTCACAAAACATATCCACCGATCACTCACGAAACACATCCACCGGTGACGTCACAAAACACCTCCACCGATCACTCACAAAACACATCCCAACACACAACCATCCACCGGTGACGTCAGCCGGATGACTTATTCACCCAGCATCCACCGGTCAACAGTAACCGAACACATTTGCCGGTTGACTTTGACCAAACACTTATACAGACTTCTGCCGATCACAAAACGACAGAATCTATTGCCTAGCTACATCCGCTGCTCAACAGTAACCGAACCTTTAAACGTAACCCATACAATTTCTCCCTGTACTTACACACCATTCACTCAGAACTTCTGAGAACATTCTCCATTTACAGAAACATCAAAATGAACATTATATACATATATGTTCACGAACTATCTAACATACACATCCAAACATGTTTCTAACTACACAAATTATCAAAAACACTACAAAATACTATTAATATCTATCCAGATCCAAGCATCCTAAAATGTTTAACTATACCATTTTCCTATCTTTCTATCCATCAATTTCCCAAAACACATACTTACGTCCCCACGGGTCAAAATAAGCACCGATTGCGCCAGCACACTCCCGCGAGCATTCTTCTTCAAGCTGCTTAAACTTCGGGCGGAGGAACATCATCCTCACCTATATCGAAGTCACCTACACCATAAAAATAAAATGTGAGCTAGAGGCTCAGTAAATCTACGTGAATGCACATGAATGCCATGCATGTACAGTTCATAAATCATGCTTCCTACCTTTTCGCTATTCATTTCATTTCACTTTATGTCACCGGGGCTTCACTCTTGCTAGATAGGAGCGACAAATCCGGGGATTGGATAGCCCCTCGTATCTAATCGGGGGAACAACATGCTTCATCCGACAGCCATGTCTGAACCACCGCCACCGACGTGACCATCATTACATTCAATTACCTTTTCGTTATTCCTTTCCGTTTATGTAAAAACATGCATGGAAATTACTTTTTTGTGCTTTTGCATAAATCATGATGCGTGCATGTATACAATGACATAACGAAAATAAAACATGCAAACAATAAACTTATACATTCAACAAACTAACTAAACTAACTACCCAACCTAATTACCCAACACAGCGAGCATCTCCAATTCGTCGATCGACATAGTCTTATGGTGTAGGCCAATCGGCCAAATGAGTCACAGACACTTACCTCGTGTCCGTTGCAACTCAAGCTCCGTCCATGAGCGTTGTTCACCTAAGGTAATTCATAACAACCTTCATTAATTCAACTCATTCGCACCAACGACCATAAATACGTCCATTTGAGCCATAATGGCGGCAACTTTATCGATCTCAAACCCTATTTCAGGTCTCTAACAAAACTCTAATGAAACCCTAATCCGTATAACCATAGAAATTGAAATCTACATTCCAAAACTATAGATTCATACCTAGAGTCGGGTTTGGAAGAGAAAACGTGAAGAAACTTCGAAGATCGGAGAACGAATCGCCGAGAGGAGAGGAGAGAAAATGAAGGTTTCATTGGAGTACTGAGGAAGGAAGGATTTTGTGATTTTTAATATAAATTTAGCTTGGCAAAATACTTATTTACCCCTCCATTTGATTTCTATTTGTTTCTCCACTTATCTCATTATTTGACTAACTATTTGCTTTCTCCAAATTTCCTTATTTCACCATAAATTCCAATTTATTATTTAGGTTCCAATAAAACTTTCCGTTTGCAAAACAGACTTAATTTGACATATTTACAAAAATGCCATTATTTAATGGAATTAAAAAATCTCGTAAAACCGAGTGTTACATTCCATCCACCTTAATTAAAATTTTGTCCTCAAAATTTGGCTATACAAACAGTTCAGGATACTTCGACCTCATATCCTGCTGCCTCTCCCAAGTAGCCTCATCAACATCATGATTTCGTCATAAAACTTTTACTAGTGGGATCTTCTTATTGCGCAATACCTTGATAGATGACCCTAGAATTTGTACCGGCTTTTCCTCGTAGGTTAGCGTTGGTTGTACTTCAATCTCTCTTGTTTCAACGACTTGTGATGGATCACGCATGCATTTTCTGAGCATGGACACGTGGAACACATCGTGAATACCTCCATGAATGCCGGAAGCTGTAACCTGTACGCCATAGTCCCGATCCTCTTCAAAATAGGAAAAGGCCCCACATATTGAGGGTTCAACTTGCCTCTTCTTCTGAACCGCATAATGCCCTTAAACGGGAAAATCTTTAAATATACTTCGTCACCCTCTTTGAATTGCAATTCCCTCCGTCTAGTGTCAGCATAACTCTTTTGGCGGCTCTGTGCTATCTCCATATGTTGTCTGATAACAACGATCTTCTCCCCTGTTTGCTGCAAAATATCTGGGCCAATTATACTAGCCTCTCCGACCTCATCCCAGTATAACGGAGACCTACACTTTTGACCATACAATGCTTCGTACGGAGCCATGCCAATTGTAGCCTGGAAGCTGTTGTTGTACGAGAACTCAATCAAGGGCAAATATCGGCTCCATGAGCCCTGAAACTCTAGGATGCAAGCCCTAAGCATATCCTCAAGGATTTGATTTGTTCTTTCTGTATGTCCATCATTCTGAGGATGGAACGCCGTGCTAAAATTCAACTGAGTTCCCATGGCCTTACGTAAACTCTTTCAGAACTTTGAAGTAAACCTGGCATCTCTATCAGAGAAAATCGAAATAGGCAATCCGTTTAATCTGACAATCTCCTGCACATACAGGTCGGCGAGATGATCCATAGAATAAGTCATATTCACTGGTAGAAAGTGGGCCGTCTTTGTCAAACGATCCATAATTATCCAGATGCCATCGTGCCCTTTTGTCGTTCTTGGGAGTCCAACAATGAAATCCATAGAGATTTGCTCCCATTTCCACTCCGGAATCGGCAGTGGTTGTAAGGATCTGGCTGGCCTTTGGTGTAATATCCGGCTCGTACGGATTCTTGAGAATATCATTATTATATTATTATTATTATTATTATTATTATTATTATTATTATTATTATTATTATTATTATTATTATTATTATTATTATTATTATTATTATTATTATTATTATTATTATTATTATTATTATTATTATTATTATTATTATTATTATTATTATTATTATTATTATTATTATTATTATTATTATTATTATTATTATTATTATTATTATTATTATTATTATTATTATTATTATTATTATTATTATTATTATTATTATTATTATTATTATTATTATTATTATTATTATTATTATTATTATTATTATTATTATTATTATTATTATTATTATTATTATTATTATTATTATTATTATTATTATTATTATTATTATTATTATTATTATTATTATTATTATTATTATTATTATTATTATTATTATTATTATTATTATTATTATTATTATTATTATTATTATTATTATTATTATTATTATTATTATTATTATTATTATTATTATTATTATTATTATTATTATTATTATTATTATTATTATTATTATTATTATTATTATTATTATTATTATTATTATTATTATTATTATTATTATTATTATTATTATTATTATTATTATTATTATTATTATTATTATTATTATTATTATTATTATTATTATTATTATTATTATTATTATTATTATTATTATTATTATTATTATTATTATTATTATTATTATTATTATTATTATTATTATTATTATTATTATTATTATTATTATTATTATTATTATTATTATTATTATTATTATTATTATTATTATTATTATTATTATTATTATTATTATTATTATTATTATTATTATTATTATTATTATTATTATTATTATTATTATTATTATTATTATTATTATTATTATTATTATTATTATTATTATTATTATTATTATTATTATTATTATTATTATTATTATTATTATTATTATTATTATTATTATTATTATTATTATTATTATTATTATTATTATTATTATTATTAAGCGTCATGACGATCCAACAATTAATAGGAATTTTAAGAATAGGGAATTTGTCGGAATAATCTCGATATATTCCGAGTAAATACGCTTTTCGTAATATAAATGACGTTTTAGTAAAAAATAGTACACGAGGTCCGATTTGTGAAACGGACAGTTTTAATAGAACCCAGATAATAAATGGATTTATTGGCAAAATGAGACAATTCGAATGGTCGAAAACCGAGAGGGCAAAATAATGTTTTGTTTAAGAAATAGTTTGAGTTTTATTATTAGTATTATTATTATTATTATTATTATTATATTAATAAAATAAACAAACAACAAACGACAGAATGGTTTTGAACCATTCTGTCGTTCGTTCAAGCCGACGCCGAGAGGGGAAACCGGAGAGAGAGAGAGAGTGAGCGGCGACGACGCAGCTCCGACCACCGTTCAGACGAGCAGACTCCGGCGAGCTGAAGCCAGAGTTCGGTCCAGCCTTTCCGCGCCTGACTCGACCGAAAAATCGGTGAGTTCTCCCCTGTTTATTGTTCGGTTTGTGGCCGGGAACGGCGAGCTCTGTTGAACTCCGATCGCCGGCACTTTGTGGCCGTTCTTGGCGTCGAATGGTCGGGTTTAACACCGGCGATGGCTGCCGAGCAATGGTGAGCTCAATTTGTGCGAAAATTAGTAAATCCCGAATTGGGGATTTCGGGTTTTGTGTGTTGCCTTGAAATTCCGCTTAGTTTAGGTTAATTGGATGTTAGGAGGATAGATTAGTGATGAATTGAGAGAGTTTTGATGAAAAATTGAAAAAGAGAAATTTTGGGTAAAAGGGGCAGTTCGGGTTTTGCCCTTTTTGACCTAGTTCCGGTTATTTGTTTTAAGATTCCTCTTGGCAGATTAAAATAGGTTATTAGAGGAGTACGTGGCCACTGGAATCGTTCGATTCCGATAACCGACGCGAAAGTTACGCGCGTTCGAAGTTTCGGGTCGGTTTTACCGAACCCAAAATAGTGGCCCATTTAGTTAGATTTTAATTGGATTGGGCTAGAAATAGTAATTTGAGAGAAATTGGTGAATGTAGGCTTGATTTTAATGAGGCTTGAATGTTTGACATAGGTCGAGCCATATGTGACGTGATGTGGCAAAACCAACGAGCTACGGACGACAGGTAAGTTCTCGTGATCTTCTTTGGCCAATTGGCCTACACCGTACTTCGATTTAGCGTCGAGGATCTTAAAGGATTGTTTGTTTTATTGATTTGGTTGGGTAGTTAAGTTATATGTGTATAGGTGATTGTTGAGTTTTGATGGTATGCTCTGTCTATATGTGTATAGGTTGATTGTTGAGTTTTGATGGTATGCTCTGTCTATATGTTTACTTTTATATGAACTATTCATGCATCACGTATTTAAAAGTCATGAAAATGAATTTCCGCACGTGTTTTAAGAAAATGAAATGAACATCTGTAATTAATCTACGTAATCTGTATCTGTATCTGGTTACGCGAGGTGGGGCTCGGGCATGGCTGTAGGGTTTGTGAGCATGTACCCCCCTCCTCTAGGTGGAAAGTGGTAGTTCGACCGCGGAATGTATCCTTTCCATTTAGTGGGCTGATATCTCGGTAACAATCTGTCTGCGACGTAATAAAATCTGAATCTGTATCTGTCTGTATCTGAATCTGTATCATGCATGTTTTCTGAATGGCATCTGCACGCATGCATCTGCATTTACGTAGCTTACTGAGATTTAATTATCTCATAGGTGTCTGTATGGTGTAGGTGACGTATAGGTGACATCGAACCAGGTGAGGATGGCGTTCCTCCTCCTGACGTATGATGCAGCTGATGGATGATGGCCGTGGGAGTGCGCTGGGCAGTCGAGGCGCGTTTTGACCCGTGGGGAATGATGTAAAGGTATTTTGGGATGTATGTGAGTGTTTTGGAGGAGTTGGTATTTTGGGATGTATGTAAGTATTTTGGAGGAGTTAATGGTATTATAAAATGTATAGTTGATCATATTAGGATGCTTGGATCTGGTTAGGTGATAGATTTATGTTAATGGTATTATAAATGTATAGTTGATCATATTAGGGTGTTTGGTTCTGTTTAGTTGATAGATTTGTTTTATAAAACGTTTGTTAAGGTTTTTATTTGGATTTTTATGAACTGCTTGGTATTTTGTAAACAGGAGGATATGTTAAACTTTTAAACGGAACCATGCAGTTTGTTTTCGTGAAAATGTGTTTTGTTTAATTATATCTCGAGTCGTTCTGAGTGAGATTTCGGAGATGTAGGAGTATCGGTGGTTTAAAGTTAAGTCGTATTGGGAAGTGTATGTTTGTGATGTAGTTATAATTCGTGGTATAGATAGAATTGCGTTAGTGAAATGGTGAGGTGTATTTTGTAGGTGTTTGTGCGCGTGTTAGTTTAAATAATAGTTTTGAAATTTTTTAAACGTTTTATTAAATCGTTTTCCACTTAAACGCTAAGTATAAAAAGAAAAAGAAGAATTTCGTACGGGAAATAGGGTACAGTGTCTGGGTCGTTACAATTATGGTATCAGAGCCCCCGGGTTTTAAAATCGGTTCTGTAGACTGCTCGACTGCACAGCCACTACGCGGACATCCTTCATCAACTGTAAGTCTGTTTATAGCTTTATTGATTTTGTTTCTTAGGTTTATTGTTTTGATTTTATAGGATTTATATAAAAAAATGGTTCGAGGAAGGGATCCTAGAGATGACGCGCTAGATCGACTTACGGAGATAATAGATCGCCAGTCCCAACATATAGACCAACAAGCTCAGCTCATAGACAGGCAATTTCTTCAGCTCGAGAGGTTGACAAACCGAGACGACCCAAAGACCCAAGGGGTGGTTGCTTGCAATAGTCAAGGTATGAAGAGGATGGGCAGGGAGGAAATCGAACAAGGTCGACGAAAGAAATTACGAGGAACTACTCAGGGACCCTGGTGTCTTAAATGCCAAAAGGAGCACTACGGCAGCTGTAGAGTAGGCACAGATAAATGCTTTCGATGTGGAGAGAATGGCCATTTCGTCAAGGATTGCCCGAAGCCGGGCCGAGATCAACCAGGTAGAGGCCAACGAGGCAAGAATCAGAAAAACGTTACCCTAAAGCTGCTTGCCTTGACTGGAGAAGAAGAAACTGCCCAACCCTCAGCTGTTTCAGGTAGAGTTTTATTTCAAAAATTAATAGAACGAATAATATTAAATAGAGAAGTAAGAAAGTAATGGAAAGTGGGTTAGAGGAGTTCTTAAATGAACCCCAACTATAAGACGGTAGGTAGATGCGTGACCATACAAGCCTTATAGAAAGAGAGTTATACGTTAATAAGATTAGCCTGACTTAACTATGAAGAGTTATGCACTTAGATTTTGTGCTATTAGAGAGATACGACTTACGAGGTGTAAGGATTTAAATTTATAGGAAATGAACCCTAGTTGATGAAACTCAAAACCCTTAGAGTCTTAAGGTGTAAAGAATTAAGTAGTAATTTAAGCTAAAATGTAAAATGCATTTGGAGATGTTTTAGGTTCTCGAGGTATACTAAGTGCAATTAAGCAAGTAGGAAGATTTAGTAAGAATTTGAATACCCCGGATCCATGAAAAAGATTGAAGTGTCTAGACAAAAGAATCATATTCCAGAGCTTACCTAGTGTTATTGTGGATTGGATACGAGGGTGACCATTATGGTTGTGGTGTAGAAAGATGTGACAGATCAATACAAGTCGCGGACGTAAGATTTGAGTGATCGGATAGGAGTGGTCGTATCGACCAATATGGAGGCAAAGAATAAGGAGATTTACTTCGAGTTGGAAAGTATTTAAATCCCGGAACGCAAGAGAATTGAAGTCATGTGCATGGTGATACTCTAGGTACCGAAATTGGCTGTTCTCTAGGAAATGAGTACCACCAAAGACACCTTAGAAGACTAATCCATAAAGGAAGATATTAATCTGTGAGAAGATTACAACCGACTTATTAGGTGGGAGGTCTAGCGAAGTTAAGAATAATCAACGAGTTGTGGACATGTCAGGCAGTTAGAGTTGCTTGATTGGACTATGAAGCAAAAGATATAGGAGTTTAGTTGTGAACCTATAGTTGGTACAATTTAAGTTAGGAGCCACAACATGAGGCTGCCTCCGGGATGAAGGTAGAAGTATTAGTGTTTGAGGTGTTTCAAATTATTGGGAAATAAAAAAGAGTAGGATTTGAGAACTTAAGGAGAATTGGAATGAAGGCGTAAACTTATCTACAACAAGGTCACACATAAGAAGATAGTTGGATGAATCGTTGCATGCGAGTCAAGTAGACAAGTAGAGCATTTGAACCCCGACTAAGAGGAACGAGTGAGGATAGACCATTGTGTAACTTTGAAGAAATCCTCGTACGACAGTTGAGATAAGTACATGAGATTGTAAGATTCAATGAAGAACTCTGCGGTTAGTGCCACATGAGTTGTGAACTTCGCAATTTTAAAGGCTTGACTCGTATTTGAAAAGTCGAGACCGATGGATACATAAATGACTTAAGGTTAGAAGGAGTGGTTTAGAGCAAATCCACAACGAGACTTAGAGACTTGACTGTGCTCAAAGTTAATGGAGATTCAAGTTAGACGAACGAGCATATTATAGGTAGTATAAGCGTTTCAGTTAGAACGTAATGAAGGAACTCCTTAACGTGACGTAGAATGAAATGTGAGATTTATAGGATCTAATTTACAAGTGAGCATTAGTCTTAAAATAGCAACAGCTTAAGCTCTCAGTTAAGCCTGTTGAGGCCTTGAATGTATTTCTAGGGGGATAGTTGGCGAAAAATAGCGATAGAAAGAGTTAAGTTGTAAGAATCGCATCGGAACAGAGATCGTGGTCGGTGAGTTACCCGAGGGAGAATGTGAGGTAGGATATCATTGATAGGATACCTTGCGAAACATTGAGAATAAAATTCTAGTTGAGAAGCTCACATTGAAATAGTTATTAAGACCCGTGAGGTGTCCAAGGAAGGATACAATTTGGATACTATTGACGCAAAAGTTATACAGGAGCATTACTAGAGAAATGTAGACTCGGATGATTGTGATAGTGACTAAGGTTAAGGCCAAAGAACTTGTAACCAAGTTTAATGTACTGCTCTGATATAGATATAGAAGTCGTTATACCAATAGATGGATAAGGTCGTAGTCGCAGTATAGTTGAGCTTTGGTGTTAAAGTAAGTAAATTAAGAAAGCTTCGAGGAGCTTGAGGTGGTTAGATACATATTTGGTAACGAGAGATTAAGAAAGTTAGAAACTAAAGGAATTCAATTTGAGGATTAGAAATTAAAATAGAGGGGAGTTTGGATTACAACCTGAGTGTCGTTAGGAATCCTGGAACGGTAGTCAACCCAAATGACGTTAGGAGGTTGAAGTTATTGCGAGGATTGAGGTAAGAGACAATCTTTAGTAGAAACAAATTAATAAGTGAGAGAGAGTTTAATGTTTGGGTGGCTAAATGCAAACCAACACGTGCTCGGGACGTTAAGTGTGAAGTGCACAGCTAGAGGTCGTTTGGTTAAGACTTAGAGATTTGGTATGATGTGACGCGTGAACTGAAAATGAGGGTTACGATTAGGAAGTTAATGTAGAAATTTGGTAGGTGGGTATCCCGATTCTGAACAGGATCGAGTGGATTGCGTTGAGGTATGGGTTACAGCCCAGAAATCGGACGAAATGTAGGCATTCAATTTGACTGGCGTTACGAAGTTTAGGTATAGTTCTGATCTAAAGGGGACAGCAGAAGAAAGACCTCGATATAGAGTGAATTATTAAGAGATTTAATCTGCAAGTGATTAAGTGAAGTCGAAAGTTGGTACATGCGCAAGTGTTAATGTGACAAATATGTTGTCGGATTAATTGATTGAGATTTGAGAAATTGGATTACACTTAGTATGTGAGAAAGGGACGTATACGATCCAATCGAAAGTAGAGAATATGAGGTAGGGCTAAGGTTGGAGAATATAGTAGGGTTTTGGTTTAGAACCACGAAGAAGAACCGTAAGTGCAGACGATTAACTGAAGTAAAATGCCGCAAGATAAGAGACGTTAATGTCAAGGACTATAAGTTGTGGCAAATTTTGAGGACAAAATTCTAAATAAGGAGGGTAGAATGTAATATCCGGCTCGTACGGATTCTTGAGAATATCATTATTATATTATTGGATGGCATTTTTGTAAATATGTCAAATCAGGTCTGTTTTACGAAAAGAAAGCGTCATGACGATCCTAACAATTAATAGGAATTTTAAAGAAATTTAGGGAATTTTCGGAATAATATCGATATATTCGAGTAAATACGCTTTTCGTAATATAAATGACGTTTTAGTAAAAAATAGTAAACGAGGTCCGATTTGTGAACGGACAGGTTTAATAGAACCCAGATAATAAGTTGGATGTATTGGCAAAATGAGAAATTCGAATGGTCGAAAACACGAGAGGGAAAAATTAATGTTTGTTAAGAAAAGTTGAGTTTTATTATTATTATTATTATTATTATTATTATTATTATTATTATTATTATTATTATTATTATTATTATTATTATTATTATTATTATTATTATTATTATTATTATTATTATTATTATTATTATTATTATTATTATTATTATTATTATTATTATTATTATTATTATTATTATTATTATTATTATTATTATTATTATTATTATTATTATTATTATTATTATTATTATTATTATTATTATTATTATTATTATTATTATTATTATTATTATTATTATTATTATTATTATTATTATTATTATTATTATTATTATTATTATTATTATTATTATTATTATTATTATTATTATTATTATTATTATTATTATTATTATTATTATTATTATTATTATTATTATTATTATTATTATTATTATTATTATTATTATTATTATTATTATTATTATTATTATTATTATTATTATTATTATTATTATTATTATTATTATTATTATTATTATTATTATTATTATTATTATTATTATTATTATTATTATTATTATTATTATTATTATTATTATTATTATTATTATTATTATTATTATTATTATTATTATTATTATTATTATTATTATTATTATTATTATTATTATTATTATTATTATTATTATTATTATTATTATTATTATTATTATTATTATTATTATTATTATTATTATTATTATTATTATTATTATTATTATTATTATTATTATTATTATTATTATTATTATTATTATTATTATTATTATTATTATTATTATTATTATTATTATTATTATTATTATTATTATTATTATTATTATTATTATTATTATTATTATTATTATTATTATTATTATTATTATTATTATTATTATTATTATTATTATTATTATTATTATTATTATTATTATTATTATTATTATTATTATTATTATTATTATTATTATTATTATTATTATTATTATTATTATTATTATTATTATTATTATTATTATTATTATTATTATTATTATTATTATTATTATTATTATTATTATTATTATTATTATTATTATTATTATTATTATTATTATTATTATTATTATTATTATTATTATTATTATTATTATTATTATTATTATTATTATTATTATTATTATTATTATTATTATTATTATTATTATTATTATTATTATTATTATTATTATTATTATTATTATTATTATTATTATTATTATTATTATTATTATTATTATTATTATTATTATTATTATTATTATTATTATTATTATTATTATTATTATTATTATTATTATTATTATTATTATTATTATTATTATTATTATTATTATTATTATTATTATTATTATTATTATTATTATTATTATTATTATTATTATTATTATTATTATTATTATTATTATTATTATTATTATTATTATTATTATTATTATTATTATTATTATTATTATTATTATTATTATTATTATTATTATTATTATTATTATTATTATTATTATTATTATTATTATTATTATTATTATTATTATTATTATTATTATTATTATTATTATTATTATTATTATTATTATTATTATTATTATTATTATTATTATTATTATTATTATTATTATTATTATTATTATTATTATTATTATTATTATTATTATTATTATTATTATTATTATTATTATTATTATTATTATTATTATTATTATTATTATTATTATTATTATTATTATTATTATTATTATTATTATTATTATTATTATTATTATTATTATTATTATTATTATTATTATTATTATTATTATTATTATTATTATTATTATTATTATTATTATTATTATTATTATTATTATTATTATTATTATTATTATTATTATTATTATTATTATTATTATTATTATTATTATTATTATTATTATTATTATTATTATTATTATTATTATTATTATTATTATTATTATTATTATTATTATTATTATTATTATTATTATTATTATTATTATTATTATTATTATTATTATTATTATTATTATTATTATTATTATTATTATTATTATTATTATTATTATTATTATTATTATTATTATTATTATTATTATTATTATTATTATTATTATTATTATTATTATTATTATTATTATTATTATTATTATTATTATTATTATTATTATTATTATTATTATTATTATTATTATTATTATTATTATTATTATTATTATTATTATTATTATTATTATTATTATTATTATTATTATTATTATTATTATTATTATTATTATTATTATTATTATTATTATTATTATTATTATTATTATTATTATTATTATTATTATTATTATTATTATTATTATTATTATTATTATTATTATTATTATTATTATTATTATTATTATTATTATTATTATTATTATTATTATTATTATTATTATTATTATTATTATTATTATTATTATTATTATTATTATTAACTGTTCATGCATCACGTATTTAAAAGTCATGAAAATGAATTTCCGCACGTGTTTTAAGAAAATGAAATGAACCTCTGTAATTAATCTACGTAATCTGTATCTGTATCTGGTTACGCGAGGTGGGGCTCGGGCATGGCTGTAGGGTTTGTGAGCATGTACCCCCCTCCTCTAGGTGGAAAGTGGTAGTTCGACCGCGGAATGTATCCTTTCCATTTAGTGGGCTGATATCTCGATAACAATCTGTCTGCGACGTAATAAAAACTGAATCTGTATCTGTCTGTATCTGAATCTGTATCATGCATGTTTTCTGAATGGCATCTGCACGCATGCATCTGCATTTACGTAGCTTACTGAGATTTAATTATCTCATAGGTGTCTGTATGGTGTAGGTGACGTATAGGTGACATCGAACCAGGTGAGGATGGCGTTCCTCCTCCTGACGTATGATGCAGCTGATGGATGATGGCCGTGGGAGTGCGCTGGGCAGTCGAGGCGCGTTTTGACCCGTGGGGAATGATGTAAAGGTATTTTGGGATGTATGTGAGTGTTTTGGAGGAGTTGGTATTTTGGGATGTATGTGAGTGTTTTGGAGGAGTTAATGGTATTATAAAATGTATAGTTGATCATATTAGGGTGTTTGGTTCTGTTTAGTGATAGATTTATGTTATGGATTAGTTAAAAATATATAGTTGATCATATAGGGTTTTGGTTCTGTTTAGTGGGGATAGATTTGTTTTATAAAACGTTTGTTAAGGTTTTTATTTGGATTTTATGAACTGCTTGGTATTTTGTAAACAGGAGGATATGTTAAACTTTTAAACGGAACCATGCAGTTTGTTTTCGTGAAAATGTGTTTTGTTTAATTATATCTTGAGTCGTTCTGAGTGAGATTTCGGAGATGTAGGAGTATCGGTGGTTTAAAGTTAAGTCGTATTGGGAAGTGTATGTTTGTGATGTAGTTATAATTCGTGGTATAGATAGAATTGCGTTAGTGAAATGGTGAGGTGTATTTTGTAGGTGTTTGTGCGCGTGTTAGTTTAAATAATAGTTTTGAAATTTTTTAAACGTTTTATTAAATCGTTTTCCACTTAAACGCTAAGTATAAAAAGAAAAAGAAGAATTTCGTACGGGAAATAGGGTACAGTGTCTGGGTCGTTACATTTGGTGTTCTGCCTTCACCTGTTGGCAAACCAGGCAGGTTTCCACATACCTGGCAATCTCTCTCTTCATGTTTGGCCACCAGAAATGTAGTCTCAGGTCTTTGTACATTTTTGTGCTCCCCGGATGCACTGAGTAGGCCGAGGAGTGTGCCTCGGTTAAGATCTATCTCTTTAGTTCATCATCGCTAGGCACGTACCACCTGTGCCTAAATTTCAGTACTCCTTCATCTGTCAGGTTGAAATCAGACGAACCTTCAGATGTCATGCTCATTCGATGCTTTTCACACTCCAAATCCTTTTGTTGAGCTTCTCGTATTCTGTCCAAAATCGTCGGTCTAAGAGAAATGTTGGTGAGCATGTTGAACAACTCTGCCACAATCTCCACATCAAATTTCTCAATTTCAAACCTCAACGTCACAGCCATCGCTACAAGCAAAGGCTGACTCGCAGTAGGCATCCTGCTCAAAGCATCAGCGACTTTATTTTCCCTCCCCGGGTGGTATTTAATTTCAAAGTCATAATCTTTAACAAACTCCAACCAACTTCGCTGTCGCATATTAAGTTCTTTCTACGTAAACAAGTACTTTAAGCTTCTGTGATCGGAGAACACCTCACAGTACTGCCCATACAGATAGTGTCTCCAGATTTTTAAAGCAAAGACAACCGCTGCAAGCTCAAGGTGTTGTCAGCTAATTTTGCTCGTACGGCTTCAATTGCCTAGAAGCATAAGCAATGACCCCTGCCTCCTGCATCAACACACACCCAAGTCCAATCTTTGAAGCATCGCAGTATATACTGAACTTATTGCTTTCAATAGGCAATGTCAACACTGGTGCTGTAGTCAGTCTTTGCTTCAGCTCATTGAAGCTCCTTTCACATGCAGCTGACCATACAAACCTTTCATTCTTTCTCGTCAATCGGGATAGAGGGACCACTATCTTTGAAAACCCCTCAATGAACTTCCTGTAGTATCCTGCCAATCCGAGAAATCTACGTACCTCTCGCACGTTCTTAGGCTGTGGCCAATCCCTGACAACCTCAATCTTTGTCGGATCCACCGAAATTCCCTCCTGAGATATGATATGGCCGAGAAAGCTTATTCTGTCCAGCCAAAACTCGCACTTAGAGAACTTTGGGTAATGCTGGCAACGTTGCAAAACTTCCAAAAATACCCGTAGGTGCCCTCGTGTCCTCTTTCTTTTTTTTTTTTTTTTTTTTTTTTTTTTTTTTTTTTTTTTTTTTTTTTTTTTTTTTTTTTTTTTTTTTTTTTTTTTTTTTTTTTTTTTTTTTTTTTTTTTTTTTTTTTTTTTTTTTTTTTTTTTTTTTTTTTTTTTTTTTTTTTTTTTTTTTTTTTTTTTTTTTTTTTTTTTTTTTTTTTTTTTTTTTTTTTTTTTTTTTTTTTTTTTTTTTTTTTTTTTTTTTTTTTTTTTTTTTTTTTTTTTTTTTTTTTTTTTTTTTTTTTTTTTTTTTTTTTTTTTTTTTTTTTTTTTTTTTTTTTTTTTTTTTTTTTTTTTTTTTTTTTTTTTTTTTTTTTTTTTTTTTTTTTTTTTTTTTTTTTTTTTTTTTTTTTTTTTTTTTTTTTTTTTTTTTTTTTTTTTTTTTTTTTTTTTTTTTTTTTTTTTTTTTTTTTTTTTTTTTTTTTTTTTTTTTTTTTTTTTTTTTTTTTTTTTTTTTTTTTTTTTTTTTTTTTTTTTTTTTTTTTTTTTTTTTTTTTTTTTTTTTTTTTTTTTTTTTTTTTTTTTTTTTTTTTTTTTTTTTTTTTTTTTTTTTTTTTTTTTTTTTTTTTTTTTTTTTTTTTTTTTTTTTTTTTTTTTTTTTTTTTTTTTTTTTTTTTTTTTTTTTTTTTTTTTTTTTTTTTTTTTTTTTTTTTTTTTTTTTTTTTTTTTTTTTTTTTTTTTTTTTTTTTTTTTTTTTTTTTTTTTTTTTTTTTTTTTTTTTTTTTTTTTTTTTTTTTTTTTTTTTTTTTTTTTTTTTTTTTTTTTTTTTTTTTTTTTTTTTTTTTTTTTTTTTTTTTTTTTTTTTTTTTTTTTTTTTTTTTTTTTTTTTTTTTTTTTTTTTTTTTTTTTTTTTTTTTTTTTTTTTTTTTTTTTTTTTTTTTTTTTTTTTTTTTTTTTTTTTTTTTTTTTTTTTTTTTTTTTTTTTTTTTTTTTTTTTTTTTTTTTTTTTTTTTTTTTTTTTTTTTTTTTTTTTTTTTTTTTTTTTTTTTTTTTTTTTTTTTTTTTTTTTTTTTTTTTTTTTTTTTTTTTTTTTTTTTTTTTTTTTTTTTTTTTTTTTTTTTTTTTTTTTTTTTTTTTTTTTTTTTTTTTTTTTTTTTTTTTTTTTTTTTTTTTTTTTTTTTTTTTTTTTTTTTTTTTTTTTTTTTTTTTTTTTTTTTTTTTTTTTTTTTTTTTTTTTTTTTTTTTTTTTTTTTTTTTTTTTTTTTTTTTTTTTTTTTTTTTTTTTTTTTTTTTTTTTTTTTTTTTTTTTTTTTTTTTTTTTTTTTTTTTTTTTTTTTTTTTTTTTTTTTTTTTTTTTTTTTTTTTTTTTTTTTTTTTTTTTTTTTTTTTTTTTTTTTTTTTTTTTTTTTTTTTTTTTTTTTTTTTTTTTTTTTTTTTTTTTTTTTTTTTTTTTTTTTTTTTTTTTTTTTTTTTTTTTTTTTTTTTTTTTTTTTTTTTTTTTTTTTTTTTTTTTTTTTTTTTTTTTTTTTTTTTTTTTTTTTTTTTTTTTTTTTTTTTTTTTTTTTTTTTTTTTTTTTTTTTTTTTTTTTTTTTTTTTTTTTTTTTTTTTTTTTTTGGTCCTCTAATTTTACCTCGCTGAGCAACCGAGTATCAATCACGGTAGCCAGATAAACAGAGCATTTGCCCTTAAACTACTCTTGAACCTTCATAGAATAAGAAATAGGTGACCCACTTGACCTATTTAATGCCTGATATGAGAACTCTTCCTTATTCGGAGGTCAAAAAGTTACCAACCCAGATCGACAGTCAATGGTGGCAGAATGACGTGAAAGCCAATCCATCCCTAGAATTAGATCGTACCGCTCTATGCTCATAACTATCAGGTAAGCATAGAGGGTATTAATCCCTACCGAGACAACGTTGCCTTGGAAGAAACGATCAGACTGCATAAGAGCTCCCAAAGGCAATATCACCCTATACTCATATTCTCCTAACTCAGACACTAACCCCAATCTAGCCATGCAAGCAATAGAAATAAATGAGTGCGTAGCTCCCGTGTCTATCAAAGAAAATACTAGTACACCCATGACTAAAATAGTACCTGCTATGACGGATGGCTGAGCCTCGTCGTCGATATCACCAGGCTCAATAAATGCGAAAATCCTCGGCATAACTCGTCGCTGATCTCTTGTAACACCCAAAATAACGACCAGGTAATTTCCTTAACCGTTTTAACGGTCATGTTTAAATAATTTTTCCCGGTTTAGAGTTTTATACCAAGAATAATTAATTTCATGTGGATTTAAACTAGGTTGGGTGGCAAAGTTGTAATAATGGAGGGTGATGACCAATATATAAAGAAAAAGGAAATGTTTTAAACCTCACTTGAACCACTGTAGCCGACACCTTCCTTTTCGGCGATTTCTTCCCTCCCAAGCTCTTGCTCTCTGCTTTCAGCACACTCTCTTCGATGATCGGTTTCTCTGCCACTACTCGACTACTCTGTGCCTGAGGTATGCAATAGACAACGTAGCTATCTGTTAGTTTGTTAGCCCTGTTTTCTACTCGGCATTGGAGTTTTGGATTTTCCAATGGCCGACTAATAATAAGAACATTTGAAATCTGAGAGTGGGAATGCTTTTATCAAATCAATTCTGGACATTTAGAACAACCACCTCTGAGTAATTGATAATCGAATCTGTCTGTTCTGGGATTTGGATTTCAAACTGCACATGGTATTAGACTAAGGATTCAGGAATGACTTTAGCTATTAAATCTTAGGATAACTTGAGATTAGAACTATTAGGATTTTGTTTTAACTACTGCAATGTAAATGTTTTAGGTGAAGAAGTTTGAAGAGAAAGGAGCTCAAGTGCTAAGGAGACCAGGTAAGTGAATGTATTAAGATTTCCAGAAAATAGAGTCCTACATCGTGGGAGTACTAGGTTGTTTTAGATGTCTAATGTTTACCTTATGATGATGAGTTTGTCTGCACTTGAAGGAATGACGAATGTTGTGAGTTATATTATTTGATGACCTACTAGTGAATGTGAAGTTTCCTGCTCTGGTATGATCCTTGTCATAGTCTGATGGGTTAAAAGTTCTCATGTTCATGCATCATGAATGTTTCTCAAGCATAAGAAAATGTTTTAATGCATGTTTTCCATGAACAAGATATGTATGTATATATGTATATATATAAGATTTTATGCAACGTGGACTAAGTGAGGGTTGGGGGCGGTTCGGTGTATGTCACAGTCCAAAGAGGGACATATGAATACGACCCGCAGTAGGGAACAAGATCAAACTCACTGTCGAACACCCTTTACCGGCACAAATCCTCTCTTAATCCACACAACCTAAATGAAGAATATGATCAAAGACTATGAATGATGAATATGATCAATGACTATGAATGATGAATATGATCCATGACTATGAATGATGAATATGATCCATGACTATGAATGATGAATATGATCCATGACTATGAATGATGAATATGATCCATGACTATGAATGATGAATATGATCCATGACTATGAATGATGAATATGATCCATGACTATGAATGATGAATATGATCCATGACTATGAATGATGAATATGATCCATGACTATGAATGATGAATATGATCCATGACTATGAATGATGAATATGATCCATGACTATGAATGATGAATATGATCCATGACTATGAATGATGAATATGATCCATGACTATGAATGATGAATATGATCCATGACTATGAATGATGAATATGATCCATGACTATGAATGATGAATATGATCCATGACTATGAATGATGAATATGATCCATGACTATGAATGATGAATATGATCCATGACTATGAATGATGAATATGATCCATGACTATGAATGATGAATATGATCCATGACTATGAATGATGAATATGATCCATGACTATGAATGATGTTTTTGCTTGAGTCTTCCGTTATGCGTATTTTAGATGAGTTTATGATTTTTACTCTTTGAGGTTTATGGTTACTAAGTTAAGATTCAGGTGAGTTGTGGTAATTTCCATCGGATGATGAGAGTGTTATTTTGTCGTCTAGCGTTCGGTGGATGGAGTGTATTCCTTCACCGGATGATGTAAATGGTATTTTGTCGTCTAGCGTTCGGTGGATGGAGTGTATTCCTTCACCGGATGATGTAAATGGTATTTTGTCGTCTAGCGTTCGGTGGATGGAGTGTATTCCTTCACCGGATGATGTAAATGGTATTTTGTCGTCTAGCGTTCGGTGGATGGAGTGTATTCCTTCACCGGATGATGTAAATGGTATTTTGTCGTCTAGCGTTCGGTGGATGGAGTGTATTCCTTCACCGGATGATGTAAATGGTATTTTGTCGTCTAGCGTTCGGTGGATGGAGTGTATTCCTTCACCGGATGATGTAAATGGTATTTTGTCGTCTAGCGTTCGGTGGATGGAGTGTATTCCTTCACCGGATGATGTAAATGGTATTTTGTCGTCTAGCGTTCGGTGGATGGAGTGTATTCCTTCACCGGATGATGATGATGAATTTGTCGTCTAGCGTTCGGTGGATGGAGTGTATTCCTTCACCGGATGATGTATATGGTATTTTGTCGTCTAGCGTTCGGTGGATGGAGTGTATTCCTTCACCGGATGATGTAAATGGTATTTTGTCGTCTAGCGTTCGGTGGATGGAGTGTATTCCTTCACCGGATGATGTAAATGGTATTTTGTCGTCTAGCGTTCGGTGGATGGAGTGTATTCCTTCACCGGATGATGTATATGGTATTTTGTCGTCTAGCGTTCGGTGGATGGAGTGTATTCCTTCACCGGATGATGTATATGGTATTTTGTCGTCTAGCGTTAGGTGGATGGAGTGTATTCCTTCACCGGATGACGTATATGGTATTTTGTCGTCTAGCGTTCGGTGGATGGAGTGTATTCCTTCACCGGATGATGTATATGGTATTTTGTCGTCTAGCGTTCGGTGGATGGAGTGTATTCCTTCACCGGATGATGATGATGAATTTGTCGTCTAGCGTTCGGTGGATGGAGTGTATTCCTTCACCGGATGATGTAAATGGTATTTTGTCGTCTAGCGTTCGGTGGATGGAGTGTATTCCTTCACCGGATGATGTATATGGTATTTTGTCGTCTAGCGTTCGGTGGATGGAGTGTATTCCTTCACCGGATGATGTATATGGTATTTTGTCGTCTAGCGTTCGATGGATGGAGTGTATTCCTTCACCGGATGATGTAAATGGTATTTTGTCGTCTAGCGTTCGGTGGATGGAGTGTATTCCTTCACCGGATGATGTATATGGTATTTTGTCGTCTAGCGTTCGGTGGATGGAGTGTATTCCTTCACCGGATGATGTATATGGTATTTTGTCGTCTAGCGTTCGGTGGATGGAGTGTATTCCTTCACCGGATGATGTATATGGTATTTTGTCGTCTAGCGTTCGATGGATGGAGTGTATTCCTTCACCGGATGATGTAAATGGTATTTTGTCGTCTAGCGTTCGGTGGATGGAGTGTATTCCTTCACCGGATGATGTATATGGTATTTTGTCGTCTAGCGTTCGGTGGATGGAGTGTATTCCTTCACCGGATGATGTATATGGTATTTTGTCGTCTAGCGTTCGGTGGATGGAGTGTATTCCTTCACCGGATGATGTATATGGTATTTTGTCGTCTAGCGTTCGGTGGATGGAGTGTATTCCTTCACCGGATGATGTATATGGTATTTTGTCGTCTAGCGTTCGGTGGATGGAGTGTATTCCTTCACCGGATGAGGGAATAATATTAACACTAACAATGAACAAGGTGTAAGGAAGTAAGAATCAAATGATTAAGAGATTAAGTAATGAATTGTGTGGCGATTCCGTTGGGGTCGTTACATCTCTGCCCTGTTGATTTCTGCCTGGCTGATTTTGGTCCAATAACGGGAAGTTAATGGTATAATGGCCGACCTCTCCGCATCTATAACAGCTCTTGGTACCCATCCGACACTCGCCAAAATTTTCCTTCTGGCATTTAGGACAAATAGGCTTTTGAGTAGCCCCCTGAACCTGCTTCCCTTTGCCCTAATCATTTCCTCCTTCATGAGGCCTTTTAACGCCTCTTTGCTATTGCGGCTGTCCTCTGGGTTGCCAGCCTCGATTCCATACCTGAGGCTGGATCTCGCGAAAGAAGCCTTTAACAAGCTCTCTAGGCTTAACGCAGGTCAATTTTGCAGCCTCAAACTCCAAGGCTCTCGCTGCGATGTCCTCGTAGGGCACATCTAAAATGCCCGATACTATGATGTTCTTCTGGATCTCCCTATTTAGTCCATCAATAAATTGTTGCACCTTGTCTTCATTACCGCTAACTAGACGCAGTGCAAACCTGGATAAAGCTTCAAACTTCCTGATATACTCCGTAACTGTACTTGTCTGCTTCAGCTGCGTAAACTCAGCTCTCTTTGCCGCCCTCACTGTACAGCTGAAATATTTATCAAAGAACACAGTCTTAAACCGTTCCCACCTCATCAATGTCACGTCCATAGTAGCCTTAACAGAATCCCACCAAGACCGGGCATCCAAGGCTAGGTGGAAAGTAACGTACGCGACCTTTTCAGTATTGTCCACTTTGGCATACACCAACATGTCCTCCATCGTTCGAACCCACTCCTCAGCGATAGAGGGGTCCGTAGATTGTCCGCTAAATATTGGAGGCCGTAGCTTCTGAAACCTCTCAATGCTGTGGTTGTCCGGAACAACTATATCTCGGGCTCTCTAATTTTCTCGGTTCACTAAGTTCTCGATCTGTTGCGCATGTCGGTCCATATGCTGGGCCTGACGGTCCAGCAAATCGGTCAGCCTATCTAAGGCATCGTCTCTGGTGTCTCTACCTCGAACCATTTTCTATAACTCCTATAAAAGTTAGACAAATAATCCTAAGAAATCGAATTTAAATAAAGCATTTAAACATACTTACAGTTGAAGAAGGATGTCCGCGTAGTGGCTGAGCAGTCGAGCAGTCTACAGAACCATTTTTAAAACCCGGGGGCTCTGATACCATAACTGTAACGACCCTTAAAACTATTCCTAATTTTTCTGTATTATTATTATTATTATTATTATTATTATTATTATTATTATTATTATTATTATTATTATTATTATTATTATTATTATTATTATTATTATTATTATTATTATTATTATTATTATTATTATTATTATTATTATTATTATTATTATTATTATTATTATTATTATTATTATTATTATTATTATTATTATTATTATTATTATTATTATTATTATTATTATTATTATTATTATTATTATTATTATTATTATTATTATTATTATTATTATTATTATTATTATTATTATTATTATTATTATTATTATTATTATTATTATTATTATTATTATTATTATTATTATTATTATTATTATTATTATTATTATTATTATTATTATTATTATTATTATTATTATTATTATTATTATTATTATTATTATTATTATTATTATTATTATTATTATTATTATTATTATTATTATTATTATTATTATTATTATTATTATTATTATTATTATTATTATTATTATTATTATTATTATTATTATTATTATTATTATTATTATTATTATTATTATTATTATTATTATTATTATTATTATTATTATTATTATTATTATTATTATTATTATTATTATTATTATTATTATTATTATTATTATTATTATTATTATTATTATTATTATTATTATTATTATTATTATTATTATTATTATTATTATTATTATTATTATTATTATTATTATTATTATTATTATTATTATTATTATTATTATTATTATTATTATTATTATTATTATTATCTGTTGCGCATGTCGGTCCATATGCTGGGCCTGACGGTCCAGCAAATCGGTCAGCCTATCTAAGGCATCGTCTCTGGTGTCTCTACCTCGAACCATTTTCTATAACTCCTATAAAAGTTAGACAAATAATCCTAAGAAATCGAATTTAAATAAAGCATTTAAACATACTTACAGTTGAAGAAGGATGTCCGCGTAGTGGCTGAGCAGTCGAGCAGTCTACAGAACCATTTTTAAAACCCGGGGGCTCTGATACCATAACTGTAACGACCCTTAAAACTATTCCTAATTTTTCTGTATTATTATTATTATTATTATTTATAACTTTCTAGTAAACCCTTTCGTTATTTTGATAAGTCAAAGTATAAATTGTTGAAACATATTTAAAAATCAATTAAATAAAACCATTAAAACAGAAGAGGAATCAGCCCAGCAGAACAGAAGGCAAAAAGGGCTCAAGCACAAAATTTTTCCTATTCACATCCGCCGCTCACTTCTGCTAAGCTACATCCACCGCTCAACTCACATCCACCGCTCACTCACAAAACACATCTACCGATCACTCACAAAATACATCCACCGCTCACTCACAAAACACATCCACCGCTCACTCACAAAACACATCCACCGCTCACTCACAAAACACATCCACCGCTCACTCACAAAACACATCCACCGCTCACTCACAAAACACATCCACCGGTGACGTCACAAAACACATCCACCGCTCACTCACAAAACACATCCACCGCTCACTCACAAAACACATCCACCGGTGACGTCACAAAACACATCCACCGGTGACGTCACAAAACACATCCACCGCTCACTCACAAAACACATCCACCGCTCACTCACAAAACACATCCACCGCTCACTCACAAAACACATCCACCGCTCACTCACAAAACACATCCACCGCTCACTCACAAAACACATCCACCGCTCACTCACAAAACACATCCACCGGTGACGTCACAAAACACATCCACCGCTCACTCACAAAACACATCCACCGCTCACTCACAAAACACATCCACCGCTCACTCACAAAACACATCCACCGCTCACTCACAAAACACATCCACCGCTCACTCACAAAACACATCCACCGCTCACTCACAAAACACATCCACCGCTCACTCACAAAACACATCCACCGCTCACTCACAAAACACATCCACCGCTCACTCACAAAACACATCCACCGGTGACGTCACAAAACACATCCACCGCTCACTCACAAAACACATCCACCGCTCACTCACAAAACACATCCACCGGTGACGTCACAAAACACATCCACCGCTCACTCACAAAACACATCCACCGCTCACTCACAAAACACATCCACCGGTGACGTCACAAAACACATCCACCGCTCACTCACAAAACACATCCACCGGTGACGTCACAAAACACATCCACCGCTCACTCACAAAACACATCCACCGCTCACTCACAAAACACATCCACCGCTCACTCACAAAACACATCCACCGGTGACGTCACAAAACACATCCACCGGTGACGTCACAAAACACATCCACCGGTGACGTCACAAAACACATCCACCGCTCACTCACAAAACACATCCACCGGTGACGTCACAAAACACATCCACCGGTGACGTCACAAAACACATCCACCGGTGACGTCACAAAACACATCCACCGGTGACGTCACAAAACACATCCACCGGTGACGTCACAAAACACATCCACCGGTGACGTCACAAAACACATCCACCGGTGACGTCACAAAACACATCCACCGCTCACTCACAAAACACATCCACCGCTCACTCACAAAACACATCCACCGCTCACTCACAAAACACATCCACCGCTCACTCACAAAACACATCCACCGGTGACGTCACAAAACACATCCACCGCTCACTCACAAAACACATCCACCGGTGACGTCACAAAACACATCCACCGCTCACTCACAAAACACATCCACCGGTGACGTCACAAAACACATCCACCGCTCACTCACAAAACACATCCACCGCTCACTCACAAAACACATCCACCGCTCACTCACAAAACACATCCACCGGTGACGTCACAAAACACCTCCACCGATCACTCACAAAACACATCCACCGCTCACTCACAAAACACATCCACCGCTCACTCACAAAACACATCCACCGCTCACTCACAAAACACATACTTACGTCCCCACGGGTCAAAATAAGCACCGACTGCGCCAGCACACTCCCACGAGCATTCTTCTTCAAGCTGCTTAAACTTCGGGCGGAGGAACGTCATTCTCACCTATATCGAAGTCACCTACACCATAGAAATAAAATGTGAGCTAGAGGCTCAGTAAATCTACGTGAATGCACATGAATGCCATGCATGTACAGTTCTAAATCATGCTTCTACCTTTTCGTATCATTTCATTTCACTTTATGTCATCGGGGCTTCACTCTTGCTAGATAGGAGCAACAAATCCAGCAATTGGATAGCCCCTCGTATCTAACTGGGGGGAAAACATGCTTCATCCGACAGCCATGTCTGAACCACCACCATCGACGTGACCATCATTACATTCAATTACCTTTTCGTTATTCCTTTCGTTTATGTAAAAACATGCATGGAAATTACTTTTTTGTGCTTTTTCATAAACCATGATGCGTGCATGTATACAATGACATAACAAAAACAAAGTATGCAAACAATAAACTTATACATTCAACAATCTAACTAAACTAACTACCCAACACAGCGAGTATCTCCAATTCCTACGATCGACATAGTCTATGGTGTAGGCCAATCAGCCAAACGAGTCACGGAGACGAACCTCGTGTCCGTTGCAATTCAAGCTTCGTCCACGAGCGTTGTTCACCTATGGAAATTCACAACAACCTTCATTAATTCAACTCATTCGCACCAACGACCATAAATACGTCCATTTGAGCCATAATGACGGCAACTCTATCGATCTCAAACCCTATTTCACGTTTCTAACAAAACTCTAACGAAACCCTAATCCGTATAATCCTAGAAATTTAAATCTAAAGCTCTAAAACTATAGATTCATACCTAGAGTTGGGTTTGGAGGAGAAAACATGAAGAAACTTCGAAGATCTGAGAACGAATCGTCGAGAGGAGCGGACAGAAAATGAAGGTTTTGTTGGAGTGCTGAGGAAGGAAGGATTTTGTGATTTTTAATAGCAATTTGGCTTGGCAAAATACTTATTTACCCCTCCATTTGATTTCTATTTGTTTCTCCACTTATCTCGTTATTTGACTAACTATTCGCTTTCTCCTAATTTTCTTATTTCACCATAAATTTTAATTTATTATTTAGGTTCTAATTCAACTTTCCAGTTTGCAAAATAGACTTAATTTGACATATTTACAAAAATGTCATTATTTAATTGAATTATAAAATTCCATAAAATCGGGTGTTACAGTTGTAACCCTGAGAAGATGGTCCCTTCCAAGTGTTGGAACGCATCAATGACAACGCTTATAGGATTGATTTATCTAGTAAATATGGTAATATAAGTTCTACTTTTAATGTTAGTGACTTATCTTTATATGATGTAGGGGATTAGAGGATGAATCTTTTCGAGGAAGAAGGGAATGATGTGAATCAAGGTGCTACCAGCTTGAAGCCCAAAGTTAAAAATCCATGTCAAGATATTGGAGGCCCAATGACAAGATCAATAACCCAAAAAATGCTTGAAACCTTACATGGATTAATTCTAGAAATCAAAGAAAAAGATTCTTGTCAAAAGGAGCTAAAATTAATAAATTTGTTAAGTATTGAAGATTATGTTTAGGAGGAAAGGAAGACCGAAGATACTTGAAAAATATCTAAAGTGGAATGGAAGCACGACAAAAAACCATGCACATGCAAAATCCATGCAGAGTTTCATTTTCTCTATCAAATTGGCAACCATTTATTTCTTAATTCTTAAAGGAAGGTGGGACACGAAATTAAGAAATTGGTCCAATTTTTCTTTTATTATGTGGTCAAAGTTTCATTTTGTTTGGTTACCTAATTTTCCATTATTTTTAGTCTAGTTTCTTTTTATTAATTTGTTAAATTTCCTAATCTTTAGATATTTCCTAATTAATTTCTTATTACATTAGGATATTTTGTAGCTTATTTAAAGGCATAAATCCTACAGCATTATACAATCAATATACAAGATTTTGAGTTACTCTTTGTGAGAATTTTCTTTTTGGTTCTTTGTGAAGAACTAGATCTTCATCAAGTCAAAACTTAGAAGATCAACTTGATAGCTTTAGTTCTAACCACAAGTTTGGTTACAGGTCAAGCTCCTTGTTTGATAACTTTGGTTCCGTCAATAAGGTTCAATTGTGGTCAAGTTCCTTATAATTGATTTCAAAGGCGTTCTTGATTTTCTATTCCGCGTTGTTAAAGGGTTTCGGGTTTGATGTATCCATTGTTCTCATCAACAAGTTCGGTTACAGGTCAAGCTCCTTGTTAGATAAAATTGGTTCCGTCGGCAATGTTTGATTGTAGTCAAGTTCCTTATACTTGATTTCAAATGCGCTCTGGAGTTTCTATGATTCTTTGTTGAAGGGTAACGGGTTTGATATAGTCTTGGTTCTCATCACATAAATACCTTTCGAATGAAGACCATCATTGTTTATAACAATGTGATTACACATATAGATTAATAATTGTTAGACATATGTAACAATACCGATCTCAATACCAATAACAATGTGGCCCCTAATTAGGTTTTGGGACTTTCATTCAAGAGCAGTAACATTTGCTTCCCTGGAATTTACCATCATGTAATGCACAAACACTTAAATGATCATTTTTAAGTGTAGCGCAAGTGATGACATCACATTTAGATCTATCAAGTCCGATGCACAAGATCAACAATATGCTAGCATGAATGCTCAAAGAAAACATATCAGTGCAATATAATGTATTAGTGCAAAGTACACACTATCATAATAAGTAATAAATTAATCAAGAATACATATCATATACACAAAAAACAATTAGTAAAAATTTCTACAAAACTAATTACAACTCCTAAGTGAAAAAAACAATGAATTTATTTTGATGATTAATAAAAACTAAATACTAACTAAAACAAAAGATTGAACAAAGTAGAAATTTGAATGTTTATGTTTGTAAAGATGGGATCGAGGATCAATTTTTCTCTCTTTATAATTTCTGTTTATATGCTGCAACAATGTTTAAACAGTATCAATTAGCTAATCAGGATCAAATATCATACTTGTAGAATCAATATAACCGGGGGGGGGGGGGGGGGGGGGTGTAAATTAGGTTGCTAAACTTTTTCGTTATTGAAACTAATATTAGTCTACACATGTAAAAAGATTATATTTCTCAATTAATTATGTGATTATAAACTCAACAAATTTCACAAGAAACTAGTTAAAGGAGAGGGATAAGAGTGTCCAAATAAATTTGTTAATGCGGTTCGGCCAACCTTGCCTACTTCGAGCTTTAAAGCCACTCCTTGTAAATTCTTTAAGAATAAGACTGTGAAAATAAATTTGTTAATGCAATTCGGCCAACATTGCCTATGTCGAGCTTTAAAGTCACACCTTGCAAATTCTTTATCAACTCATCTCTTCGAGTTTACTCTATTGAATTTCTAAGCCTCAATCCAATACCTTACATGACTCTTTTTCAAGGTGTCACCTTTACTTGATCACCAAAGTATAAAAGTAGAAGTTTGAGCTCAAATCAATAAAAACTCACACTCTCTCAATGAGTAAATATCAAGTTGATATAGTATGAGTGGTGTGAAGTAAGCCAAAGCCTTGTGCTCTCAAATGTACTTGGCAGTACTTCGTTGCAATTCTCAAGTTCGATAAATTTGCACAAAGCTACCCAATTCTATTTATAGACGTCTTCAGAAAAACAGTGTACCGGTCAACACTTGTGTGACCATTGTGAGATTTTTCAAATGTTTTTAACAACTCAGTCGAAATTGTGATAGATTGCACTGGTCGACAATTCATCTGAGCGGTCGACACTTTGAGCTTTTGGAATTTCTTCATCATGCTAGCAGTCGACATCTAGAGCTCTTTGTAGCTTTTGCAATTATTTGTGCAATCAAAACTTCGTGATACTGGTCGACCCTTTGAGCTCTCTGTAATTTTCTAAAATTGTTTGTGCGATCGACACTTCACGATACTGGTCAATATTGTGAACTCTCTGTAATTTTTTGAAATGGTCATTCGGTCGATACCTTGCTAGTCCAGTTGACATTTGAAACTCTTGGGTTAAAAGTTGTTTATTCACACAACCACTATGTATAATCCCTTTACTTGCACCATCCAAGTCTTGTAAAACTTAGTCATCACTTAAAAGACTTGAACAAACATATTAGCACAATCAAATATAATCATTAAATCAATCCTAGAAATAATTAACCAATTTAGCATTCTTATTATTAGCATACTCATCATCAAAACAAAGAGAACTCTTTTAAGATAACAATCTCCTCTATTCTAAGTTCTAAGTTGATTTTACTAGATCTTCTCCTCGATATATGCAAGCTTTCAACCTTAACATATGAACTCCTCCTTAATATAAGCTTCACTTTGTTTTCTTTTCAATATGTGCCTCTTAACATAATCAAATAATTTCTCCCCTGTTTGTTATTGTAAAAAAAAAGATTCAAATAAAAGTCAGCTAGTAACACCTATTTTTAGACTCCTATTTTCTCTATAGAAAACAAGACGCAAACATAATAGTCCAAAAACCAATCAAAAAATACAAATGATATGTCATAAAGAGAGTCACAGATATTCAACGAATAAAAACAACCAAAAAAACATGCAAGAAAATTAACAATATCACTAAGATTGAAAAGAATGATTATCCATATTACTACCAAAATATCAAATAGAAGCATAAAACTAAAGTTCTATGAGTATAGAAAAAGAAACTAAGCATCAAAAGGAGCAGATCAGCAGAGAATGGAGGCTCATTGGTGAAATTGTTAGTCTAGTAAGAGTTGGAGAACTTCGCAAACCGATTCTCAATCGTATAAAAAAGACATGACACTAAAGCCTAAAAGTTGATAAACAATGTAGATAAGCTGGAGCAACAACTAATCATGTGATAAATCTTTTTCTCAATTCTTGAGATACGCCCTCGTGGATAATCTGAGTGAGGAGGAGATTGAAAAGGAGGGGCATCGGTAATTTCATAATAAGTCTACTCTCTATAGGCTAAGAAGGAATGATAGATGAGGAACCTTGAGGAATAGATTTGAACAACCAAACACCATCCTTGTCTTGGACTATGCCCATCTTAGTGAGAGTAGAAGCAATGTAGTTGTCCACGATTTTCAACTTCTTAGTGATTTCATTTGGAGGAATCCCAACTTCATTCAGCTAGAAAATCTTTATTAGGAGAAGGTTGAATGGAAGTGTAACACCCGAAAAATTTTTATAACGTACGTAGCCTTTAGATTAGACGAGATGTGGTGTTTAATATTAAAGATATTGGAGTGTAGAAAAGTGTAAGTTAATGAGAGGGAAAGAAAAAGAGAGTTGAAAATTCAAAAAGAAGTATGTTGAAGTCAAGAAGTGGAACAGGAGAGATCTGTTTTTTTGGCATGTAGGAGGCTAAGTGTTAGAATTTTAACAATTTTTAGGAATGAGATGAAGGTATGAAGGAAGAAGTGAAGGATTTAATGTAATTGAAAAGTGGAAGAAAAGATATTGGTAGAATTATTATTATAGTATAAAAAATAAAATAAATTGAAAAGTTAAGCTTATGCCATGACAAATGGCGTTTGATGAATGGGATACAACCAAAAGGAAAAAAAAAATGTTAATTAAAAGGAAAGGAATGATAGTGACTATCAATTTTAAAGTTTGAATGAGTCAACTTTAAAGGCAAAAGAGAACCTTTACGTTGGGAGGTTGTGTTGTGAAGGGCATTTTTGGAATACGGTAATTCTTTTTAGATTAGGTTCTTAAGACTTATCCTTTTAGAGTCTTTGATGAAGAAATATCTTCAATTGGTAATCATATGTTCCACGCTAAAACCCTCTCCATTGCCGCCTCTTCCTTCTCTCAACTTTGTCTCCAGTAAGAAAAACAACAAAAAAAAAAAAACAAAAACCCCAAGGTATGTTGGAACTTTAAGCTAAGTTATGGAAGAAGACAACTTTTAGGAGGTTATAATTGAGGTTTGGTAGATTTAAGTGATGATTTTTAAACCCTAATGGTGAGGCACAATATTTTGGTTTTCTTTTCTCAATTTCTTGTGTGTTTGATGTTTAAATGGATGATGATGATTTTTATGGGATAAAATGAAGGAAGATTTTAGAGTTGCTTAAGTTTGATGCAAAATCGATGAACTAAAGGGCAGTTGGCGATTCTGTCATTTCGGTTTTGTGAGTTAGTTTTGTTTGATTAATTGAATTTAGTATGTTAAAGTAGACTCTTTAAGGAGTCCATAGGCGTTGGAATCAACATATTTGGATAAGTATAGAATTAGTTGTGGATTTTTAAAGTTGGTTAAGTTGTGTTTAAAGCCACTTGAATTCTAGTTTAAAATTTAAGTGTTAGCTTGGTTATTGCTAGAATTAGAGTAGGTATGCTTTAGAGTATGTTCTGATAATTTCTAAATGAATTCTTGGTATATGTTAGGTTAACGAGGGAATGATTGGACCAATCGAGTGAGTGAATATAAGCACGTGCGGGAGTTCAGGTAAGTAAAGGATGTTTATGTTTTGCCTCCGGGCCTACACCACGGAACGGTAGGGAATTGTTGTTTGTTTGGTTGCTTTGCTTTGTTTTGTTTTGGTTAAGTATTTGTGAGACATGCATGGTTTGAATTGTGAGTTTGAATTGTGAGTATGAAATGCATTGGTGTCTCGTAAGAGATGTACGCTGGGTGTCTCGTGAGAGATGTACGCTGGGTGTCTCGTAAGAGATGTACGCTGAGTGTCTCGTAAGAGATGTACGCTGGGTGTCTCGTGAGAGATGTACGCTTTGGGGTGTCTCGTAAGAGATGTACGCTGAGTGTCTCGTAAGAGATGTACGCTGGGTGTCTCGTGAGAGATGTACGCTGGGTGTCTCGTGAGAGATGTACGCTGGGTGTCTCGTGAGAGATGTACGCTGGGTGTCTCGTGAGAGATGTACGCTGGGTGTCTCGTGAGAGATGTACGCTGGGTGTCTCGTGAGAGATGTACGCTGGGTGTCTCGTGAGAGATGTACGCTGGGTGTCTCGTGAGAGATGTACGCTGGGTGTCTCGTGAGAGATGTACGCTGAGTGTCTCGTAAGAGATGTACGCTGAGTGTCTCGTAAGAGATGTACGCTGGGTGTCTCGTGAGAGATGTACGCTGGGTGTCTCGTGAGAGATGTACGCTGGGTGTCTCGTGAGAGATGTACGCTGGGTGTCTCGTGAGAGATGTACGCTGGGTGTCTCGTGAGAGATGTACGCTGAGTGTCTCGTAAGAGATGTACGCTGGGTGTCTCGTGAGAGATGTACGCTGGGTGTCTCGTGAGAGATGTACGCTGGGTGTCTCGTGAGAGATGTACGCTGGGTGTCTCGTGAGAGATGTACGCTGGGTGTCTCGTGAGAGATGTACGCTGGGTGTCTCGTGAGAGATGTACGCTGGGTGTCTCGTGAGAGATGTACGCTGGGTGTCTCGTGAGAGATGTACGCTGGGTGTCTCGTGAGAGATGTACGCTGGGTGTCTCGTGAGAGATGTACGCTGGGTGTCTCGTGAGAGATGTACGCTGGGTGTCTCGTGAGAGATGTACGCTGGGTGTCTCGTGAGAGATGTACGCTGGGTGTCTCGTGAGAGATGTACGCTGGGTGTCTCGTGAGAGATGTACGCTGGGTGTCTCGTGAGAGATGTACGCTGGGTGTCTCGTGAGAGATGTACGCTGGGTGTCTCGTGAGAGATGTACGCTGGGTGTCTCGTGAGAGATGTACGCTGAGTGTCTCGTAAGAGATGTACGCTGAGTGTCTCGTAAGAGATGTACGCTGGGTGTCTCGTGAGAGATGTACGCTGGGTGTCTCGTGAGAGATGTACGCTGGGTGTCTCGTGAGAGATGTACGCTGGGTGTCTCGTGAGAGATGTACGCTGAGTGTCTCGTAAGAGATGTACGCTGGGTGTCTCGTGAGAGATGTACGCTGGGTGTCTCGTAAGAGATGTACGCTGGGTGTCTCGTGAGAGATGTACGCTGAGTGTCTCGTAAGAGATGTACGCTGAGTGTCTCGTAAGAGATGTACGCTGAGTGTCTCGTAAGAGATGTACGCTGGGTGTCTCGTGAGAGATGTACGCTGGGTGTCTCGTGAGAGATGTACGCTGGGTGTCTCGTGAGAGATGTACGCTGGGTGTCTCGTGAGAGATGTACGCTGAGTGTCTCGTAAGAGATGTACGCTGAGTGTCTCGTAAGAGATGTACGCTGGGTGTCTCGTGAGAGATGTACGCTGGGTGTCTCGTGAGAGATGTACGCTGGGTGTCTCGTGAGAGATGTACGCTGAGTGTCTCGTGAGAGATGTACGCTGGGTGTCTCGTGAGAGATGTACGCTGGGTGTCTCGTGAGAGATGTACGCTGGGTGTCTCGTGAGAGATGTACGCTGGGTGTCTCGTGAGAGATGTACGCTGGGTGTCTCGTGAGAGATGTACGCTGGGTGTCTCGTGAGAGATGTACGCTGGGTGTCTCGTGAGAGATGTACGCTGAGTGTCTCGTAAGAGATGTACGCTGGGTGTCTCGTGAGAGATGTACGCTGGGTGTCTCGTGAGAGATGTACGCTGGGTGTCTCGTAAGAGATGTACGCTGGGTGTCTCGTGAGAGATGTACGCTGGGTGTCTCGTGAGAGATGTACGCTGGGTGTCTCGTGAGAGATGTACGCTGGGTGTCTCGTGAGAGATGTACGCTGGGTGTCTCGTGAGAGATGTACGCTGGGTGTCTCGTGAGAGATGTACGCTGGGTGTCTCGTGAGAGATGTACGCTGGGTGTCTCGTGAGAGATGTACGCTGGGTGTCTCGTGAGAGATGTACGCTGGGTGTCTCGTGAGAGATGTACGCTGGGTGTCTCGTGAGAGATGTACGCTGGGTGTCTCGTGAGAGATGTACGCTGGGTGTCTCGTGAGAGATGTACGCTGGGTGTCTCGTGAGAGATGTACGCTGGGTGTCTCGTGAGAGATGTACGCTGGGTGTCTCGTGAGAGATGTACGCTGGGTGTCTCGTGAGAGATGTACGCTGAGTGTCTCGTAAGAGATGTACGCTGGGTGTCTCGTGAGAGATGTACGCTGGGTGTCTCGTGAGAGATGTACGCTGAGTGTCTCGTAAGAGATGTACGCTGGGTGTCTCGTGAGAGATGTACGCTGGGTGTCTCGTAAGAGATGTACGCTGGGTGTCTCGTGAGAGATGTACGCTGGGTGTCTCGTGAGAGATGTACGCTGGGTGTCTCGTGAGAGATGTACGCTGGGTGTCTCGTGAGAGATGTACGCTGAGTGTCTCGTAAGAGATGTACGCTGAGTGTCTCGTAAGAGATGTACGCTGGGTGTCTCGTGAGAGATGTACGCTGAGTGTCTCGTAAGAGATGTACGCTGGGTGTCTCGTGAGAGATGTACGCTGGGTGTCTCGTGAGAGATGTACGCTGGGTGTCTCGTAAGAGATGTACGCTGAGTGTCTCGTAAGAGATGTACGCTGGGTGTCTCGTGAGAGATGTACGCTGGGTGTCTCGTGAGAGATGTACGCTGGGTGTCTCGTGAGAGATGTACGCTGGGTGTCTCGTGAGAGATGTACGCTGGGTGTCTCGTGAGAGATGTACGCTGGGTGTCTCGTGAGAGATGTACGCTGGGTGTCTCGTGAGAGATGTACGCTGGGTGTCTCGTGAGAGATGTACGCTGGGTGTCTCGTGAGAGATGTACGCTGAGTGTCTCGTAAGAGATGTACGCTGGGTGTCTCGTGAGAGATGTACGCTGGGTGTCTCGTGAGAGATGTACGCTGAGTGTCTCGTAAGAGATGTACGCTGGGTGTCTCGTGAGAGATGTACGCTGGGTGTCTCGTGAGAGATGTACGCTGAGTGTCTCGTAAGAGATGTACGCTGGGTGTCTCGTAAGAGATGTACGCTGGGTGTCTCGTGAGAGATGTACGCTGGGTGTCTCGTGAGAGATGTACGCTGGGTGTCTCGTGAGAGATGTACGCTGGGTGTCTCGTGAGAGATGTACGCTGGGTGTCTCGTGAGAGATGTACGCTGGGTGTCTCGTGAGAGATGTACGCTGGGTGTCTCGTGAGAGATGTACGCTGGGTGTCTCGTGAGAGATGTACGCTGGGTGTCTCGTGAGAGATGTACGCTGGGTGTCTCGTGAGAGATGTACGCTGGGTGTCTCGTGAGAGATGTACGCTGGGTGTCTCGTGAGAGATGTACGCTGGGTGTCTCGTGAGAGATGTACGCTGGGTGTCTCGTGAGAGATGTACGCTGGGTGTCTCGTGAGAGATGTACGCTGGGTGTCTCGTGAGAGATGTACGCTGGGTGTCTCGTGAGAGATGTACGCTGAGTGTCTCGTAAGAGATGTACGCTGGGTGTCTCGTGAGAGATGTACGCTGAGTGTCTCGATGGCCATCACTTGGCATTAATTTGTATGTGAGAATGTGGTGAAGAACCATTGCAAGAACATTTAAATCTTTGTCTTCAGTTTAAGAGGTATAGGACCATCAAGGTTTTTCAAAATTAATCTCAAGAAATTCACAGTACGATCAGTTCCAACAAAATATAGGATCCTTGGATGAATCATAATACATTTTTGTTGACCCATCCACAACACATTCCAATATCTCAGTCACAAATTTAGCAGTCATAGTGATATTCTTTACATAAACATAGCTTAGAATCCTTAACAAACGAGGATTTATCTTTGCATAAAATATCCTAATGGGCATCTCAAACTAGGGGTCCTCTAATTTTCATGATTTGTACAACCTCAAATATTTGTAAGAGTTTTCCAAATCCAAACCTATAAGACTAAAAATGAAATCTGATGAGATAGAATCAAAGTATTATATTTAAAATTGTCATCATATCTAGTCTTTGTGTTAGCACTTCTAAATAGTTGGGATGGCCATCCAAAGGAGGTGGGGTTGTTTGGTTTGTTTTCAAAAGACCCAGTTTTGCAATTCACATTTCAATGATTGGTTTGCAAAAAAGATGCCAATTAATTAAGAAGAAAAACAGAAACAAGAGTTCTGGGCCAAAAACGGCGAGAATCGGCAAAAGAATTGCAAGAAAAGAGATAGAAAATTGAGAGAGAATGGCACCTATTAGGGTTTGACCGATACTTATCAATTAATATTCTCGATGCACCAGTCGATACTTCATACGCAGGTGTCAACTAGTAGTGTTAAATTTTCTTTTTCCCTAGGCTTGGAGGTGTCGATCGAGCCATGAAGAGGTCAACACTTTAGTGAAAAACTAAATTTTTCAGAGGCTTGCAGGTATTGTCTACACCGAGCATAGGTCGACACTTTAGTGAAAGACGAAAATTTCTCGAGGGCTAGAGGTGTCGACTATTTTCCTCATAGGTCAACACTAGAACTAAAGAATGAATTTCCAAAGAACTTGAGGTGTCGACCTTACCATGCATAGATCGAAATTTTCGTAGAATTTGAATTTTTAAGAAGAACAAAAGCATCTAAAGGTCAACTTATTTCTTCAAGGGTCAACACTTGCAAGGCTAAACTTCAATTTTGATCCATTTTAATCACCCCTAAACCAATCTTAATGTTATTGAAGATTTTCTCCTCCAATGCCTTAGTGAAAATATCAGCTAATTGATTAATAGAATTAACCAGCTCAACCACAACATCTCCTTTTTATATCCTTATCTAACTTAGTTGAAATGATCATACAAGTTTGAGAATATTTGAAGTTGTCCATACCAAGTTCTTTTAGAAGCTCTTTGACATACTTCTCTTGATTTAATAATATTTTATCTTGATATTGCCTAATTTGAAGTTCAAGGAAAAATCACAATTCACCCATCACACTCATATGAAATTCACTTTGCATTAATGACTCAAAATCTTTGCGAAGTGAATCATTTGTTGCACTAAAAATGATATTACTGACATATATTTGAACATTAATCATGTTGATATGCTTCAAACCTATGGAAGAAATGTCACACAAAAGACAAGCACAAAAATTTGTTCGATCTAACTCGATTTGGTCGAGAAGACCCCATTTTCCAGACAATATAACTTTTTCAAGGCAAATCTAAATGAGCTGAAATTTTAACACATACTTTGTGATGACCTGAATATGCACGTATGGGTACGATGGCTGCACGAACCGGAACCCGGATGGCGGTACGTCCGCGCGGGCGAACCGGAAGGTGACAGGTCGTAAAGAGGGGGTCGTTACAATCCCACATCGCTTGGGGAAGTATGTGGAAATGAAACATATGTAAAGAGACCCTTCCAACATAGCAAGACGCGTTTTGGAGCACAATTAGCAACGGATCCCATAAGAACTCCGAAGTTAAAAGTGCTTCGGCGAGAGCAATTCCAGGTTGGGTGACCTTCTGGGAAGTTCTCGCCAAACAAAGCCGTGAGGGGAGGATATTGGGCTGCGGCCCAATCCCCAGAGCGGACAATATCTTGCTGGGAAACGGGGTCGTTACAAATGGTATCAGAGCCTGTACCCAACCGTAAATGTGGCCAACGAGGACGTTGGGCCCCCGAGGGGGGGGTGATTGTGATGACCTGAATATGCACGTATGGGTACGATGGCTGCACGAACCGGAACCCGGATGGCGGTACGTCCGCGCGGGCGAACCGGAAGGTGACAGGTCGTAAAGAGGGGGTCGTTACAATCCCACATCGCTTGGGGAAGTATGTGGAAATAAAACATATGTAAAGAGACCCTTCCAACATAGCAAGACGCGTTTTGGAGCACAATTAGCAACGGATCCCATAAGAACTCCGAAGTTAAAAGTGCTTCGGCGAGAGCAATTCCAGGTTGGGTGACCTTCTGGGAAGTTCTCGCCAAACAAAGCCGTGAGGGGAGGATATTGGGCTGCGGCCCAATCCCCAGAGCGGACAATATCTTGCTGGGAAACGGGGTCGTTACATACTTACTTTATGATTGATTGAAATACCATTAAATGTTCTAGTGCTAACTCGATGTAGATGAAAAGTTATGAAAATGGGAGTGGCTGTCACCGGAGACTTACTGCTCTTCTCTGGCCGAGAAGAAGGGTCGAGTTGTGGATGACATATCTCTCTCATGGGGGGAAGCAATATTGGTGACAAGTTAAGACTGGGTGAATGAAAATTGTTGTGTGTAAAAATGAAAGGTTGAATCGAAGGGATGAGGTAGATATGGCTGAAAAGGTGCTGGCTGGTCCAAAGAGGTGATAAGTGGACCTCTCTACTTTTGGTTCCTCTTTTGACTGAGGGCACTCCAACGAGCTATGGAAGAGAGTTTAATACTCTTTTGCTGTGGATACTACCTCCAAGAAGGCAGTCAAAAGAGCAACAATAAGGGCTTCTAAAAATACTCACAACTTAGAAGACCATGTACGACAAAAACCAATAGGATATTACTCTCCGACGGCAATGGGTTTGATACTCGATGGAGGCTTGATTTTTTAAGATGAACTTTAGCTTCTCAATTCCAACCAAGATGGCTGCTACAGCAGATAAGAAGGGGCTAAATAACTCCTCCAACTACAATTAGGGTTTAGCACACAAAAAGGTGGAAGAAGGCTGTAGAAGTGCATAGCCTTTCAGCCACCTTATCGGCCAAAGGTACAACTTTCTCTCTCCCATGATCCTTGTACTTTCTTTCCACCAAATCCAGCACATTCTTCCTCCTAAATGTAGCCCTAATCCTACCATAAAGTGTTCTGCCATGCAAACATAAAAATAACTAGGTGTTTTAGGAAGAAAATAAAAGATAGACTCAATTACATCATTTGTCGAAAAGGAAGACAAATTCCTCCTTCAAAGACTAGGCTCGACTAATTGAGGCTCTCATTTGGTACTTGGTGATGCCGAGTAAAACTTCCAAGTTAGGACATGGAGAGGCTTCTGTAACACCCTGTTTTACGGATTTGTAATTCCAATAAATAATGGTATTTTTGTAAATATGTCAAATTAAGTCTGCTTTGCGAACGAAAAGTTTTAATGGAGCTTTAATAATAAATTGGAATTTATGGTGAAATAATGAAATTTAGAGAAAGCGAATCGTTAGTTAAATAACGAAATATGTTGAGGAATAAATAGAAAATCATAAGGAAGGGAAATGAGTAATTTTGCAAACCATAATTATAATAAAATCACAAAACTCTCCCTCCCTCACACTTACACGGTTTTCCTCTGCATTTTTCACCTCCACGCGATTTCCCTCTCCTCCCGTGGCGATTCCTCTCTTCTGGCGACGATTCTTCTTCTCCGGCGACTCGATCCTTCATGTTTCTCCTTCGTCTTCGCTCCCTAGGTAAGGCTCTAAGCTTTTGGAGTGTTAGATTTTGAATTCTAGGTTTTAAACGGTTAGGGTTCGTTTAGTGTTTTGTTAGAAACGTGAACTAAGGTAGGAGAATCGATGGATTATCGTGTTCATGACTCTAATAGGCGTATTTATGGTGATTTGTGAGAGTTAGTTGGAATTAAAGGAAGTTGTTGAGTTTTTGGGTGTTGGAGGTTTTTAAAACCCCATTAATGGGGTTTAGGGAATTCACGAGCACGAGTTGCTCGATGAAATGCCCGAGAGGGGATGATTATAGTTTTAGGAAATTTTCTTTAGTTAGGAGTTTCGTAAATTTTGAAGTCTGAATGTTTAGGCTCGGTTTTAACAACGAATGCTATGGATTGACTTAGGTGACAAAGGTCGAGACGAGGGGCTTGGTGTGCAATGGACACGAGGTAAGTCTTTGTGATTTGTTTGGCCGATTGGCGTACACCGTAAGAACAGTTGTTGATCGAGGATTTTGGTAAATTCAGATGCTTCTGGGAGATAGGACAGGTAGTTTGGGTTGATTGTGTATTAGAATGTTTTCCTAGGATCTTTTACGCATTATTCTATGTTTTTACTCGTATTGCACAATCCATGTTCATGCACCATGTTTTCAAAAAACATAGAAAATGAATTTTCTGCATATGATTTCACAAAAAGGTAGGATGCATGATTTATAAACTGTACATGCATAGCATTCACGTTCATTCACGTAGACTTACTGAGCCTCTAGCTCACATTTTAATTCTATGGTGTAGGTGATTTTGAGACAGGTGAGGATGACGTTCCTCTGCCAAAAGTATGAGCACGTTGAAGGAGAATGGCCCGTGAGAGTGTGTTGGCAGTCAGTGCGCTTTTGACCCGTGGGGACGTAAGTAAATGTTTTGATGATTGGATAGATAGAAACGTAGGAGAATTGTATAGTTAGAAGCATTTTAGGATGTTTAGTTCTTGATAGCTAACAGATGGGTGTTTTGATGTTTTATAAAACGTTTTGTTAAACCTGTTATTATGAAAATACTAAACTGCTGGATTGTTGAATTCGTAAGAGTTAGTTTGATTTTTAAACCGACCCATGCAGTTTGTTTTTATGAAATTTGGTTACGTTTTTAAATAAGTTTTGAGTCAGTTTTGGGTGATTGGCGAAGTGAGGAATGAGTGAGGTTGAGTGTAATTGTTATGTGAAAGTATTGTTGTGAAAAGAAGTTAGAAGGAGTGAAGGAGGCGTGGAGTGAAAATGAGGAATTGTGAAATGTTAAAGTGTGTGTGCAGAGTGTCAAAGGGGAAAAAAAAATGAAGATGGCATGCTCTATGGTAAACCAGAGAGCAAGCCGTTCGATCGCAAACAGTGGGGCGATCGAACGCAGAACTCTCTGGAATTGCAGAGAAGTTCGCGATCGTTCGCCTGTAGAGGGGCAAACGATCGGCTTCTGAAGGCCACATTCTGGAGAAATTCCAGAACGTGAGCCGATCGATAGCTCAACAAGGAGCGATCGATCGCTCAAGCAAGGGCTGATCGATCGGCTGGTCAAGGGCCGATCGATCGCCCCTTTGTTTTCTCGCGCCTTGACGTTTTTGCCGTCGGTTCTGATTGGCCAATTCCCCTTTTGTTTTAATGGTTGTTATTTATGTAACGCCCCCGAACCCGCCCCGGGGCTGTGCGTTACTTTGCAAACAAATCCCGCGTTTAAAACGAATTTCAATAAAATTTTGACTCGATTTTTGGGTTTTTCAACCCTCGAAAATGCTAGAAAAACGTGCATAAAATACGTTTAAAATGCGTCGGAAAAGGTCGGGCTAAAACATATTTGAAAAAGACAAATTTTGAAAAGAACACAAAATGGCCTACCATATTCACAAGACTTTTAAACCACTATTATTTACATTAATAAACTCCAAACAAAACTACCTATACAAAATCAAAATATTGATCCCACTTATCTCCCTGAAGACCATGGTTGAGGCGCTCCGACAACTGCCTGCACCAGCATGCCCCGAGCGTCATCGACTGCTCCCTAGTCCTGGGCTCCCTCAACTGGCTCACCTGAAATGCTATCGTCATCTACACCATAGAATACAAAACGTAAGCCTAATGCTTATTAAGTAGGGAATAATGCATGTCAACATACACAATGTACACTCAATCCTAATACATGCAGTTTCTACTCTCTCTGTTATTCTCGTTCTGTTCGTTTCGTTGATCTATCATAGAATCCTTCCCTCACAAGTCATAACCTAACATCTTAACGTGACTGGGCAACTCCCATGGAGTCCCTCGCAGGTGCCACCCTAATGCGACTGGGCAATTCCCATGGAGTCCCTCACAGGTGTCCAACTCCCCCCGAGTCCCTCGCAAGTGCCACCATAATGCAACTGGGCGACTCCTATGGAGTCCCTCGCGAGTGTCATCCTAATGCAATGGGGTGACTCCAACATAGTCCCTCACAAATGTCATACCTAACGCAACGGGGCGACTCCAACATAGTCCCTCGCAGGTGTCCAACCTAACGCAACGGGGTGACTCCAACATAGTCCCTCGCAGGTGTCCAACCTAACGCGACTGGGCGACTCCTATAGAGTCCCTCGCGGTTATCACCCTAACGCGACTGGGCGACTCCAACATAGTTCCCTCGTAGTGTCCAACCTAAACGCGACTGGGCTACTCCTATAGCCGTCTCGTCCGAGGTGTGGACCCTAACGCGACTGGGCGACTCCAACATAGTCCCTCGCAGGTGTCCAACCTAACGCGACTGGGCGACTCCAACATAGTCCCTCGCAGGTGTCACCCTAACGCGACTGGGCGACTCCAACATAGTCCCTCGCAGGTGTCCACCCTAACGCGACTAGACAACTCTTATAGAGTCTCTCGCAGGTGTCACCCTAACGCGACTGGGCGACTCCACTATAGTCCCTCGTAGGTGTCCAACCTAACGCGACTGGGCGACTCCAACATAGTCCCTCGCAGGTGTCACCCTAACGCGACTGGGCGACTCAACTAAAACCACGCCCCAGGTGCCACCCTAACGCGACTGGGCGACTCCAACATAGTCCCTCGCAGGTGTCACCCTAACGCGACTGGGCGACTCCAACATAGTCCCTCGCAGGTGTCACCCTAACGCGACTGGGCGACTCCAACATAGTCCCTCGCAGGTGTCACCCTAACGCGACTGGGCGACTCCAACATAGTCCCTCGCAGGTGTCCAACCTAACGCGACTGGGCGACTCCAACATAGTCCCTCGCAGGTGTCACCCTAACGCGACTGGGCGACTCCAACATAGTCCCTCGCAGGTGTCCAACCTAACGCGACTGGGCGACTCCAACATAGTCCCTCGCAGGTGTCACCCTAACGCGACTGGGCGACTCCAACATAGTCCCTCGCAGGTGTCACCCTAACGCGACTGGGCGACTCCAACATAGTCCCTCGCAGGTGTCCAACCTAACGCGACTGGGCGACTCCAACATAGTCCCTCGCAGGTGTCCAACCTAACGCGACTGGGCGACTCCAACATAGTCCCTCGCAGGTGTCCAACCTAACGCGACTGGGCGACTCCAACATAGTCCCTCGCAGGTGTCCAACCTAACGCGACTGGGCGACTCCAACATAGTCCCTCGCAGGTGTCACCCTAACGCGACTGGGCGACTCCAACATAGTCCCTCGCAGGTGTCCAACCTAACGCGACTGGGCGACTCCAACATAGTCCCTCGCAGGTGTCACCCTAACGCGACTGGGCGACTCCAACATAGTCCCTCGCAGGTGTCACCCTAACGCGACTGGGCGACTCCAACATAGTCCCTCGCAGGTGTCACCCTAACGCGACTGGGCGACTCCAACATAGTCCCTCGCAGGTGTCACCCTAACGCGACTGGGCGACTCCAACATAGTCCCTCGCAGGTGTCCAACCTAACGCGACTGGGCGACTCCAACATAGTCCCTCGCAGGTGTCCAACCTAACGCGACTGGGCGACTCCAACATAGTCCCTCGCAGGTGTCCAACCTAACGCGACTGGGCGACTCCAACATAGTCCCTCGCAGGTGTCACCCTAACGCGACTGGGCGACTCCAACATAGTCCCTCGCAGGTGTCCAACCTAACGCGACTGGGCGACTCCAACATAGTCCCTCGCAGGTGTCACCCTAACGCGACTGGGCGACTCCAACATAGTCCCTCGCAGGTGTCCAACCTAACGCGACTGGGCGACTCCAACATAGTCCCTCGCAGGTGTCCAACCTAACGCGACTGGGCGACTCCAACATAGTCCCTCGCAGGTGTCCAACCTAACGCGACTGGGCGACTCCAACATAGTCCCTCGCAGGTGTCCAACCTAACGCGACTGGGCGACTCCAACATAGTCCCTCGCAGGTGTCACCCTAACGCGACTGGGCGACTCCAACATAGTCCCTCGCAGGTGTCCAACCTAACGCGACTGGGCGACTCCAACATAGTCCCTCGCAGGTGTCACCCTAACGCGACTGGGCGACTCCAACATAGTCCCTCGCAGGTGTCCAACCTAACGCGACTGGGCGACTCCAACATAGTCCCTCGCAGGTGTCACCCTAACGCGACTGGGCGACTCCAACATAGTCCCTCGCAGGTGTCCAACCTAACGCGACTGGGCGACTCCAACATAGTCCCTCGCAGGTGTCCAACCTAACGCGACTGGGCGACTCCAACATAGTCCCTCGCAGGTGTCACCCGCTCGTTAACCTAACAAATACATGGGAACAATTACCAAAAAGTCATCAAAGAACTTCTAAGAAAATATATACTCTAATTCTAGCAATAAACCAAACTAACACTTATATTTTAAACCAAAATCCAAGTGGTTTTAAACACAGCATAACCCATTAAATTCTTCCTTTGCTAAAACTTCAGATTATAACATAATGCATTAAACAAGTTTTAAAAATCCATAACTAATTCTATATACATCGAAACGCTTCGATTCCAAAGCCCATAGATTCATTAAAGTGTCTATTTTAATCCATTAAAACAGTTTTGTAAGTTAAAATAAGGAAGAGGTTCGGCAAACACTAAAACCGAAACCTGCCTAAATTTTCCTTCACAGATTTTGATCCAACTTTGAAAAATCATAACTTAATCTAAGGTCAATTTATCAATAAAATCCCTCCACAGAATCAGAATTACCAAAAACCGAAACTACTCCAGAAATTTTCCAGTTTTATATACAATAGATTCAAAATTCCATAATAAATCGTATAGGTGTCCAAATTGATTATTTAAAATGCTATGAAAACCTTAGAGTGTCTAGTTTCTAATAGTCAAAACTATTTTTCAAACCAACAAAATTTGTCAGCCGAATATGACCAAACAGAACCTGCCCTGTTTCAAATTCTAACTTTAAATTTCCATCATTTTTTTGAGCATTTGTGCATAATATTATGTTTTTCCTCCATTTCATTCCAAACAACGATAAAATAAATTTCTAACGTTAAATATGCTATAAAACAGACAGGAGAAGGCTAAGTTTCGGATACCACACATAAGTTTCAACAAACATCAACCAACATAACCATATCATCGAAGACCCAACACTCATAAAACAAGCTTGCATCAATAAAGCCTAGAACCATTTTTACCTTAAGAGCTTGAGGAAAAGTGGGAGGTCATCGTGGGAAGGGTTTTCAGAAAGGAGAAATAAGCTGCGTGGAGAAGAAGCGTGGATGGCTTTTCTCCCTAAATTTATACTTTTTACCTACCTCCTCCAATTCTAACTATTTTAATTAGATTACAACCAACCAAGTTACTTTCCTTTACTTTTCTAATAAACATTTTATCTTCCACGTTAATACCACCATAACACATTCACTTTTTAACTTTGGACTTTTCAACCTCATAAACTTCCTTTTTCCTTAATATCTCCTTCATTTCCTCAAGTTACTTTCCTTGACTTTTCTAATAAACATTTTATCTTTCATGTTAATACCACCCTTACACATTCACTTTTTAACTTTTGACATTTCACCCTAACTGACACAAAATCCCTTAGAAAAGGGTTGTGTTCAAACCCACAAAATATTCAAGAAAGTACTCGGTTGTGTGGTAGTGAAAATGACCGAAAATGAGATAAAATAACATGGAAATAAATACAAGAAAAATTAGGTGATGGTGTGTGAATATGAAAGGGCTGAATATGAAAGGGCCGAATATGAATAAGAAAAAGACCTATGAAATGCAATAAAAATAAGAGAAATAGAGGTGTGAAATGTGTGTGGAAAAGTGAAGAAAAGGAGACAAAGATGAAGGAAATAAATGCAATAATATAAAAGTGACTTGTGTGTGTGGAGTGTGACCGAAATGTAAAGAGTGGAGGTGTAATGCCCCGAGTTATCTGTACCCGGTTCGCTACACAAAATACTGAACCGAACAATGGCTTTTTGAGAAAATTTTAAAATTTCATTCAATGATCAAGATTTGACTCTTAAAACGTTGAAACTTGCAGTGGAAAAATCATCGTATAAAAACAATATTTATTAAATAGTTAAAATATTCAAGACAGTTGGTTGGAAGAGAAAAGAAAACAGAACACATTGACCGATCACTAAACGACAAAAGTCTTTTACTTACAAACAGAACAGAACACCTCGACCGGTCACTAAACGACAAAACACCTCTACCGCACAAACCACGCGATATCCATGCGATTGAAATAATTCGGCAGACGACGTCAACCGCTCACAAACGACAAACATTCTCAGCTCATATCTGCTGATAGAACAAACTACGTCTTCCGATCGCTAGACGACAAAAATCCTCACTTCAAATCTACCGATCGCAAAACGACAAATTTCTTCCTACATCATCCGATTACCAAAACAACAAAGGTACTAAAGACTTATACCGAAGACATCTACTGATGACATCTACTGAAGACATCTTCCGATGGCTTCTTCTGAAGACATCTTCCGATTACAAAATGACCAATTCTAATACTCACATCCACCGATGGACTATATCCACCGATAGACAAAACTCTCGACTTCTACCGATAGACATCATCTACCGATAGATCAAAATACTCAACATCTGCCGATAGACATCATCTACTGATAGATCAAAAATACTCAACATCTGCCGATAGACATCATCTACCGATAGATCAAAACACTCAACGAAAACAGCATAGCAACAATTTCACTATAAACAAAGAAAACTCCAACAACCAAAAAGGACTTGAGCATTTTGCTAAAACCGTTCAAAACTACATAAATCCGTGTACTACTTTAAAATTTGGTAAAAACCACTATTAAAATTAACAGAGTATCATTATCAAAAAAAGTCTCAATCGTATTCAGAACATCAAAACTACTGCTGTCACTAAAACTCTCAACATGTATAAATTAAATCAAGGTCCACTAAACCTTTTCGTCTACTGACACCAGTTAAACCGCCCCATCAGTTGCCAGATCGGTGCATGAATGCACCCCTCCAACCTGCCTTGTTCTCAGCAATCTCAGAGAAGACACATGCTGTCACTTCTTCACCTACATTACAAAACTCATCTATTAGTCTAATGCTAAGTAAGTAAAGCAGTAATGAAATGAAATGCTGAAACATAAATTCCTAAACATGTAGTTTCTACTTTCTCATCTCAGTTGCATATGCATTCGTTTCTGATCTGATCCCCCTGTGAAATTAGGAGTTGGATCACTTCTCCCAAAGTCATACATCCTCTCTCTTGATTAAGGGGTGGATTAGTTCCCTTAACAACTGTTCAGATCCCCCTGTGAAATTGGGATTTGGATCACTTCCCCCAAAGTCATACATCCTCTCTCTTGATTAAGGGGCAAATTTGTTCCCTTAACAACTGTTCAGATCTGTTTATTCCTTACCATGACATTTCATGTAAATTCATTTTTGCATACTTTCCAAATATGATGCATGACATACAAACACATTCAAGCATACACAATCCTACTGTTTTGTGATGTAGGCCCGAAGGCACAAGCATACTTTACTTACCTGGTTTCTTAGAAATCGCTCGGCTGTAAGCTACTTTAGAAGCTCGCTCACCTAAAGTCATAACAGTACATTAATCAAACTTTCACTAATCTTCACCAAGAATCAATCAGAAGTTTGAGGAAACCAGTTTGAAACCCTTCTACCCGTGCATTCTCATTTATCACCAAAACCCGAACCTACTCTCAATCAAAGTATCCTTGAAATTTCTAACATTGTACTCCCTCAGTTACCTAACTGCTAAATTTCAAGAAAATGAGGAAAAACTTACCTAGGTTAAAAGAGAATCGAGCAAGAGAATAGCCAAAAGGGTTCTGCTGGAGAGCTGAAGGCCGAAAGAGGAATGATAGACAGAAAAGTGGCAGCTATAGTGCATTAATCCCAAACCTCTCTCCTTAAATACGTTATCCACTTTTAAATCTCCAATTACCCTTATGCCCATTCCTAGTCATCCATTAACCCTACTTTTATTATTGTCACTTAAAGTGTGCTATTAATTTAAAAAGAATTGAGAACTGTTTTGATAGAACCGAGTATTACAATCTACCCTCCTAAAAAGAATTTTGTCCTCAAAATTAAGTACCTGAATAATTCTGGGTGTTAGTCCATCATGTCTTGCTGGCGCTCCCAAGTTGTCTCCTCTATGTTCTGGTTATGCCATAAGACTTTCACCAGTGGAACTTCTTTGTTACGCAACACTTTCACAGCATAGTCTAAGATCCATACTAGTTTCTCCACCTAGGCAAGAGTAGGATAAACTTCAATACTCTGCTGTTCCATAATCTGTGATGGATCTCGTACACACTTCTTCAACATGGAAACATGGAAAACATTATGGATTCCTTCCATAGAGTTTGGTAGCTGTAATTCGTAAGCTGCCTTCCCAATCCTTTTTAAGATTGAAAAGGGTCCAATAAATCTGGGTTCAACTTGCCTCTCTTATCAAATCTCACAACTCCTTTGAATGGTGATATCTTAAGAAAAACTTCATCACCTACTTCAAACTCTAATTCTCTGCGTCTTCTGTCAGCATAGCTTTTCTGTCAGCTTTGAGCTGTTAAGATCCTCTAGCGGATGAGGGCAACCTTCTCAACAGTTTGTTGCACAATGTCATGACCAAGCAACTGTGCTTCACCAACGTCATCCTAGTATAAAGGTGATCTGCGTTTTCGTCCATACAATGCTTCATAAGGTGTCATCCCTATTGTTGCTTGAAAGCTGTTATTATAAGAAAACTCCACCAACGATAAATATTTACTCCAAGATCCTTGAAAATCTAATATGCATGCCCGGAGCATATCCTCTAAGGTCTGAATTGTAACGACCCTTTTTCCCAGCAAGATATTGTCTGCTCTGGAATTGGGCCGCAGCCCAATATCCTCCCCTCACAGATTTGTTTGGCGAGAACTTCCCGGAAGGTCACCCAACCTGGAATTGCTCTCGCCGAAGCACTTTTAACTTCGGAGTTCTTATGGGACCCGTTGCCAATTATGCTCCAAAACGCGTCTTGCTATGTTGGGAGGGTCTTTTTACATATGTTTCATTTCCACATACTTCCCCAAGCGATGTGGGATTGTGACGACCCCCTTTTTACGACCCGTCACTTTTCGGTTCACCCGCGCAGATGTACCGCCATCCGGGTTCCGGTTCGTGCGGCCATCGTACCCATACTTGCACATTCGGGTCATCACAATCACCCCCTCTCGGGGGCCCAACGTCCTCGTTGGCCATATTTTCGGTTGGGTACAGGCTCTGATACCATTTGTAACGACCCCTATTCGCAGCAAGATATTGTCCGCTCTGGGGATTGGGCCGCAGCCCAATATCCTCCCCTCACGGCTTTGTTTGGCGAGAACTTCCTGGAAGGTCACCCAACCTGGAATTGCTCTCGCCGAAGCACTTTTAACTTCAGAGTTCTTATGAGATCCGTTTCCAATTATGCTCCAAAACGCGTCTTGCTATGTTGGGAGAGTCTCTTTACATATGTTTCATTTCCACATACTTCCCCAAGCGATGTTGGATTGTGACGACCCCCTTTTTACGACTCGTTACCTTCCGGTTCACCCACGCAGACGTACCGCCATCCGGGTTCCGGTTCGTGCGGCCATCATACCCATACTTGCACATTCGAGTCATCACATGAATAGTTCTCTCGGATTGTCCGTCAGTTTGAAGGTGAAAAGCTGTGCTAAAACTAAGTTGTGTTCCCATAGCCTTGTGCAAACTCTTCAAAAACTTAGATGTGAATTGAGAATCTCAGTCTGAAACTATGGTACCTGGAACTCCATGTAACCTAACAATCTCTTGCACATACAGTTCAGCAAGCTGATCCATCGAGTATGTCATCCTCATAGGTAGAAAGTGGGCAGATTTGGTTAATCGATTTACTATTACCCAGATTGCATCATATCCCTTTGCTGTTCTAGGCAATCCCACCACGAAGTCCATCGTTATTTGTTTCCATTTCCATTCGGGAACTAGTAAGGGTTGTAATGTTCCTGCAGGCCTCTGATGTTCAGCTTTAATCTGCTGACAACACAAACATGAACCTACAAACTCTGCCACACATCTTTTCATACTTGGCCACCAATAATGCTGTTTGAGGTCCTTGTACATCTTCGTACTTCCAGGGTCGACAAAAAATCTAGAAGAATGTGCTTAAAAAAAAATCTCATCACGAAGTTCTTTAATGGCAGGAACAAACCATCTATTTCTAAACTTAAGGATCCCATAATTGGAATAATTGAAACCTGAATTAACAGTAGATTCTATGCTTAATCTGTACCAGTTACACTCGTCATCATTTGTCTGAGCTTCCATTATTTTCTCCAGAATAGTAGGCTTTAAGGTTATGGCTGAAAGTATAGCTGATACATTGGATGCTGCTTCTAGATTAAACCTTTGGAATTCTGACTCTAAGGCTAATGGCATGTCAAAAATCATAGTTGGGGTTGATGTTGTCACTCTGCTCAAGGCGGCGGCCACTACATTAGCTTCGCCGGGATGGTATTTGATCTCAAAATTGTAATCCTTGACAAACTCCAACCACCAACGTTGCCTCATATTTAATTCTTTCTGTGTGAAGATATATTTCAGACTTTTATGGTCCGAGAATATTTCACAAGTTTGTCTATACAAGTAATGCCTCCAAATCTTAAGTGCAAATACCACAACAGCTAATTCCAAGTCATGTGTAGGGTAATTTTTCTCATGTGTTTTCAACTGTCTATAAGCATAGGCTATTACTTTTCCCTCTTGCATCAAGACACAGCCAAGTTCAATTTTGGATACATCACAGTAAATGCTAAATTTTCCATACTCAACGGAAAGTGTTAATATCGGGGCATTGGTCAATTTCTTTTTCAAGGTCTGGAAACTGGATTCACACTCCTATGTCCAAGCATACTTAATATCTTTCCTTGTTAACCGAGTGAGGGGTGTTGCAATCTTTGAAAATCCTTCAATAAATTTTCTGTAATATCCTACTAATCCAAGGAAACTCCGAATATCTGCAGCACTCTTCGGTTGGGGCCACTCCCTAACTACTTGAACCTTGGCTGGATCGATGGATATTCCATATCCAGAGATCACGTGACCAAGAAAGTGAACTCTGTCCAACCAAAACTCACATTTAGAAAACTTAGCATAAAGTTGGTGCTGTTTAAGTACTCCTAACACCAAACTCAAATGCCTTGCATGCTCTTCCTTAGTACGTGAATAGATTAGAATGTCATCTATAAACACTATGACAAATTTATCTAGATAGTCATGGAACACTCTATTCATAAGATCCATGAAGGCTGCCAGTGCATTTGTCAACCCAAAGGACATAACCAAAAACTTGTAATGTCCATACCTTGTGCGAAAGGCAGTCTTTGGGATATCTTTAGATTTGACTTTCAATTGATAGTAACCTGACCTTAGATCAATTTTAGAGAAGACTCTTGCACCATTAAGTTGGTCGAATAAATCGTTGATCCTTGGCAATGGGTACTTGTTCTTGACAGTTAGCTTATTTAGTTCCCGATAATCAATGCACATCCGCATCGATCCATCCTTCTTTTTGACAAAAAGGACAGGTGCACCCCACGGTGAAAAGCTAGGGCGTATGAACCCTTTCTCTAACAGATTCTCCAACTGCTTCTTTAATTCTTTAAGTTCTGTTGGTGCTAGCCTATATAGATTCTTAGACACAGGCTTGGCGCCGGGGTAAACATCTACAACAAATTCAATTTCCCTATCCAGTGGTAAGCCAAGAAGGTCATCCAAAAATACTTCTGGAAAGTCTTGGACGACTAAGATATTTTGAGGGTTTGCTTTTCCTACAAGTTGTGTGTCTAAAACGCTAGCTAAAAGCACAAATACTCTCCACATGGGGAAGATCTAGTGTTAAAGAAGTCATCACATACATTTCCTTATCCTCTTCGAAGCTTGAAAGGTATGTTTCAACTACTAGGGGGTTGGAAGCTAACTATTCCAGTCCTACAATCATTGTGGCGTGGTGCTTAACACCAGTCCATTCCTAGGATTACATCAAATCCTATTATATCCATAATAATGAGATCAGCAGGTAAATTCTTGTTTCCCACTATCACCACACTATTAAGCATCACTTGGCTAGAGTACATGCATTCACTAGAGGGTAACGTGACATTAAACATATGTTCAAATGGCATAGGTGTACATCTAGCTTAACAGCAATGCAGATGCTATAAATGAATGTGTTGCACCAGAATCTATTAAAGTAAAAGCAGTTATAGAGTTGAGTCAATATAGTACCTGATACACAGTGGGGCTTTTCCTCATCCGACTCCATCATGGAGAATATCCTTGGTTTAATCATAGCAGGGCCAGTCTTAGAAGCTGGGCAGTCTCTGCTAATATGGCCAACCTTGTTACAATTATAGCATCTGGTGATTCTAGGCTTCGGGCATTCTTTGATTGTGTGTCCAACCTCCTCACAGTTGAAACACTTCTCAAAGCCCAATCTGCACTCGCCCGGGTGGTTCTTCAAACACTTGGGACACAGGGGAAATTTCCTGACATTCTGTATCTTCCTCCTGTTCCTTGGCTATTCTGGCCTTCACAAGGCCTCTTCATTCCTCTTTGTTGGTGTGGCTGGACAAACTTTTGTTGGACCTCCTTTGGTCCCGCACACTTCCTGTCAGCTTCTTCCACCTCCAGAGCAGTGGACACAACTTCGCTGAATGACAAGCCTTTAATACACAAAATTCAACTCCTCGGTAAATTTCGGTTTCAGCCCATGCACAAATTTGAACACTTTATCTTCGTCCCTGTGCCGCAAAAATGTCCAGCACACTGGACAGTGACTCGAATTGCTTACTATACTCGGACAGAACCCTTTCTGTTTCAACGTTCAGAAATTCCATCTTTTTGCAGTTTAAAACAGTGCTGTTAAATACTTCTTTCTCGTAGAAAATGTCCTTGAGTTGTGACCAGGCCATCGCCAAAACATCAGTAGTGGTCTCATTGTTTTCCACCAGAGTTTGAGCATCACCAGCAAGGAAACGTTGGCTTCACGGATGGTATTGATCTCAAAATTGTAATCCTTTACAAACCCAACCACCAACGTTGCCTCATATTTAATTCTTTCTGTGTGAAGATAATTTCAGACTTTTATGTCCGAATTTTCACAAGTTTGTCTAACAAGTACTGCTCCAATCTTAAGTGCAATACCACAACAGCTACTTCCAAGTCATGTGTAGGGTAAGTTTTTCTCATGTGGTTTTCAACTTCCTATAAGCAGAGGCTATTCTTTTCCCTCTTGCATCAGACACATCCAAGTTCAATTTTGGATACATCACAGGAAATGCAAATTTTCCCATACTCACGAAAGTGTTACTATCGGGCATTTGTCAATTCTTTTTCAAGGTCTGGAAACTGGATTCACACTCCTATGTCCAAGCATACTTAATATCTTTCCTTGTTAACCGAGTGAGGGGTGTTTTGCAATCTTGAAAAGCCTTCAATAAATTTTCTGTAATATCCTACTAATCCAAGGAACTCCGAATATCTTCAGCACTCTTTCGGTTGGGGCACTCCCTAACTACTTGCACCTTGGCTGGATCGTTGATATCATATCCAGAGATCACGGGACCAAGAAAGGACCTGTCCAACCAAACCTCACATTTTAGAAAACTTAGCATAAAGTTGGTGCTGTTTTAAGTCCCCTAACACCAAACTCAAATGCCTTGCATGCTCTTCCTTAGTCCGTGAATAGATTAGAATGTCATCTATAAACACTATGACGAATTTAATCTAGATAGTCATGGACCCTCTATTCATAAGATCCATGAAGGCTGCCAGTGCATTTGTCAACCCAAAGGACATAACCAAAAACTTGTAATGTCATACCTGTGCGAAAGGCAGTCTTTGGATATCTTTAGATTGACTTCGAATTGATAGTAACCTGACCTTAGATCAATTTTAGAGAAGACTCTTGCACCATAGTTGGTCGAATAATATCTTGATCCTTGGCAATGGGTACTTGTTCTTGACAAATTACTATTTAGTTCCGATAGTCAATGCACACCGCATCGCCATCCTTCTTTTTGGACAAAAAGGGACAGTGCACCCCACGTGACGAACCTAGGGCTTATGACCCTTTCTCTCTAACAGATTCTCCAACTGCTTCTTTAATTCTTTAAGTTCTGTTGGTGCTAGCCTATATAGATTCTTAACACAGGCGTGTCGCCGGGGTAAACATCTACAACAATTCAATTTCCCTATCCAGTGGTAAGCAAAAGGCACCCACCCAATAAGGCATCCAACATCTTCTGGAAAGTCTTGACTACTAAGATATTTTGAGGGTTTGCTTTTCCTACACGGTGTTTTCTAAAACGCTAGCCAACAAGCACAAATACTCTCCACATGGGAGATCTAGTGGGTAAAAGAATCATCACATACATTTCCTTATCCTTCTTCGAAGCTTGAAAGTATGTTTCCAACTACTGGGGGGTTTGAAGCTACTATTCCATCCTACAATCAATTGTGGCGTGTGCTTAAACAAACCAGTCCTGCCTATATTCATCAATCCTATTATTCCATAATAATGAGATCAGCAGGTAAATTCTTGTTTCCCACTATCACCACACTATAAGCATCACTTGGCTAGAGTACATGCATTCCTAGGGGTACCGTTACCTTACCATATGTTCAAATGCATAGGTTGTACATCTACTTAAACCTCAAAGCAGATGCTATAATGACTGTGTTGCCCTAATCTATGAAAGTAAAACATTATAGATTGATCAATAGAGTCCTGATTCACCAGTGGGCTTTTCCCTCCTCCGACATCCATCATGGAGAATATCCTTGGTTTAACATAGCAGGCCTTCCTAGAAGCTGGCAAGTCCCTCTCTAATATGCCACCTTGTTACAATTAATAGCATCTGGTGATTCTAGGCTTCGGGCATTGTTTGATTGTGTTTCCAAACCTCCTCACAGTTGAAACACTTCTCAAAGCCCAATCTGCACTCGCCCGGGTGGTTCTCAAACACTTGGACACAGGGGAATTTCCTGAACATTCTGTATCTTCCCTCCTGTTCCTTGGCTATTCTGGCCTTCACAAGGCCCTCTTCATTCCTCTTTGTTGGTGTGGCTGGCCAAACTTTTGTGGGACCTCCTCCTTTGGTCCCGCACACTTCCTTTCAGCTTCTTCCACCTCCAGAGCAGTGACACAACTACTTCGCTGAAGACAAGCCTTTAATCCACAAATTTAACTCCTCGGTAAATTTCCGGTTTCAGCCCATGCACAAATTTGAACACTTTATCTTCGTCCCTGTGCGCAAAATGTCCAGCAAACCTGGACAGGGACTCGAATTGCTTACTATACTCGGACAGAGACCCTTTCTGTTTCAAGTTCAGAAATTCCAGCTTTTTTGCAGTTTAAACAGTGCTGTTAAAATACTTCTCGTAGAAAATGTCCTTGAGTTGTGACCAAGGCATCGCCAAAACATCAGTAGTGGTCTCTATTGTTTCCCACCAGAGTTGAGCATCACCAGCCAAATGAAACGTTGCCAACGTGACCTTGTCTCCTTCTCCAATGTTGGTGCACCTAAATATACTCTCAATCTTTCTAAGCCACCCTTCAGCAATAACCGGATCAGATGACTGTCCATCAAACGTGGGTGGTCGTAGCCTCCTGAATCTATCTCCAGAATGTTCATTGCTAGAACTCAAGTTGGCACTTCCTTGTACCTCTAGGTTCAACAACACTCCTAACTGATCGGACTGCTGACGCACTAGGTCTGTTTGCTGACGCACCAAATCTGTCAGCTGCCTAATCACGCTAGAATCTTCTTCACGTTCCGGATTCGGTATCTCTCTTGGTACTCTTGGTCTTCCTGGTCGTCTAGACATCTTACTAGATTTCCTGCACAGGGTTAACTACTCTCATAAACATCTAATAACTAAGGCTAACATAAACACTTACAGTTGTTGGAGTACTCCCATGCGACGATCGGCACTGATGAGTAATCTTTTGAACAGTTTAACTGAATGTCTCTGATACCACACTGTAATGCCCCGAGTTATTTGAACCCGGTTCGCTACACAAAATACTGAACCGAATTATGGCTTTTTGAGAAAATTTTAAAATTTCATTCAATGATCAAGATTTGACTCTTAAAATGTTGAAACTTGCAGCTGAAAAATCATCGTATAAAAACAATATTTATTAAATAGTTAAAATATTAAAGACAATTGGTTGGAAGAGAAAAGAAAACAGAACACATCGACCAATCACTAAACGACAAAAGTCTTTTACTTACAATTAGAACAGAACACCTCGACCGGTAACTAAACGACAAAAAACCTCTACCGCACAAACCACATGATATCCATGCGATTGAAATAATTCGACAGACGACGTCCACCGCTCACAAACGACAAACATTCTCAGCTCATATCTGCCGATAGAACAAACTACGTCTTCCGATCGCTAGACGATAAAAATCCTCACTTCACATCTACCGATCGCAAAACGACAAATTTCTTCCTACATCATCCAATTACCAAAACGACAAAGGTACTAAAGACTTATACCGAAGACATCTACCGAAGACATCTTCCGATGGCTTCTTCTAAAGACATCTTCCGATTACAAAATGACCAATTCTAATACTCACATCCACCGATGGACTATATCCACCAATAGACAAAACTCTCGACTTCTACCGATAGACATCATCTACCGATAGATCAAAATACTCTACATCTGCCGATAGACATCATCTACCGATAGATCAAAAATACTCAACATCTGCCGATAGACATCATCTACCAATAGATCAAAACACTCAGCGAAAACAGCATAGCAACAATTTCACTATAAACAAAGAAAACTACGACTACCAAAAAGGACTTGATCATTTTGCTAAAACCGTATAAAACTACATAAATCCGTGTACTACTTTAAAATTTGGTAAAAACCACTATTAAAATTAACAGAGTATCATTATCAAAAAAAAGTCTCAATCGTATTCAGTACATCAAAACTACTGTTGTCACTAAAACACTCAACATGTTTAAATTGAATCAAGGTCCACTAAACCTTTTCATCTACTGACACCAGTTAAACCGCCCCATCAGTTGCCAGGTCGGTGCATGAATGCACCCCTCCAACCTGCCTAGTTCTCAGCAATCTCAGAGAACACACCTGCTATCACTTCTTTATCTACATCACAAAACACATCTATTAGCCTAATGCTAAGTAAGTAAAGCAGTAATGAAATGAAATGCTGAAACATAAATTCCTAAACGTGCAATTTCTACTTTCTCATCTCAGTTGCATATGCATTAGTTTCTGATCTGATCCCCCTGTGAAATTGGGAGTTGGATCACTTCTCCCAAATTCATACATCCTCTCTCTTGATTAAGGGGCAGATTAGTTCACTTAACAACTGTTCAGATCTCCCTGTGAAATTGAGATTTGGATCACTTTCCCCAAAGTCATACATCCTCTCTCTTGATTAAGGGGCGGATTAGTTCCCTTAACAACTGTTCAGATCTGTTCATTCCTTACCATGACATTGCATGTAAATTTATTTTCGCATACTTTCAAAATATGATGCATGACATACAAACACATTCAAGCATACACAATCTTACTGTTTTGTGATGTAGGCCCGAAGGCACAAGCATACTTTACTTACCTGGTCTCTTGGAAATCGCTCGGCTGTAAGCTACTTTAGAAGCTCACCTAAAGTCATAACAGTACATTAATCAAACCTTTACTAATCTTCACCAAGAATCAATCAGAAATTTGAGGAAACCAGTTTGAAACCCTACTATCTGTGCATTCCCATTTATCACCAAATCCCGAACCTACTCTCAATCACAGCATCCTCGAAATTTCTCACATTGTACTCCCTCAGTTACTTAACTGCTAAAATATAAGAAAACGAGGAAAAACTGTGATGACCCGAATATGCACGTATGGGTACGATGGCTGCACGAACCGGAACCCGGATGGCAGTACGTCTGCGCGGGCGAATCGGAAGGTGACGGGTCGTAAAAAGGGGGTCGTCACAATCCCACATCGCTTGGGGAAGTATGTAAAAATGAAACATATGTAAAGAAACCCTCCCAATATAGTAAGACGCGTTTTGGAGCACGATTGGAAACGGATCCCATAAGAACTTTGAAGTTAAAAGTGCTTCGGCGAGAGCAATTCCAGGTTGGGTGACCTTCTAGGAAGTTCTCGCCAAACAAAGCCGTGAGGAGAGGATATTGGCTTACGGCCCAATCCCCAGAGCGGACAATATCTTGCTGGAATTTGGGGTCGTCACAAATGGTATCAGAGCCTGTACCCAACCGAAAATGTGGCAAACGAGGACGTTGGGCCCCATAGGGGGGGTGATTGTGATGACACAAATATGCACGTATGAGTACGATGGCTGCACGAACCGGAACCCGGATGGCGGTACGTCTGCGCGGGCGAACCGGAAGGTGACGGGTCGTAAAAAGGGGTCGTCACAATCCCACATCGCTTGGGGAAGTATGTGGAAATGAGACATATGTAAAGAGACCCTCCCAACATAGTAAGACGCATTTTGGAGCACGATTGGCAACGGATCCCATAAGAATTCCGAAGTTAAAAGTGCTTCGGCGAGAGCAATTCTAGGTTGGGTGACCTTCTGGGAAGTTCTCGCCAAACAAAGCCGTGAGGGGAAGACATTGGGCTACGGCCCAATCCCCAGAGCAGACAATATCTTGCTGGGATTTGGGGTCGTTACAAAAACTTACCTAGGTTAAAAGAGAATCGAGCAAGAGAATCGCCAAAAGGGTTCTGCTGGAGAGCTGAAGGCCAAAAGAGGAATGATAGACAGAAAAGTGGCAGCTACAGTGCATTAATCCCAAACCTCTCTCCTTAAATACGTTTTCCACTTTTAAATCTCCAATTACCCTTATGTCCTTGCCTAGTCATCCATTAACCCTACTTTTATTATTGTCACTTAAAGTGTGCTGTTAATTTAAAAAGAATTGAGAACTAGTTCGATAGAACCGGGTGTTACTGGAAGTGTGTGAAAATGATGGCAAGAAAGTAAAGGAAATACCCTTGGTGGACTCGTAGAGCAATCTTACGATTTAAGCTCTCGAGTGAACGATTTTTCCAGAGGAAAAACGACCACCGTAGGTCGGGATTTTCGTCCTCAACTCCGACTCCCAATGGAAAAGGCATGGGAATGAGTAAGAATTAACTTAGCAACCCAAGCTAAGTTAATAATGGAGGGCTACTTTACTTGGTTTAAAGAACCAAGGAAAAACAGCTAAGGCTAACCACCTTGGAGTAGAGAAATAGAAATTTTATAAATGAGCAAAAGTTGTTTACAAACACCAATTCTATGCTTAAATAAAAAATCCTAAGGTGGATGACTAGGGTTTCCACAAGGATGAATGAATGGTGGCCCTTGGATGAAAAAGGATGGATGGCCAAGATCAAGACAAACAAGCATACATCCTAGGGAGGAGATGAATGTCATGCCTAAATGGATCAATGGAGGGAATCTTGCCACATCATCAATCCATGTTGCCACTAACTCTTATACCTGCAAAATCATACCTTTAAATGTGGGTTCTTCTTTGGGCCATGGCTTCCTTTGGGCTTGATCTTGTGAAGGCCTTTTTTTCTTTGAATAATTGGTTGAATTTCTTCAACCCATAATCCACCAACATACATCTAACCCTAACCACACAATCTAATGCATTATGCAATTATATAATCCATACAATAAAGGCGAATGTATGCCAAATAAGTTTAAAAATAAAAAAATTACATTTTAAACGGGCCGGGAAGACAAATTCTCATAGGCCGAATGGTGAATCCTCCAAGTGCTTCTTATGCATTCATTCCATAAATTATACCTACAAAAGAAAAACACGTAATAATTAGGAAGATGATTTAAAGTTTGGGACTTTACTAATTTTCCTTTGAATTGCAACCCGAGGCACGCCACTAACTTTCCACCTTTATCTCTCACCACTTTTCTTCTTTTAAAATTTCACCTACTAACGTCACTATTTTATAACTTTCACCTCACCTCTATCTCTACCTCATGCCAATGTGAAAGCCTCCCAATTTCCTTTATTTTTTTTATTTATTTATTCCATTTCTATTTAGTTTAACATTTAATTCACTTTTACATAAGATTCCACTTACCAAAATTTCTCACCACACCACTCCTAGGGTTTCTCATAAATTTTCTAAAATTCTATTCTCTAACTCTTATAATCCTAGAATCAGCGTTAAACTCTTATAACATAACATAATCTAAGGCTATGAACGTTATTGGAAATTCCCGAGTGTTACAATTTAAATTTTTTTTAATTTTTTCTTAAATGGTTTTCAATGGTTTTAATTCTCTCAACGATTTAAATTTCCACTTTAACGTTATAGAATTTGCTTAGGTTACGAATGTATAAAAGGAAAAATTTTACATGGGAAATTAAGGAATAGTTTAAGGGTCGTTAAAGCTTCTCAAAGTCTAGGGTGCTTGTGTAACAACCCCAACCCGGTCAGGGCTGCCACAGACAAAGCCATGACGTATTCTTAACTTTAGACCATCGGATTTTCACGTAAAATTTTTTTTTTCCTTTTTGCTCAACACTCTAAAATAAAACGGGCCTAGACAATTGATCTGCCGCAATCGACTCTAAATAGACTAACTTTAACTTAAACATGACGGGCATAAGAATCGTCAACTTTTAAATCATTAAAATGAGGTAAAAATCCTTTTTCGAAAAAACGTCGACTCGGTTTTTGGGCCCTTAAAATTCTTTAAAATACATGGGGATCGCCCGTAAAATATATTTAAAAAGTATCGTAAAAGGTCGGGTCGAAACAGGTTTTGAAAGGTCAAAAATCAAAATTTTGCACCTGGGTGCCCTACGGTGCGCGCGCTTGCCACCCCAGCGCGCTCAGCGCGCACGCCCAGCGTGCGCCAGGCACTCCCAACGCCAACCTCACGTGTCAAACACGTGCCAAACGCGATCGATAGCACCACAAGCTCGATCGATCGGGCAGGCTCGGGTTTCCCGACTAAAAATGACCATAATTCACGATCGATCACGCTACGGGCACGATCGATCGCGTGGGCAACTCCTGGGCACGCCCAGCGCGTGCCAGCACGCCCGATGCTCGCGCACCCCTCGTGCGCGCGCCCGGCAAGCGCGCCCACCCGCGCCTACCTTCCCTTCTTCTTCATCTTAGCCTATTTTTCCTTTCCAAACTCTTACTTTTCACCTTAAACTTTTCATAAATCATTTCCCCAACCTTTTTAAACACAAAATCTTCAAAACTCCAAAAATCCCGACTCATACAAATACCCGAACACATTTAAAATTTGTAAAAATAAACTGCATGGGTCGCTCTAAAACCCGAGCGTATCCTTACAGTTTAAAAGACCACAATTCCATTTAATCCACAAAATAAGCATATCCATAAACGTCTGAATCCCTAAAATTTTCCCAAAACAAAATCATTCAAAATAACACCGCTCCAAGCCTACCTCCAATATACAATCCTCAAAACGTCAACTTCACTATACATCCTAAAATAGATTGCATCGTTCAATATCGTTCTAATACACACCTATTTACCACAAAATGACTTGGAGCACACCCATGGATTCTCTTGCCTAGCCAAAACACATCCCGTCACCATGAGCTCCGCCCATCAACCAACTACACGTGATCATCAGGAGGGAGTTCCTCACCTTCGTTCTCGTCACCTACATCATACGATAAACACATTAAGCCTAATGTTTAGTAAAGGGGTGCACTAAAACATGAGTATACATAATGCATGATTTTTTTCAAAACATGTTCGTTTTTTCATTTATTCACTTTACATAACATATACATATATATCTTTAGGCATGAGTAGGCACAGGCACAATCCCATATACCCTGTAGACCAAACACTTGCTCTGAGTTGCCATTACATATTGTTGTGCCCTGAGTTGCCATTAACGTACCCTGTGCCCTACTCATCCGCCAACTTTACTTAACATTATCACTTTACTTTATTTACTTAAAATATGCATGCAAGAACATATCATTAAACCTTAAAGGAGAATACATAATACATGAAGAATGGTACTACCAAACAATCATAATGTACGTAAACGAGCCTAACCGACTACTATAGGAAACGTCCTAGTCTTCCCGACTATTTAGAACCCCAAAATCGTGAAAACATCATTAAGACATTTAATTCCTAACATCGAGTGCTTTAGGAGTCAGAAACCTAACACCACTTACCTGGAGTCCTAGCCATGCCGAGCACCGTCCTTGGAGAGCTTGGGTTACCTAAGGCATTTTTCATAACATGTCATTAGTATCGACTCTAAATCTTCAAATTCAAAACTAAACGAAAACCCGAGCTAAGACAATTTTTTCCTAAAACTCTAATTTCACTTCTTTCGGGCATTTCATCGAGCACTAATCGCTCATGATTTACAAAGCTCCATTAATGGTGCTTTACTAACCTCCAACCACCAAAACTTAACCATAAATATTCACCCACCCCATTAATTCACTCTACCTACCTAGATAACAACCAAAACATCATCCACGAGCCATAAAATCGCTATCCTATCGATTTCTCACAAATCTAAAAATTTAATACTAAACCCTAAATCAAAACCAACCCTAAAACATCAACTAAACTTGCCCCAAAGTGTAGAACTTACCTAGAGTATGGATTAGGGGAAGAAAGCTTGAAGGAAAATCGCCGGAACGGAGGAGCCCGATCACGTTGAGAGATGGTAGTGGAAAAGGGGAAGAAATCGTGAGGAACTCACGTTGGAGAGGAGGGAAATGAAAAGAAAAGGAGGAGTTTTAGATTTTATAAAAATTTTGACTTCAAAATTACCTAAATGCCCTTTTGTAAATTTCTTGCATAAACTCATCAATTAACCTATCGATTCGGTTTTCTCTAAATTTTCTTATTTCTCCAAATATTCTAATTTATTCCTAGGGTTCTAACGAAACTTCCCGTTAATAAAACAGACTTAATTTTCTCATTTACAAAAATCTCCCTAAGAGCGAAAACCCGAAAACCTAAAACTCAAAACACATAACCGAAATCTCTGGGCGTTACAGCTTGGCTCCCACTTCAAGTCTTCAAATATTCTTCTTTTACAAACAGAGCAAACTTGTTAGAAAGAGATTCGACCGAGGACAAGGTCTTGGCTCGAGATCGTGTCAAGGGTCCTCTTGGCATATCACATGTCATCACTATTATATTTGGTCATCTTAAATTCTATTTTAAGAAGGAATTCACTCAATATTTTATATCAAGCCCTAAGAGTTTGTTTAAAATCATAGAGTGCCTTGTTGAGATTATAAACATTATCAAGTTTATCATGAACTTCAAATTAGGCAATGATCACCTAGAATGTTATCTTTAGGATGACTCTTATAATATCTCCAATATTTAGGTAAATCGTTATTGACGTTCTCGATTAGAGTTATTTTTAATTCCTTAGAAACTATTTCAAGGGGTGTGCTCTCTTGATTAGCACAATTCTTTTCTCCTATGTCAAAAGTTTCATTTCCCTTTCAAGATCATCAACCAAGTCAAAATTGCTTGATGATTGAATTTATTCATCAAATGTAACATGTATAGATTCTTCCATAACTAGGGTTCTCTTGTTACAAACTCTATAAGCTTTGCCAGTTGAAGAATATCCTAAGATTATTCCAAAATTCATCTTGGAGTAAAACGTTCCTAAATTATCTCTGTGTTTAGGATAAAATACTTACAACTAAAGGCTCTAATATACTTGACATTTGGTGTTCTTCCATTCCAAAGTTTGTATGAAGTTTTCTCTAGGATTAGTGATGTGCGAAGAGGAGTCATCACTCGATCGTGAGCAAAATCCTTGGTCGAGCCTTTAACTAATGAGTGTGCTCTTTTTGTAGATGAAGCTTTCTTTGAAGACTAGAGGTTGGAGCCAAGTGCACTAGACATGAAGAAGCCTTTCCACTTGCTAACATGATAGCAACCCTCGGCCACTCCAAAAATAAAAGAATAAATTTGTCTTCCTTGTGACAATTAAGATAGTTTGAGTTTGCTTTTATTTCTTTTAAAGACTTTAGCATTTTTATGTATTTCGTGCCATGAAATGACTGAACATGTAATGGAGGGAATATTGGCTACATTTTGAAAGAAGAGGGACTACTTGAAAGTGACCATTGGAGAGAGGAGGATTGTGCATAAAATGGCAAAACCAAGGTGTACTCTGCTAAGCCATGTGGCCGAGTACCCCTCCCTTTTGAGCCTCCATTTTTACTAGTTGCTAAACCCTAATTTGTAAAGAAGATGCATGGTATTTAAGATACCTTTTTAGCCTCTCTTCAGCACTTTTGATTGAAAAAATTGCAAAATCTTTCAGCTTGTTGAAGCTCAATAACTTTCTTCCTCCGTGAGTTACATCCGAGAAAACTAGGTTAGTTCTTGGGATATCCATTATTGTGAGAGCCAAAGTGGTGCCATTTCTATTACAACCTTCCTCCTCCATTTTTTAGTGTGAAGAATCACCAGAAAGGTTGTATTTCAACTCTCATCCTAGGGTTAGTTGGAGGGTTCCTTTTCAAAGAGGAGCTAAATCCCGAGTGGTGCTGTTATTACCTCCTCAGATCAACAAGAAATCTTTCATCCATAACTTTTCATCCACAATGAACCAACCTTTGATTTTTAAAGGACACTTCCATTAAACCTAAAGTAAGTTATCATTAAAATTTCAGCTCATTTGAAGAAGTTGTGCTTCCGGAAAAATAGAAAACTTTTCAGCCAAAATTGTTTTCACTCGGACGAGAGCAATGTACTTCAACCTCCTTTCTTTAGTTGAAGCACGTCAATTAATCTAACAGAGATACAGTTTAGGAAAAAGCAAGCAGTTGCAATGACGTCCACCCCAAAATATTTAGGAAGACTATTCTGAAGCATAGTCCTACCTAACTCTTGAATAGACTTATTTTATCTATCAACAACTTTGTTTTGTTAAGGCGTTATTAGTGAAGAAGCCGTATTTTGGACAAAAAAGCTCAAAACTTTCATTCTCAGATTCTCCATCATGATCTTTACTAATTGCATCAAACATTTCTTCTCGTTTTCAACTTTCTTCTTAAAGCTATAAAAAGTTTTGTATGTTTTATCCTTTGTCCTTAAGAAGAAAACTCATGTGAATCTAGAGAAATCATCAACAACGACGTTGGCATAATGTTTTCTTCCTAAACTAGCGGTTTTAGACGGACTGAAAAGATTCATATGTGACACACCATGAGTCTCGCAATTCTCTCGCAAAGCATGGACAATGGACAATGTTCAAGAAGCTCTCGGTGAAATTAGAAAAATAGAACAAAACAATTCAGTTGCAGCAGAAAAATAGAGAACTTACGTAACCCTTGAAAATGGAACTACCCACCTATAATTCTTCCTTAGAAAGAGGTCGAAGGATTGGTGGTAACCAGACGAAAGTCTGCGCTTGTAACGCCCCAAGTTTTCTGAACCCAGTTCGTTACTCATAACCCGGACATAACTAAGAAATTTGGACTAACTTAAAACTTCGCTCGAAAGTCAAAATTTGACATTTTTTTTTAAAAACCTTAAAATGTTAAAACTTGCGGCGAAAATTCTTTTGAGCAGAATAGAGTTAAGCAAAGCTATAAAACAATGTTTAAAAATATCAGATGAAATATTGAGAAATAATTCGGCCAGAAGAGACGAAGGTTTAAGTGTGAAATACTTAAAGTTCATAAAAGTCAAACACATCATCCGCTGAACAAAGTAAACAAAAAGGGGCAGAAACAAACCGAAGGCTTCCACCGATGACGTCAGTCGGATGAATCATTCATCCAACTTCTGCCGATCGCAAAACGACGAGTTTTGCTACTCGCATATATCGATGACGTCAGCCGGATGATTCATTCATCCAGCCTCTGCCGACCACAAGACGACAAAAAACTTTACTCACAAAACAGAACAAACAGAATACATCGACTGGTCACTAGACGACAAAAACCCAATACTCGCAGCCTCCGGTCATAAAACGACAAAAAGTCTTCCTACATCTTCCGATAGATATAATATACGACATCATCTGGTCACAAAACGACAAGGCTACTAGAGACTTATATCGAAGACATCATCCGATGACTTTAATACACGACATCCACTGATTACTAAATGACAAAACTTCTAATACATCTTCCGATAGGCAAATTCTCAACTTCTACTAATAGGAGAATCTCATAACTTCTACCGATAGACAAACTCACAACATTTCGTCTATTCAATACAAGAACAACTCTAACTACAAGAGAATTTGCATACTTCACTGAAACCATCCCGAAAAAATTCAAATCCTTACATTACTAAAATCCAGTAAGAATAAATGTTAAAACCAATAGAGTGTTATTATCATAAAAGCCTCGGGAATATATTCATAAACATTAAAAACGCTTCTGTCATTAGAAAACTCAGCATAATTAGATTGAATCACGGTTCACTAAACCTCCTCTTCTATAGGCACCAGTTAAACCGCCCCATCAGTCGCCAAATCGATGCACGTATGCACCCCTCCAACCTGCCTAATTCTCAGCAAGATCAGAGAACACACCTGCTGTCTCTTCTTCACCTACATCACAAAACTCATCTATTAGCCTAATGCTAAATAAGTGAAGCAATCATGAAATGAAATGCTGAAATGTAAATCTTAATCATGCAGTTTCTACTTTCTCAGCTCAGTTGCATTCACATTCATCGTATTCTGATCTCAATATTCCATTGGGAGTGAGATCAATTCTGCCAAAGTCATAAATCCTCTTCATCAATTAAGGGGCGGATTAATTCCCTTAATAGCTATCATGATCCCCAATTTCCCTTGGAAGTGGGATCAACTCTCACAATGTTATAAATCAATTTCATCAATTAAGGGGCGGATTAATTCCCTTAACAGCTATCATAATACGTTCTGTTCATGCCTTACCATACATTCCATATAAATTCATTTTCGTATTCTTTTAAAACATGATGCATGACCAAACTGAAAACATTCAACATGCCGAAAACCTACTGTTTTGTGATGTAGGCCCGAGGGCACAAGCACACTTCACTTACCTGGTCTCCTAGAAAACGTCTCGGTGATTGGCTACTTCGAGAGCTTACTCAATCCTAAAATCATAGACAGAGCATACATTAAACTTTCTCTAATCTTCATTCTAAACCGCTAGAAATTTAAGGAAACTAGTTTGGAAGCTTAGTTCATTGTGCATTCCCGATTTACCACAACAACCGAACTAGCTCACTCATACGGCATCCTCAGAACTCACATTTATGCTCTCCCAATCATCGATAGCTACCAATGCAGCAAGGAATCGAAACAGAACTCACCTATAATGGAGGAGAATCGAGTAGAAGAATTGCCTAGAGAGCTTTACTGCTTGAGCTGAAAACCGAAAGAGAAAAAATGGGGAATAGTGGCGGATATAGTGTATTAATCACGAAGCCTCTTTCCTTAAATAGGTTATCCATTATAAGTTCTCAATTTACCACTATGCCCTTACTTAGTCACTCATTAATCTAATTAATATTTCCCTCAATTTTCTCCACAACATGCTTACTATTAAATAACGGAATAGAAATTGGTTTAATAGAACCGGGTGTTACAGCGCTGGTCCAGGAAGCAACTGGTTACCTTCTCAGAACAGGGTCCTCGGCGAAGGAAGAACTCACTAGCAACAAACCGGTTGTCCACTCCTCTGATATTTGCCCCACTAAAAAATGGACGACGAGAAAGAGTGGTTATAAGAGACCACCAAGCAACCAAAATTGGTGGGCAAGGGTATTCTACTCGATCCTATGCACTGAGGCTCTCGAACGCACTGAGAATACGGGAGAAACTCCACGCTTTGAAGACACTTCAATATATTTTTGAATTAATCAAAAGTCCATACAAAGTGTTAAGAATACGTTTAAATAGCAAGATGATCGGTGCTAACGAAAAACCAGAAAGGAAATAATCAAATGTAGCCGTTGGAGCATCGATGGTTCAGCCACGTATGCGCGCAATCAAGGTTTCTGCCCCACGCTGCTCGGGTGCGTGTGCTGCTGCTCGGTGCTGGCCCTGTGTGCGCCTAGATGCTATGTAGTTTTTTTTTGTGCGCGCGTCTAGGTGCTGCCCTATTTTGTTGGTCCGCGGGCGCATACTGCTGCCCGATTTTGTGCATGTCGATGCCTGCTCCTCGCGTGCACCAGGTGTTCGACTGAGTGCCCCTTCCGTGCGCCCCTCTTCTGCAAATCGTGCATCGATGCTCTCAATCCATGCTTTAAGATACACTTTTCCCATAAAATTGACAAGCTGATTAGATGAAGAATTGATTAATTTATGTACCTTGGTTTGTGATCGTCCGATAGGAGCCCATGGCACATCATCCTCTCTAGAGGATTGAGGATCTTACCTCAAATCTAGAGGTTCACCAGTCTCGAAGTCGCCTTGGTGGTTGAGATTTACTCTCACGTGGACACCAACCTGTTTACTTATAAACTTCCCGGGATCAAAGGGAAAAGATATGTCCAAATGATAGACTTGATCTTTGAGCCCTATAAAATAGATACAAATAGTAGAAAAAGGATCAGACCATGGATTTGGCCGAGTCGGACTGATAAAGATAACAAAGTCCTTACTTATAAAATTCAGCCATGGAATTGGCCTTGGTCACCTCCCGGTTGTTGAGGATTTTACCCCAAATCCAGGGTTTTATCCTTTACACACTCGTGACACCTTTGCTTCCATATTCTCAAGTGGATCCATCAACTCTTGCCAACTTTTTCAAACTTATTTCCATGGTCCTTATTTTGTAATACCAAGTGCTTATAAAACAATGGGACAAAATAATTACTCATTATGGTAAATAATTGAAATCCTGTTAACCACCCACAATGTTCTTGGATAAACTTTAAAAATTGAAATTGATCATTACCCGCAATTTGTAAGCAAGCATCCATGATAATGGTTACAAGTTCATGCAAAGTATAGTCTAAAATAAACATTTTCCATGCTAAGCTAAACAAGTCAATAATAAACTGAAAGAAGGAATCATCCTTTCCAAACCATTGAGTAAAGTCTAAGATATCCTTAGAGATAAGATATATACTAAGTTTAGCATAGGTTTTAGCTTGTCCCAAAGTTCCGAAGTAAAATGCAAATAATTCAACAATTAAGTATGTCATGATTCATTAATTTTCTGAAATTGGAAATAACAGTCATAGCATCAAAAACTTCTTTCAAATATTTTATGTCAAAACTAATAACAAAATTAACTTCCAACCAACCAATCCTAAATAACCAAGTGACTAAATAATTGGATAAAATATTCTTAATCACAACATAAAGATCATAATTTCCAAGAGGGATTAATCCAATTGATAAGGTTCGGGCACTAGTAATTGACAACCAAAATTTGTGCATGACAAAATTATCTTTGTCATAAAGTGTATGCCAATAGTGAAAATTCTATTGATAGATAAAACATTCAAGGAATATACCAATTCTAGCTCACAATTAGGCAAATAGCTAGTGACGGTATTTTCAACCACTCGAGTAAGATCATGCACGGATTGGTCAAAAATAACTATCCAAAGAACCCAAACAAGATCAACATCACATCAATTCCTTATCTCAACAAATTTGAAAGTACAAGCAATCAAATTAATAGATGGTACAAGCCTTGTTGTCAAAGTACTAACCATCTCCTTTGTTACTCTATGATTGTCGCTTGTCGTCAAAGGTTCAGGAAGTCATAAGGTTTCAAAATGGCTCTTTTCCTTCTCACCTCGTGAAGCTAAAACGAAAAAACAATCATTTTCCAAGACATAATATATATTTCGGTTTGGTTCAACAAAAGATCATAAATACTTTGTTCAATGATTAACAACCCAATTTCTTTCTAATCTAAAAATAATTTCTTTATTGCCAAATAAGTGTCACATCCCCATTCAAATTTTCCATAGAGAGGTTGGATTCATAAAGAGGATTCAAGATGACAATAGACATAACACAATTACACCCAAGTCCAGTAATGTTCAATTTGGTTGTCATGCTAATTTCTTTAAACCAAAATCTTACTTGTAGACCAAACAAGCACAACCAATATATCAAGTTCTCTTCTTCCTTTAATAAAGATAACAAATAAAATTCATCCATAAAGTTATCTCTAATTTTCTTCTTATTAAAGTAAGGGATTTTGAAACAAAAAAGCCAAACTACATCAATTAATTTCATAGCACTCAAGAGTAAGATAAGCCTTAAGAATCTATTAGAATAATGCCATGAAATAATAATGCAATAAAGATCCATATTCATAAAGCTCATCAAACTAATATGCATAACGAGTGGAATCCTTAATGCTTTACTAAAAGAACTTTTTATATCCAAACACATTTGTTTTACCACAAAACAAATATTACTATCTTAAAAACTCTTCTTAATAAGGTAATCTGAAAAGTCATAAGATGGCATGATCAAATTTTTTTCTCTAGATAAGGAATAAAAATTAATCGGCTCTTTAATGTCATGCCAACAAGAAAATTTAGGACAAAAAATATCATAACAAGAAAATTTAGGACAAAAAATATCAGTCTTTATCCCATCCAATTTTAAAGAACCAAGCAATTAAATTATTTTGCGGTACATAACTTGATGATATATCACCTAACACCTTCTTAGATGTTTTGGTCTCTAAATTTAATTGGAGAGGATTAGGAATCTTTACTGTGCTCAAGCAACTCTCCTCATCATGTTTGCTTGCAAGCTCTAAAATATATGACCCTTCTTTTTGGTAAGAAGAATATCGAATAGGTAGACTGGCGGCCATTATCTCCTCCTTGAAGTTCGTTTCCTCAAAGTTTGAGAGGTTACCGATTGGAGGAGAAATTGCTTCCTCAACTTTTGACATGGTTAGCTTATCAAAACTAGAAAATGTATCTAAACAATTAAAACTAATCAAGTTATCACAAGAAATGTTCGATTGTGGGGATTCAACAAAAACAGATTCTAATAAATCACAACAACTTCCATTATCTGGTTCAATAAGATCAACATCATCTATTTCATCATTGTCTTCAATGTCAAGGAAGTACTCTTTATACAGCCTAGGAAAATATTCATAGTTATCTTCAAGAAAAAGTTTAAAGTTTTTAAGCCATAACTTTTTCTCAGGTGTTAAAAATTCATCAACCTCGACATCGCTCAGTTGATCATAAAATTCCATTGCTCAATCAACAATCCACTAAAATAAAAACAAAAGATTAATCTAAACATAAATTTTCAAATTCTCAGCCAAGTATATCACGTGTATTTAACAGATTAGGAATGAAAACAAGACGATGTATTTGATCGATTAAAACACAATTACAAAGCAATATATTTAATCGATTAAAACATAATTACACAGCAAGTTGTAACGACCCTAATACTGTACCCAATTTCCCGTACACATATTTTTTTTTTATAAATACTTTAAATAAACCCTAAGCGGAACCTAAACCGAAATCGAAATTAGAATCGAAGTCGGGGTTGTAATCTAACTTATTTAAATAAACATTTAACAATTTAAAACAATTAAATAAAACTTTAATTAAAAACTTGAAGCGTCGAGGGACAAAAAGGGCAATCGCCCATAATACAGGGGCGATCAGTCGCCCATAATTGGGGCGACTGATCGCCATCGGTGATTCGCAACAGGCGAATATTCGCCTGTTGCGAAACGCCAGTGGCGATTGATCGCCACAGTTTGTGGCGATCAATCGCCACACCCTCTGGATTTCTCCAGAGGGAGGCGATTCGGTCGCCGCGCTTGGCGACTATTCACCAAGCGCTCTGTTTTCCTTCTCCCATTATCTTCCTCCATCCCATTCCTTTCTTTCCTTTACTCCTGCGCCAACTACACAATACAACTTATACTTACACCCTAAACCAACCATACAATAACATCACGACATAAACTCTCTCATATCCTCATTCTTTTCACACTTCACCGTTCACCCAATAAACGACTTGAAATGCATTTTAAAACTAAGAAAATTTTCATGAAAACGAACTGCATGGATACGTTTAAAACCTAAACAAATCCTCCTATTTTAAATCACCACGCAGTTCCAAAATACATTCAATGAAAGACTTTTCAAACCATTATAAAACAGTTTCCAAAACATCAACATATACATATATACCTATCAACTATCCAGAATCAAACAACCTAAAATATTTTTATACAAACATCAGCCCAAAATGTCCCAAACCCTCAAAATCTATACATACTGTCCCCACGGGTCAGGTAAGCGTCGACTGCGCCAGCACACCACCACAACCATCCTCCGTCAACTGGACTCAAGCCTCAGGAGGAGGAATCTCATCCTCACCTGTATCCTCGTAATCACCTACACCATACATACACACTATGAGATGAAATCCCAGTAAGCTCTACGTAAATGCAATGCATGCTGTGCGTATGAGTTCGATAAATCATGCTTTATTTTCTTTACTATGCAATGCACGATAGGTGTCACTGAGATCCTATCCCACTAACCGGAGAGAGCTCATCCAGCGGGCGGACTACTCTTTCCAGCTAGAGGTGGGGGGTACACGCTTACAACACGTACAGCCGTGCCTGAGCCCCACCTCGCGTGACCGATAAATGATATGCCTTTCGGCCGATATGCCTTTCGGTCTATGCTATGCTTTACATTATCTTTAAAACCCTGTGCGGAAGTTCATTTTCATGCTTTTCTTTAAAACACGTGATGCGTGAACAGTTCATATCTTAAAGTAAACAAGCAATAATGTATACCATCAAAGACTATAAGACATAATCTATAAAACAAATAAGCCTAGCTACCCAACCAAAACAATATAAAACAAGTGCATCTCCAAAATTTCTCGACACGACATTCGACGTACGGTGTAGGCCAATCGGCCAGAAAAGAATCACGAGAACTTACCTCGTGTCCAAAGCAGCTCAAGCTCCGTCTACGAGCGTTGTTTGTCTGAAGTAAAACACAACATTGACGTTAAAACTAATTTAAGCCATCGATCGTCCAAATTAACAAAACCTTAACTAAGGAAACTTCCTAAAGTTCTAATCCAATATATTGAGCTATCTATTCGAGCAATTTAAGCTCGGCACCTCAATTCACAATTAACGAGTTTTTCCTTAAAAACACGAAAATCCCTAATTTTTAACTTTTTTTTCACAAATTGGTTTAAATTAGTCCAATAACGTTCAACACTTCCTTTATATCGTCAATCACAATAAACCTATTAATTACGAACCCTAAATCGCGTTTTTAATCGAAAACCTAACGAAAACCCTAAACGTATAACTCTACGAAACTCAGAATATAAAGTTCGGAAACTATATAATCATACCTAGGGTTGAGAAAGGAGAAGAAAACACGAAGAACGGAGGAGAAACGGAGGAGAATGGAGGTCGGAATCGTTGAAGTCGCCGTGAGGGAATCGCCTGAAAACAGAGAGAAAGCTCTCTGGAAGACTTCACGCAATAGGGAAGAGAATGAGGAAAGAAAAGAGTTAAGTTATTTTATATTTTGATTTAGCAAATTTACCATTTCGCCCTTCTTTAGTTTTTATATTAGTTTCGTCCTTCGTTTCGTTAATCGGCTAACAACTCTGGTTCTCCAAACTTCTTTATTTCGCCATTAAATCCCGCTCATTATTTGGGATTTATTAAAACTGTCCGTTCGCAAATCGGACCTCGTTTACTATTTTTTTACCAAAACGACCCTTTATATTACGAGAAATATAATTACTCGAAATATAGCGTTTAATCTCCGAAAAATCCCGTAAATTTCGTAAAATTCCACTTAATCGTTAGGATTCTAATGACGCTTCCTTTTCGTAAAACGGGCTTGATTTGACATATTTACAAAAATGCCAATAAATATTATAATATAAAGTTCCGTACAAGCCGGATATTACACAAGTAGTTTGATGCAACAAGTTGGATAACAACAAGAACACACAACAAAACAATTTAGATAACCAAAACAAAAAAATTGTATCAAGGTTAGAATAAGTGTTCGGTTAATACTAATGAGCGTGCAGTCTAATCAACAGAACCAACAAGTTAAAATACTACTATCAAACAGAAAACAAGACACAAATGATTAAGCTGTAAAAATAAAACAAGACAAACAGTTAAGACACAAATTAGGTAACCTAGAAAACTAAACAGAACGACATGACAATTAAAACATGCAAAACATTAACAGAACTCATCATAGCCAGAAACAAAGACAGACAACACCGAAGGAAAGAAAACAGAAAGAATGAATGACACAACAAGAACAGATCAATATTTGTTAACAAAAATATCCTTGCATGCTGGATAAATATGCATATTGGTAGTTCATGCAACATGGTTATTTTGGTTAGCAAAACAAAACACTAATGACAACAAAAACAAGGCACACATAAACAGAAATAATGACACAGGAAAGAAACACATAACACGAAACAAAAACAAAATAGAAAAACAAAAATAGAGACAACATAGAAAAACAAAGAGAATAAATACCAAATGAGCGCTTGGCACTGATACCAAATGACACACCACAAGTCCCACAATTCTCTCGCAAAATGGATAGTGGGCACAGTTCAGCAAGCTCCCAGTGAAACCAGAAAAAAAGAACAAAACAAAGCAGTTGCAACAGAAAAATAGAGAAATTATGTAACGCTTGAAAATGGAACTACCCACCTGTAATTCTTCCTCAGAAAGAGGTCGAAGGATTGGTGGTAACAAGACGAACATCCGTGCTGGTCGAGGAAGCAATTGGTTACCTTCTTGGAACAGGGTCCTCCGTGAATGAAGAACACACCAGCAACGAACCGGTTGTCCACTCCTCTGCTATTTTCCCCACTCAGGAATGGACGGGGAGAAGGAGTGGTGATAAAAGACCACCGAGCAACAAAAACTTGGTGGGCAATGGTATGCTATTTGGTGCTACGCACTGAGAATACGAAAGAAACTCCACACTTCAAAGAAACTTCAATATATTTTCCAATTGATTAAAAGCCCTTACAAAGTGTTCAAAATACATTTAAATAGCAAGATGATCGGTGCTGAAGAAAAACCAGAAAGGAAATAATCAAAAGTAACTGTTGGCAAAATATAGTCGTTGGAGCGTCGATGGTTCGACCACGTATAGGCACAATCAGTGCTACTGTCATGCGCTCCTCGTGTTCATGTGCTGCTGCTCGGCGCTGGCCCTGTGTGCGCCTAGATGCTATCTATTTTTTGTGTGCTCGCGTCCAGGTGCTGCCCGATTTTGTTGGTCCACGTGCGTATATTGCTACCCAGTTCTGTGCATGTTGTTGCCTACTCCTTGCGCGCGCCAGATGCTTAATTGAATGTCCCTTCCGTGCTCTCCTCTCCTTCAAACCGTGTGTCGATGCTCTCAATCCATGCTTTAAGATGCCCTTTTCCTGTAAAATTGACAAGCCAATTATATGAAGTAATGTACGTACCTTGGTTTGTGATCGTCCGATCGGAGCCCATGGCACATCAATATGGAGAAATTAAAGAGGCTTCGAGGAGGAAACAATATTCTTTGAAACAAACAAACTTTTAGTTTGCTACCCCATTTGACTACAAACTCTATCTTTTTCATAAAAAGTTTTCGGAAGACACATAGCTAGGTTTTTTCTAGAGATCTTAGCTAAGGTGTCAATTCCTATATGACCTAATCTGCTATGCTAAGAGAAACAGTCAATAGACAAATTTACGGTAAAATATTTTTCATAAAAGTAAGAATTGTTATTCAAATCAATAGTATAAAATATTTTCATTTCTATATAAAATAATAAAAAAAAGGGAAATTACCGCTTTTGACCTCCAACTAACCTGTTTTTTCGATTCAAACCTTAAAGTATAATATTTCATGATCCAAACCTTAAAGTATTAAAAACGTAACAAAACAAACCTCGGTGGACGTCCTATTACTGTCTGTTCCCAAAGTTTGCCGTAGAACGGAAAATCTCTTAAAAATAGAGTATGTCTGGTGCATATAACGGACGGACTCTTGTTTCAAGAGACCGTCCGTTTGAGAATTTAGCCTAGAACAGACAGTCTCTTAAAAGAACAGTCCGTCTTTTCATAGAACGGATGGACTCTCTTAAGTAGAGTCCGTCCATTCTTTAACTTAGGGCTAGAGAGGACGGTCATGACCATCCAAGGCTGTGTCCGTTCTCTCAATTATATCAGACCCGAGAGCATTTATGAACCTATTCACAGTTTGCACGAAGAAAACACTTCTCAAGATCGATTTTCTCTCCAACGTCCAGTGAATTTTTTTGCATAAATTTGACCGAAACTTACTCCAACGTATTATTTTATCATTTTTAAATTATTTGGTTTGAGTTTTAGGTAACAAAATTTGAGATATCTCAATTTTTCACAAAGAGGATGGTCACCACCGTCAGACAGTGCGTCCGATCTCCACATTTTTAATCCAACCTTGTGCTCTGTTCTCTAACGATTCGGGTGAAATTGATCCAGGTTATGTATCAATTTTGAATTGATTTTGAATTGTTTGGTTCAAATTGTTGAATTGTGCTGATTTTTCAAGCCTTTAATAAAATTTGCAGATATTCATCGTAAATGGCTCATAGATTGGTTGATGCAAATGAGCATGCAAACATAGAGTGGTATATGGCGGAGCACGCTCCCATGTACGGTGGTATTCAACCATTTGATCACTTAGAGGGTGAAGGAGAAATACAAGTGCATTCAATATCACAAACCTTAGACGATGAGCTTCGTGAACCGTTTAATTCAGGTGATGACGAGGCACAAAACATACGAGTAATGTAACACTCGAGAATTTCTATTACGTGCGTAGCCTAGGTTCGACGTAGAATGAGTTAGCCTAGGCTAGAAATGTATGAGAAGTTATTGTTGAAGGGTATTAGAAGTGAAAGGAGAAGTGGAGAGTTTGACAAGTCAAATTCAAATGTGATTGGTGGATAATTTTGAGTTGAAAAGTCCAATTCTCTCAACCAATCAAAATATAGTAAAAAATGAATGAAATGGTGGGATTGAAAGGGCAGCCACGTTGGAAGAAAAGAAAAAGGAAAAGTGAGGGTTTAAGTGTTTGAAAAGTCAAACCAACAATGAACCAATGAAAACTTTGGTTGAAAATTCAAAGGGAGAAATAAAGGGATTAATTGAATGGAAAGTGAGGGTGAAGAGAGGCTGCCACGTGAAGAGTAATGGGAGGGCATTTGTGTAATTTTAATGGCTTATTAATTGACTAAATTAAAGAAAAGAAAAAGAAATGGTTTATAAAAAGGAAAAAGATAAGAAAAGCTTCATCTTCATCTTTTTCTCTCCACGGTCGCAGCCACTATGGAAGCTCTTTCCTCTCCTTCTATTCATTGATTTTAAGGGTATTAAGGTAAGATTTTAAGTGGGTTTTATGTTTGATGCAACTTAGGGTTGATTTTTAGTGTTTTGATGGAGTTTGTGTGAGTTTTAGTTAGGGTTTGGAAACCCTAGCTCTAGAGCTCCGAATTTTGGTTTCTTGGATGAGTTTTCTTTCTAGATTTGAGGATTTAATTGTTAGATGGATTGGTTTAGGTTGATTTTATGGTTAGATTGAAGATTGGAGTTGAGTTTGGGAAAAACTGGTTTTACTAAAAAGGGGGCCGATTCTGTTTTCTGGATTTCAGCTGGGCTAATGTGTTTGTTTGGTTGATTTGAGTGTTTCAATGGATAGTAGACGTGTAGAGGTTTACAGATTGGGGTGGCACGTCGAAATCCGTTGAAAAACGAGGGAGTTACGACCGTTTGAAGTGTGACGGTCAAAATTGGTGCACAATTCGGGTTTTGTGTTTTGGGGAAGGAATTGTGTGATAGTTTTTGTTAGTTTAGGTTAAGAATTGTTTTTGAGTTCATTAGTAAATTTATAAGTCGAGTTTTGTTAGTTTAGACAATCGAGCGAGTAATTTGGTTGGACGATAGAAAATCTAGGAATTTTGGGTTTTGTATGTTAGGTTGAAAAGTTGGTTAAAACCTATGGTTAGTGTATTGCTAAGTGATTTCTCTTTTATTATGTTAGGTTGACGAGTGAACGATTTGGCTAACCGGGCATATAATTACGAACACGCACAAGGAATCCAGGTAAGTAGCGGATGTGTGTGGTTTGCCTTCGAGCCTACACCATGGAACGGTAGGGAATTGGTTGTTTGCTTTGTTTGATTGTTTTGTTTAGTTTTGTGTTGAGTATTGTAATTGTGTGACATGCATCACAGTTTTCAAACTACGAGAAACGAGTTTTAAGCATGGTTTTGCATGGTGAGCTTGAACCGTAAGGGATGGTGTGAGTTGAATCGTGAGGTGGTTAGTGTCGGGGTCGCCTAGTCGCGTTAGGGTAGCACCTGCGGGAAACTCCATGGCATGGAGTTGTCCAGTCGCGTTAAGGTGGTACCTGCGAGGGACCATAGTTGAGTTGGGTCGCCTAGTCGCGTTAGGGTAGCACCTGCGGGAAACTCCATGGCATGGAGTTTTCCAGTCGCGTTAAGGTGGTACCTGCGAGGGACCATAGTTGAGTTGGGTCGCCTAGTCGCGTTAGGGTAGCACCTGCGGGAAACTCCATGGCATGGAGTTGTCCAGTCGTGTTAAGGTGGTACCTGCGAGGGACCATAGTTGAGTTGGGTCGCCTAGTCGCGTTAGGGTAGCACCTGCGGGAAACTCCATGGCATGGAGTTGTCCAGTCGCATTAAGGTGGTACCTGCGAGGGACCATAGTTGAGTTGGGTCGCCTAGTCGCGTTAGGGTAGCACTTGCGGGAAACTCCATGGCATGGAGTTGTCCAGTCGCGTTAAGGTGGTACCTGTGAGGGACCATAGTTGAGTTGGGTCGCCTAGTCGCGTTAGGGTAGCACCTGCGGGAAACTCCATGGCATGGAGTTGTCCAGTCGCGTTAAGGTGGTACCTGCGAGGGACCATAGTTGAGTTGGTCGCCTAGTCGCGTTAGGGTAGCACCTGCGGGAAACTCCATGGCATGGAGTTGTCCAGTCGCGTTAAGGTGGTACCTGCGAGGGACCATAGTTGAGTTGGGTCGCCTAGTCGCGTTAGGGTAGCACCTGCGGGAAACTCCATGGCATGGAGTTGTCCAGTCGCGTTAAGGTGGTACCTGCGAGGGACCATAGTTGAGTTGGGTCGCCTAGTCGCGTTAGGGTAGCACCTGCGGGAAACTCCATGGCATGGAGTTGTCCAGTCGCGTTAAGGTGGTACCTGCGAGGGACCATAGTTGAGTTGGGTCGCCTAGTCGCGTTAGGGTAGCACCTGCGGGAAACTCCATGGCATGGAGTTGTCCAGTCGCGTTAGGGTGGCACTTGCGTGGGACCATAGTTGAGTTGGGTCGCCTAGTCGCGTTAGGGTAGCACCTGCGGGAAACTCCATGGCATGGAGTTGTCCAGTCGCGTTAAGGTGGTACCTGCGAGGGACCATAGTTGAGTTGGGTCGCCTAGTCGCGTTAGGGTAGCACCTGCGGGAAACTCCATGGCATGGAGTTGCCTAGTCGCGTTAGGGTGGCACTTGCGTGGGACACTGTGTGAGTTGGACACCTGCGAGGGACTCCGTGTGAGTTGCCTAGTAGCGTTAGGGTAGCACCTGCGGGAAACTCCATGGCATGGAGTTGTCCAGTCGCGTTAAGGTGGTACCTGCGAGGGACCATAGTTGAGTTGGGTCGCCTAGTCTCGTTAGGGTAGCACCTGCGGGAAACTCCATGGCATGGAGTTGTCCAGTCGCGTTAAGGTGGTACCTGCGAGGGACCATAGTTGAGTTGGGTCGCCTAGTCGCGTTAGGGTAGCACCTGCGGGAAACTCCATGGCTGATGTTTTGTGTTCCGTGGTGTAGGTGTAGACGGGAGTACAGGTGAGGGCCTAAGGATGGGAGCGCAGTTGGTGATGTACAGGGCATACCGGTGCAGGCAGTTGTCGGTGCGTCTCGATCATGGTCTTCGGAGGGTTGTGAGTGATGATTGTTATTTTGGTATTTTTGATGTATCTAGTTGGTGACTGGGAGATTTGATACGTGTTGGCACGTTGTTTTTATAAAGGTTTGCGTAATGAATTTTAAAGGATTTTGAGTCGTTGGGTTGTTGAGTAATCCATGGCATGGAGTTGTCCAGTCGCGTTAAGGTGGTACCTGCGAGGGACCATAGTTGAGTTGGGTCGCCTAGTCGCGTTAGGGTAGCACCTGCGGGAAACTCCATGGCATGGAGTTGTCCAGTCGCGTTAAGGTGGTACCTGCGAGGGACCATAGTTGAGTTGGGTCGCCTAGTCGCGTTAGGGTAGCACCTGCGGGAAACTCCATGGCATGGAGTTGTCCAGTCGCGTTAAGGTGGTACCTGCGAGGGACCATAGTTGAGTTGGGTCGCCTAGTCGCGTTAGGGTAGCACCTGCGGGAAACTCCATGGCATGGAGTTGTCCAGTCGCGTTAAGGTGGTACCTGCGAGGGACCATAGTTGAGTTGGGTCGCCTAGTCGCGTTAGGGTAGCACCTGCGGGAAACTCCATGGCATGGAGTTGTCCAGTCGCGTTAAGGTGGTACCTGCGAGGGACCATAGTTGAGTTGGGTCGCCTAGTCGCGTTAGGGTAGCACCTGCGGGAAACTCCATGGCATGGAGTTGTCCAGTCGCGTTAAGGTGGTACCTGCGAGGGACCATAGTTGAGTTGGGTCGCCTAGTCGCGTTAGGGTAGCACCTGCGGGAAACTCCATGGCATGGAGTTGTCCAGTCGCGTTAAGGTGGTACCTGCGAGGGACCATAGTTGAGTTGGGTCGCCTAGTCGCGTTAGGGTAGCACCTGCGGGAAACTCCATGGCATGGAGTTGTCCAGTCGCGTTAAGGTGGTACCTGCGAGGGACCATAGTTGAGTTGGGTCGCCTAGTCGCGTTAGGGTAGCACCTGCGGGAAACTCCATGGCATGGAGTTGTCCAGTCGCGTTAAGGTGGTACCTGCGAGGGACCATAGTTGAGTTGGGTCGCCTAGTCGCGTTAGGGTAGCACCTGCGGGAAACTCCATGGCATGGAGTTGTCCAGTCGCGTTAAGGTGGTACCTGCGAGGGACCATAGTTGAGTTGGGTCGCCTAGTCGCGTTAGGGTAGCACCATCGAAAAGCAACGAGTAGCAACGAAAGAACAGCAACTGAGTGAGTAGAACCTCATCTGTTAGGGGTGTGTTGCATTATGTTTGTTGTATGTATATTTCCTACTTACTAAGCATTAGGCTGATGTTTTGTGTTCCGTGGTGTAGGTGTAGACGGGAGTACAGGTGAGGGCCTAAGGATGGGAGCGCAGTTGGTGATGTACAGGGCCTACCGGTGCAGGCAGTTGTCGGGGCGTCTCGATCATGGTCTTCGGAGGGTTGTGAGTGATGATGTTATTTGGTATTTTTGATGTATCTAGTTGGTGCACTGGGAGATTTGCTACGTGTTGGTATAAAGGTTTTCGTAATGAATTTTTAAAGATTTTGAGTCGTTGGGTTGTTGAGTAATGGTGGTGGTATTTTGAGGATTTAATCTGTATATTCTCGGGTTTTAAATCGCAGGTTTTGGTTTATCGGATTTTAGGCGTTATGCCGTCCGTTTGATTTTAAAACAAACGATGTCGGGTTTAAGTTTGCTATTTTTAATTATATTCGGTTGAAGTCGGTTTTCTAAAATTTTTATGGGATTTGAAGGTTCTAGTGTCGGGGAGGTATGGTTAAAGTTTCGTGAATTTTGGAGGTGTTCAGGGTGGAGAAATATGAGGAAAAGTGGGGAAAGGTCAAAAGGGGTCAAAATAGAAGGTTTTTAAGCATTTTGGGTCGAGAAAACCCGAGGAGGCCCGATCGGTCGGGCCTCGGACCGCGAGTGGTCGCGGTGGGGCGCACAGGGGCGCCCCAGCGCGCAGGCGCGCGCGCGCATTGGGCGCGCAGCGTGGGCGCCCAGTGCCCCTTTTGAGCCGTTTTTCATTTTTTTTCAAATTTTTCCTATTTCTACAATGTTTGACCCGACATTTTTCCGACATATTTTAAACATATTTTGGGCCCGTTTTCCAACAAAAATCGAGGGTTCGAAAAACCCGAAAACCGAGTCGAAAAATCTACGAAAATTATTTTAAACGATGTTTTAAATGCGGGTTTGGTTTGCAAACGTAGCGCACCGAGCCGGGGCGGGTTCGGGGTGTTACAAGTAAGGGCAAAAAATTCGGGTGATTTTGCTATGGGTAGACAATATAGTTCTTTAAAGGCCATTAGAGACAAAGTACAAGATTATGCTTTGCAAAAAAGATTTGATATCAAATTTGTTAAAAGTGAGAAGAAGAGACTCACGGAAAAATATCAAGGAGGAGATTATAATTGGCATCTGCATCTTCGGTCATGCAAAATGAGGTGACCTTCCAAATAAAGTCCTACCGTAATGATCACAACTGTGCAAGGACACTTGGTAATCGACACGTTTTGGCAAAGTGGTTGGCAATGTATTATTTAGATAGGTTCAAAAGTCAACCTGACTAGCCCATTTCTGATATAATCGAGACAGTGAGGAAGGAACATAAGGTAAACATTAAGTCAAGTCTTACGAGAAGAGGAAGAAGCGAAGCTAAAGAACTTAATTACAGGAGGGACGAAGAACAATTCAAACTACTGCGTTCGTATGTATGGCGGCTTGTGTGGCAGGTTTGTTGGAACTGAGCATGTAATATCCGGCTTGTACGGAATTTTAGATTATAATATATATCGACATTTTCTATAAAATGTCAAATCAAACTTGTTTTAAAAAAAAGAAGCGCCATTATGATCCTAATTATTAATTGGAATTTTAAGGAATTTACGGGAATTTTTGGAGTAATAACGCTATATTCCGAGTAATTAAGTTTCTTGTAATGCAAAGGATGTTTTAGTAAAAAATAGTAAACGTAGTCCGATTTGCGAACGGACAATTTTAATAAATCTCAAATAATGAGTTGGGCTTATTGGTGAAATAAGGAGATTTAGTGGAACCGAATAGCTAGTTAATTAACGAAACGAAGGACGAAATAAATAGAAAATCAATGGAAGGGAAAAATGGTAAAATGCAAAGTCAATATTAAATTTAAAAACAAAACTCTTCTTCTTCTCCATGCCATTTCTCCTCTTCCACGACTTCTCCTTTCCCTCCGGCGATCAACGGCAATTCTCTTCCTCTGGCGCTCGTTCTTCCTCCGACGACCTCCAATCCTTCACGTTTTCTTTTCCTCTCGCAACCCTAGGTAAGACTCTATGCTTTTGGAGAATTATAGTTCAGTTTTCACGAAGTTTAACGTTTAGGGTTTCGTATAGATTTTTGTTAAAACGTGATTTAGGGTTCGTAATCGATAGGTTAGCCGTAGTTTTGAATTTAATGAGCGTATTGAACGTTATTGGATAAAGTTAATTGATTTTGGACGAATGTTAGAATTTGAGAATTTTTGGATTTTAGGGAAAAACTCGTAAATTGTAGTTTCAAAGTATCGATCGTAAATTGTTCATCGATATGCTTAGAATAATTAAGTTAGAAGTTTTAAGAAAATTCTTTAGTTAAGGTTTTGTCAATTTGGACGTTTAGAAGCTTAAATTAGTTTTAACGTCAATATTGTGTTTTGCCTCAGACAAACAACGCTAGTGGACGGAGCTTGAGCTGCAGCGGACACGAGATAAGTTCTCGTGACTTACTCTGGCCGATTGGCCTACACCGTATTTCGATGTCGCGTCGAGGATCTTAGAGTATTGTGTGTTTAACTGCTTTGGTTGGGTAGTTAGGTTTAAGCGTTTGTAGGTTATTTCTTTTATAGTCTTGATGGTACACATGTTTGTTTGTTTACATTATCTTGAACTGTTCATGTATCACGTATTTTAACTTGTCATGAAAAATGAATTTTTGCACGATGTTTTCATCAAACCATGTGGCCCAGAAATTGGGGGCTCTTGATCTATCGTGCGGGCCGATTAAGGGTCTGGTCGATACCACATTTCATGTAACGTAATTAGCGAAGGTAATCTGTTATCTGGTCATACGAGGTGGGGCTCAAGCACGGCTGTACGTGTTGTAAGCGTGTACCCCCTTCCTCTAACCGCACGGGGTAGTCCGACCGCTGGATGGGCCCCCTTCGGTTAGGGGAATGAGATCTCGGTGATATACTGTCTGCGACGCTCTGTATGTATGCATGATTTCTGAACTCCATATGCACTGCACGCATCTACATTTACATAGGATTTACTGAGATTTTTATCTCATAGTGTGTCTGTATGGTGTAGGTGATATCGAAGCAAGTGAGGACGATGTTCCTCCGCCCGATGTACAGGATGGTTGAAGAAGCACGGTTGCGGTGGTGTGCATGAGCAGTCGTCGTGTATGTTGACCCGTGGGGATAACGGTTAGGTATTTTGAGGGTTTTTGGGTGAACTGGGCTTATTATGAATTATTGTATAGTTGGAAATATCTGAGGTTGTCTGGCTTGGATAGTGGATAGGTTTATGTTTTGGGTTTTTAAATGTTTGAAAATATATTATGTAAATGTTTGGTATTTGGGAAAAGTTCAATTTTTAAACCGAACCACGCAGTTTATTTTTATGAAAATAGGCTATGTTTTGAAATGTGTTTTGAGTCGTTAAGTGAGGGATTGGTGAAGTGTTAATTGTATGTAGGGAGAAAGGGTTTATTATGTTGAATTTGGTTTGCAGAGGAAGGATCGAAGAGAGAAAAGAATGGAAGGAAGAAAGAAGGGGGGGAATTGGGGGGGGGGGGGGGGGGGGGGGGGCGAGCTCTCTGGGAAGTGATTCCAGAGAGGTTGCCGAACGATCGCCAGGGAGGGCGATCGTTCGCCCCCCTGTTTGTCAACTTCTCTTGATTTTCTAGAGAAGTTGTCGAGCGATAGCCATAGGGGCGATCGCTTGGCGAAAATGATCGCCCATGGGGCGAACGTTCGCCCTTGGTGAGGGGCGAACATTCTCCCCTCTTGTTTTTAAGTCAGGCGATCGATCGCCTGTTTTGGGCGACTTTTCCGTTTCTGCCCCGGTTTTCATATGTTTTTGTTGGCCGATAGTTCTAATTAGTTTTTAATGGTTTTAAATAAATGTTTTAAGTTTAAATTAAATTGGTTTAGTTTCCGCTTAAAGTCCGCCTAGAGTTTATTTAAAGTATAGGGATAAAAAAAATAGTACGAGAAATTAGGTACAGTGTCGGGGTTGTGACAGGGCAGACCTATTATATGTTTAGATAGATGTCATCTGAAGGGCTCTTGCCCCGGCCAATTACTCACGGCTGTAAATATTGATGGCAACAATGGCGTATATTCGATTGCCATTGGTAACGTGGAGACAGAATGCAAGGACTCGTGGCTATGGATTTTGGAGTTATTGCAGGATGATTTAAGCATTGGTCATGGACGAGGATGGACATTTGTGTCGGATCAACAAAAGGTATATATTATTATTACTATTATTATTATTCGGGCGTTGTAGTTATATTGTTTTATACTGAGTTTGTTTTTCTTTAAAATTTCAGGGGTTGTTGGTTGCTGTGGACGACATTTTTGGTTTAGCCGAACACCATTTTTGCCAAAGGCATATGTATGCAAACTTAAAAGAACAATTTCGGGGCATAGCGTATAGAGATACTATGTGGAATGTAACACCCAAAAATTTCTAAAATGTGTGTAGCCCTAAAGTAGGGTAAGGAAAAGTAATGTGTAAAGAAAGATTAAAGGAAAGAAAAGATAAGTGTTTAAGGTGAAAAGTAAATGCAAATGTGATCATCATGTTGGAAATAAATAAAAGGAAAAATTTAAAATGAAAAAGGGTGAGGTGTTCATGTTGAAAGAAGGGAGAGAAGATGACTTTGACTTGAGGAAATGAAAGAGGAAAAGTTAAGTGAACAAATGAGGGAAAAATTGATAAGAGATAGGAGTGTTGAAAAGTCAAAAGACCTTTGAACCAATAGGAAGCAAAATAATGAAAAGTAGAATGGATAAGTTTGAAAATAAAATAAAATAAAATAAATATAAAGTAAAGTGATGCATTTCACGTTGAGGAAAAGTAAAAGTGGAGAAGGGGGAGTGTTTTATAAATTTTAAAGAGTTTTGTGGAAGAAATCAAAAGAGGGAAAAGTTGAGTTTTAAAAAGGGAAAAGTAAGGTGTAAAAGAGAGAAATTCCTTCTTCTTTCCCCTTTCTCTCCACGAGGAGACAAGCCACCATTGAAGAGCTCCCCTCCACAAACTTCTTCAAGTTTTGGCATTAAGTTAAGTTCTTATGGGTGTTGTTTTAAATGTTTAGTAGTGAAGATTTTTGAGGTTTTGTGAGAGTTTTGTTGAGGATTTATGAAGTTTGGAAAAACCCTAAAAAGGGAACTCCGAATTTTCCATTCCCTTGCTCTTTTTATGGCTACTTTTCATGGTTTAAATCTTAGATAGGTTAGTTTAGGTTGTTTAGATGGATAGATTAGAGGTTTAGTCAATTTAGTGGAAAAACCAGATTTTTGGATTAAATGGCCGATTCTGTTCTTGGTGTATTCGAGTTGGCCATGTTCTTTGGTTGTTAAATTTGTTTGTTTCAATGGATAGTAGACATGGAGAGGTTTACGGAATGGGGTGACACGTCCAAATCCGTTGAAAAACGAGGAAGTTATGGCCGATTGAAGTTTGAGCAGTGTATTAAGGGAAAATTCGAGAATTATGACTTAGGGCCTTATAGTTAGTGTGGTCTATGGTTAGTTATAGTTTATGCATGAGTTAGATTAATAGTTTCTAAGTTATTTTCCTCTATGAATGTTAGGTTAATGAGCAAGTGATTAGGGTACTTGAAGTGATCAAATACGTGTGAAGCAACAGGTAAGTAGTGGTTGGTTGTGTTTTGCCTTCGGGCCTACACCATGGAACGATAGGGAATTGTTGTTTGATTGTTTGTGTTTTTTTTTTTGTGTTGAGCATTGTGTGGCATGCATAATTGTTTTCCAACTACAAAAATATGTGTTTTGAACATTGTTTGCAAACTGTGAGAGTGGAATGTAAAAAATAAGAAGATACGTAATACAATGCGGTCTTTTGGTGGAGTTGCCTCGTCGATACACGATGCATGAAATAGGGCAATTCGAGAAGGTCTCTACAAAAGAAACACGGAAGAAAATACGTAAGACGGGAACGCTTCGATGTTAAAGTGCTAGTAAGAAAGCACTAGAAGGTTCCGTGAACGCTTTAATGTTAACGTGCTAGTAAGAAAGCACTAGAAGGTTCAGCGATCTAGTATAACGCTTCGATGTTAAAGTGCTAGTAAGAAAGCACTAGAAGGTTATGCGATCGAGTATGGGAGGAGATCGTGTATGGCCATTCCGTGTGTGAACACGATGTGTGCCTCGGATCTAGCCCTACGGGGTCAATACGTGATCATCCCGATAGGATAGGTATCCGCTTGACTCCCAAGTGAAAGTTAAAGAGTAATGAAAAGAAAATGAAATGAACTCAACTGAGAGTTAGAAACCTCATGTGTTAGGGTTGTGTGTGAGGGTTGTGTGTGCATTGTGCATTGTTTTAAATTACATTGTTCCCTACTTGCTAAGCATTAGGCTTACGTTTTGTGTTCCGTGGTGTAGGTGACGACGTCCTTATAGGTGAGAGCTATGAGGGAAGCTACGATTGGGACGCTGTAACGCCCCCGAGCCCACCCTGGCTCGGAGCGCTACTTTGCTAACCAATCCCACGGTAAATCATAATGAAAAATAAAACTCTCAAACATAAAAGAAACTTACACAGCTGAATTTAAAACTAAACTCCCGAAACTCTCTTACTTCATACCTAGCTGCCTAGACACATCAATTCCCTTACCCCTAACCTTTTAGCACCACGGCGTCCTTCCCAAAAATTTCGGCAAAGTAACGCTTGAAAATGGCGCCTCCAAAATGCTAGGTACCTGCACACAAACCAATTCCCAACCAGAATATTTTTACTCAACTATCACTCAACAATCCTACATATAAAAACCTCCAAACAACAGTAAATAGGAAACTATAAAATACTAACATTCCTAACTAGCAAAACATCACCCGACACATAGCTATCTCATAACTATCAACCAAAAACATTACGCATTTTCCAACAATTCCACAAACAGACATTTACAATATTAAAATACAAAGCTCACACTCCTGAAGACCATGGTCGAGGCGCCCCGACAACTGCCCGCACCGGCATACAGCGTACATCAACGACTGCGTCCCAATCCTAGCTTTTCTCATAGCTTTAACCTGTACTCCAGTCGTCACCTACACCACAGAACACACACACACGTAAGCTTACGCTTAGCAAGTAGGGAGTAACAAATAATAACAAGAACAATGCACACACCATCCTACCCTAACACAATAACACAACAACACTCAACACGACAACTCAACACAACGACACAACACAACCCAATGCAACTCAACAAACTGACTCAACAGAACACGACAACACACAGTGCAATCAACCTAACACATGCAGTTTCTATCACTCTGTTGTGCTTATTTGCTGTTCGTTACTTTAATCTTGCTTTAATCTTTCATAAGCCGTGTGGAACGAGTTGGCACACATCCCATAACCGTCTAGGATGGCCACACTCAGAACCACCATCATTCATAGAAGTCCCCTCGGGGTGCTACACACCAGCACCTCAGCCCGACAAGGCACACTATTCAGGATTACATGTTTTAGTCGTTCATCTCTCATAGAGTACCCCTCGCGGTGCTACTACCAGCACCTCAGCCCGACAAGGCGCCTATTCAAAATGCAATAAGTGTTTTAGCTGTCATCTCTCATAGAGTACCCCTCGGGGTGCTACTACCAGCACCTCAGCCCGACAAGGCACCTATTCAAATTGCAATAAGTGTTTTAGCTGTCATCTCTCATAGAGTACCCCTCTGGGTGCTACTACTAGCACCTCAGCCCGACAAGGCACCTATTCAAAATGCAATAAGTGTTTTAGCTGTCATCTCTCGTAGAGTACCCCTCGGGATGCTACTACCAGCACCTCAGCCCGACAAGGTACACTATTCGAGATGCATTTTTACAATTCACTTTATCTGATTACGTTCATGCTCACAATGCCAATCAATGCCACTAATCGTACCTAACGTGCTATACCATGATGCATGCTTCAAATATGCAATACGACGCGAAACAAACAACCCAACACAACACGAAATAAATAACCAACAACCAAACACAACACGAAATAAATAACCCTACCGTTCTTGGTGTAGGCCCGAAGGCGAAGGAATAGCTACCACTACTTACCTGGCGTCCTATCTCGCTGAGGCTACTCAGTTACCTGCCCACCTACGGCTCGACCTACGATAAATATTCAAACTTTATTAAAATTAAGCCCACATTCACAAATTACTCTCAATCTACTATTTCTAGCCTAATCCAACTAAAACCTAACTAAACGGGCCACTAATTTGGGTTCTGTAAAAACTGACCCGAAACTCAAATGTGCGTAACTTTTGCGTCGGATATCGGAATCGAACGATTCCAGCGGCCACGTACTCCTCTAACAACCTATTTTAACCTGCCAAAAGGAATTTTAAAACAAACAACCGCAGCTAGGTCAAAATTGGCAAATTGAATCTGTTCCTCACCCGGAAAATTGCCCTTTTCAATTTTCCATCACATTCCACTTAATTCCTCACCAATCAACCATATCTAGCCTCAATTAACATAATCTAACTAAAAATCTCATACTACAAGCAAAAACCCGAAATGCCCTAAAGAGGGCTTCACTGTATTTCGCCCAAATCTGGCTCATCACGGCAAGGCAATCAAAACCGGACAAAGGGTCGGCAAACCCACGCCGGAAACGACCAAAAACCGCCGGTGATCGGAGCTCAAATGAGCTCGTCACTCTCAGCCACGAACAGAGCCGAAAACAGGGTAAAAATATTGACCCTTACCTGTTGGGTTGTGCACGGAGGGACGTCGGAGGGACGTCGCTTGTCTCTCCCTCTCCGTTTTCCTCTCCCCTGCTCTCTCTGCCCGACTCGAGCGACAGAATGGTTTGAAAACCATTCTGTCGTTTGTTTTTATTTTTTATTTTTAATTAAATAATAATAATAATAATAATAATACTAATAATAAAACTAACCGTTAATTAATCCTCATTTACCGTTTTTCCCTCCCGTGCTTTCGACCATTACGAATTTCGTTAAATCTCATTATTAAAATAACCTAACCCCCGACTTAATTTCAATCAAATTTATTCACTTTACTTTTCAATTAATTAAAACAACTATAAATCTCCAATAAAAAAAAACCCGGGTGTTACAATCCACCCTCCTTACAAAAATTTTGTCCTCAAAATTTGTGACTCTACCCCGAATACTCATACGTTCGCTAACTATAATCTAATTCATACTCTCAAACTCTTCTAACTGAATTCTCAACTTAAATCCTTGATCACCTAGTAAATTTATCACTACGGAGCAATCTTCTTTGCCCTATTAGTTAACATCGCTTGGCCTTACATAACTACCTCAATTCTTCAACTCACTTCAATATCGTGACCCCAAGACTTCAATCAATATCCTTCTTACTCTAAATCCTAAATCCTCAAAGTTTCATTCCCTTCTACTCACCTAACCATAAATGACAAGTTCCCATGTGTTCACTATATCTTCAAAGTCTTACATTTCCTCAACTTACTCATTCCAAGCTCATCTCCTAACTTTGTGCGTTGACAAAGTAAAGCCCCACTACATTACCACCCCAAACTCATCTGGTACTACATCTCCAAAATCTTCGACTTCACCTTACTCCGTACTCCCTAGCTCTCATACTCATACACCTACGCCTATTGACATGAACTGGTTCAGTTATCACGAGGACTCTTAAATCCCTCTAACTTAGTTCTAACTCTCCACTTCTCATCAAACAATCTCAAACCTCCAAACAATCTCAATAGCGTAACACTAGAACCTAAGGAGTAAGCTTCTTACCTCGTACCTCATTTTAACATCAATCACATATTCTGAATTCTCATTACCTAAATTAACTCACTATACACTCGAAGTACTAACTGAGTTTTCATTCACTCCAAATTGGCAACTCTCTACGATTCTAAATTGGGTCATTCTAAACTCTACACCCTAAACTATACACCACAACGCTCAATGATCCCTACATTTATTGACTTCACAACACTTTTCTACATCATTCAAAGTTTTCATGTTCTTAACCTCACTCCTTATAACTTGAGTATTTATATGTCCCTTAACTTCAATTAAATAAATTATCACCTATACTTTCAAATCTTTCCAACTTAATTCCAACTCTAACTCCTCTAATCTAATGCTCATTAACGTTCATCACCACATACATAACTACCTCATATCATATCTCCAAGATACCTTACTACCGTAACACTAAGAACTTTATACCTCAAGACAATTATACCACAAACAATCATGACATTTCATTAGTTATTCCAACACAACCCTCATACTCAAAGCTCTCATCTCTTAACCCTATCAACTATTCTCCAAAGTATATTCTGAATCTTCATCCTTACATTCACTATGCTCAATTTGTCGAACCCCTAATTTCAGTCATTACCAAACACTCAAATTCTTAAGTCTAAACTAACTCTTTCCCGACTTTACACTCGACACTCGAAATAATAGTTACGCCCTTCCTTTCGACCTCAAAACTTCCATAACATTTACGCACTTCGTGTCTTCCTATCCACTATTCTCCAATAGCATTTACTAATCTCTTCACTTACCTCACTATTCACCCACTAACATAGTTCAAACGCCTAACTCAGTCTAACTTCCATAACTATGTACTCTTACACATTTTATTAACTTATCTTAATCACTCCTCACCTATCCTCTAAATTCTTCAACTTCATACAAGGGCTAACTTTCTTATCCTAACTCTCCCTCTTAGGGAATTTAATCTCATCGTTCTTCTACCTTACATCTCTCATCCTCTACTAATACTCGAGTTCTCATTCACATCTCACTTTTAAGCTTACCAACTCTTAAGTTTATCACCCTTCTGATCTATTTACAACATCAGCAGTCCTCCAATTCATTTTATATATATTCCCCTAACCCTCATTACAACGAGTCGCCCAACAACCTCCTTGTTTGCAACCTTGTTGTAGCCCAATTAACACCCTAAATCTCAATCTCCTACCTATTACCTTTCTACAATACCTACTCACTCTCGATGAATCACTACAATTGTTAACCTCACTTACTTTGACAATCAATCAAACTTAACAATTACTTAAGCTAGACACCCAAACATAGTCAACATTTAAATACTCCCAAGAATTTGTTAACCTGGATCCTAATTCTATCTATCATAATTTTATCTCCTTAAGAGTAAAATCTTAGGCATACCATTCTTAAACTCTTATAACTTAATTCTTCACTCTAGCTTTTTCTTAAGCTCAATTGTCTAATTCCTTATTTCACAAAAAAATTGTAATCTCGCTAAGGATACGTATATCATTCTTACAATCACCCGAGGTTATCTATTTCCTCATTCTAAAGTCTAGCTCGTACCCACCATATCCTCACTCATTTAACATTAGGCCACAACTCACACCTTTTTCTAACAACTATCACTTCTACCCGAACTTATATTTAAACTTAACTCGAATCGACCCTATCCTTTTTCCCACATTCCTAGGGTATCAGATTTACTCTCATCCTATTTTTCAACGTGATTTACAACATTAACAACTAACACTTTGATTCTCTAATAGCGGTCTCACTTCTCCAATACAATTCATAGCTATTCAAACTATCGATTACTACGTCTATGAATTGACTTCAGGGATCCACCAAGGTTGTCTCGATACACTCAAGATTTTCTAGTCCACTACAATCACAAAACAACAAGGTTAAACCTAAACCAAACAAACAGGGATTAAACCAGTCAAATCTTAAATATAAATTAACTAAAGTATAGAAATACTTACAGTCGGTGAAGCACGTTGCATAGCGGCCGGCATTGTCGGGTAATCCTTTGAACGACTCGACCATTTATTGTCTGATACCATCTTGTAACGCCTCTAAACCCACTCTGGCTCGGAGCGCTACTTTGCTAACCAATCCTACGGTAAATCATAATGAAAAATAAAACTCCCAAACATAAAAGAAACTTACACAGCTGAATTTAAAACTAAACTCCCGAAACTCTCTTACTTCATACCTAGCTGCCTAGACACATCAATTCCCTTACCCCTAACCTTTTAGCACCACGGCGTCCTTCCCGAAAATTTAGGCAAAGTAACGCCTGAAAATGGCGCCTTCAAAATGCTAGGTACTTGCACACAAACCAATTCCCAACCAGAATATTTTTCCTCAACTATCACTGAACAATCCTACATATAAAAACCTCCAAACAACAGTAAATAGGAAACTATAAAATACTAACATTCCTAACTAGCAAAACATCACCCGACACATAACTATCTCATAACTGTCAACCAAAAACATTACGCATTTTCCAACAATTCCACAAACAGACATTTACAATACTATTAAAATACAAAGCCCACACTCCCAAAGACCGTGGTCGAGACGCCCCGACAACTGCCCGCACCGGCATACAGCGTACATCAACGACTGCGTCCCAATCCTAGCTTTTCTCATAGCTTTAACCTGTACTCCAGTCGTCACCTACACCACAGAACACACACACACACGTAAGCTTACGCTTAGCAAGTAGGGAGTAACAAATAATAACAAGAACAATGCACACACCATCCTACCCTAACACAACAACACAACACCACTCAACACGACAACTCATCACAACGACACAACACCACCCAATGCAACTCAACAAACTGACTCAACATAACACGACAACACACAGTGCAATCAACCTAACACATGCAGTTTCTATCACTCAGTTGTGCTTATTTGCTGTTCGTTGCTTTAATCTTGCTTTAATCTTTCATAAGCCGTGTGGAACGAGTTGGCACACATCCCATAACCGTCTAGGATGGCCACACTCAGAACCACCATACTTCATAGAGGTCCCCTCGGGGTGCTACACACCAGCACCTCAGCCCGACAAGGCACACTATTCAGGATTACATGTTTTAGCCGTTCATCTCTCATAGAGTACCCGTCGGAGTGCTACTACCAGCACCTCAGCCCAACAAGGCACCTATTTAAAATGCAATAAGTGTTTTAGCTGTCATCTCTCATAGAGTACCCCTCGGGGTGCTACTATCAGCACCTCAGCCCGACTAGGCACCTATTCAAAATGCAATAAGTGTTTTAGCTGTCATCTCTCATAGAGTACCCCTCGGGGTGCTACTACCAGCACCTCAGCCCGACAAGGCACCTATTCAAAATGCAATAAGTGTTTTAGCTGTCATCTCTCATACAGTACCCCTCGGGGTGCTACTATCAGCACCTCAGCCCGACAAGGCACCTATTCAAAATGCAATAAGTGTTTTAGCTGTCATCTCTCATAGAGTACCCATCGGGGTGCTACTACCAGCACCTCAGCCCGACAAGGCACCTATTTAAAATGCAATAAGTGTTTTAGCTGTCATCTCTCATACAGTACCCCTCGGGGTGCTACTACCAGTACCTCAGCCCGACAAGGCACCTATTGAAAATGCAATAAGTGTTTTAGCTGTCATCTCTCATACAGTACGCCTCGGGGTGCTACTACCAGCACCTCAGCCCGACAAGGCACCTATTCAAAATGCAATAAGTGTTTTAGCTGTCATCTCTCATACAGTACCCCTCGGGGTGCTACTACCAGCACCTCAGCCCGACAAGGCACCTATTCAAAATGCAATAAGTGTTTTAGCTGTCATCTCTCATACAGTACCCCTCGGGGTGCTACTACCAGCACCTCAGCCCGACAAGGCACCTATTCAAAATGCAATAAGTGTTTTAGCTGTCATCTCTCATACAGTACCCCTCGGGGTGCTACTACCAGCACCTCAGCCCGACAAGGCACCTATTCAAAATGCAATAAGTGTTTTAGCTGTCATCTCTCATACAGTACCCCTCGGGGTGCTACTACCAGCACCTCAGCCCGACAAGGCACCTATTCAAAATGCAATAAGTGTTTTAGCTGTCATCTCTCATACAGTACCCCTCGGGGTGCTACTATCAGCACCTCAGCCCGACAAGGCACCTATTTAAAATGCAATAAGTGTTTTAGCTGTCATCTCTCATACAGTACCCCTCGGGGTGCTACTACCAGCACCTCAGCCCGACAAGGCACCTATTCAAAATGCAATAAGTGTTTTAGCTGTCATCTCTCATACAGTACCCCTCGGGGTGCTACTACCAGCACCTCAGCCCGACAAGGCACCTATTTAAAATGCAATAAGTGTTTTAGCTGTCATCTCTCATACAGTACCCCTCGGGGTGCTACTACCAGCACCTCAGCCCGACAAGGCACCTATTCAAAATGCAATAAGTGTTTTAGCTGTCATCTCTCATACAGTACCCCTCGGGGTGCTACTACCAGCACCTCAGCCCGACAAGGCACCTATTCAAAATGCAATAAGTGTTTTAGCTGTCATCTCTCATACAGTACCCCTCGGGGTGCTACTACCAGCACCTCAGCCCGACAAGGCACCTATTCAAAATGCAATAAGTGTTTTAGCTGTCATCTCTCATACAGTACCCCTCGGGGTGCTACTACCAGCACCTCAGCCCGACAAGGCACCTATTCAAAATGCAATAAGTGTTTTAGCTGTCATCTCTCATACAGTACCCCTCGGGGTGCTACTATCAGCACCTCAGCCCGACAAGGCACCTATTCAAAATGCAATAAGTGTTTTAGCTGTCATCTCTCATACAGTACCCCTCGGGGTGCTACTACCAGCACCTCAGCCCGACAAGGCACCTATTCAAAATGCAATAAGTGTTTTAGCTGTCATCTCTCATACAGTACCCCTCGGGGTGCTACTACCAGCACCTCAGCCCGACAAGGCACCTATTCAAAATGCAATAAGTGTTTTAGCTGTCATCTCTCATACAGTACCCCTCGGGGTGCTACTACCAGCACCTCAGCCCGACAAGGCACCTATTCAAAATGCAATAAGTGTTTTAGCTGTCATCTCTCATACAGTACCCCTCGGGGTGCTACTACCAGCACCTCAGCCCGACAAGGCACCTATTCAAAATGCAATAAGTGTTTTAGCTGTCATCTCTCATACAGTACCCCTCGGGGTGCTACTACCAGCACCTCAGCCCGACAAGGCACCTATTCAAAATGCAATAAGTGTTTTAGCTGTCATCTCTCATACAGTACCCCTCGGGGTGCTACTACCAGCACCTCAGCCCGACAAGGCACCTATTCAAAATGCAATAAGTGTTTTAGCTGTCATCTCTCATACAGTACCCCTCGGGGTGCTACTACCAGCACCTCAGCCCGACAAGGCACCTATTCAAAATGCAATAAGTGTTTTAGCTGTCATCTCTCATACAGTACCCCTCGGGGTGCTACTACCAGCACCTCAGCCCGACAAGGCACCTATTCAAAATGCAATAAGTGTTTTAGCTGTCATCTCTCATACAGTACCCCTCGGGGTGCTACTACCAGCACCTCAGCCCGACAAGGCACCTATTCAAAATGCAATAAGTGTTTTAGCTGTCATCTCTCATACAGTACCCCTCGGGGTGCTACTACCAGCACCTCAGCCCGACAAGGCACCTATTCAAAATGCAATAAGTGTTTTAGCTGTCATCTCTCATACAGTACCCCTCGGGGTGCTACTACCAGCACCTCAGCCCGACAAGGCACCTATTCAAAATGCAATAAGTGTTTTAGCTGTCATCTCTCATACAGTACCCCTCGGGGTGCTACTACCAGCACCTCAGCCCGACAAGGCACCTATTCAAAATGCAATAAGTGTTTTAGCTGTCATCTCTCATACAGTACCCCTCGGGGTGCTACTACCAGCACCTCAGCCCGACAAGGCACCTATTCAAAATGCAATAAGTGTTTTACAACACGAAATAAATAACCCTACCGTTCTTGGTGTAGGCCCGAAGGCGAAGGAATAGCTACCACTACTTACCTGGCGTCCTATCTCGCTAAGGCTACTCAGTTACCTGCCCACCTACGGCTCGACCTACGATAAATATTCAAACTTTATTAAATTAAGCCCACATTCACAAATTACTCTCAATCTACTATTTCTAGCCTAATCCAACTAAAACCTAACTAAACGGGCCAATAATTTGGGTTCGGTAAAAACCGACCCGAAGCTCAAACGCGCGTAACTTTTGCGTCGGATATCGGAATCGAACGATTCAAGCGGCCATGTACTCCTCTAACAACCTATTTTAACCTTCCAAAAGGAATTTTAAAACAAACAACCGCAGCTAGGTCAAAATTGGCAAACCCGAATCTGCCCCTCACTCCTCTAACAACCTATTTTAACCTGCCAAAAGGAATGTTAAAAAAAACAACCGCAGCTAGTTCAAAAATGGCAAAACCCGAATCTGCCCCTCACCCGGAAAATTGCCCTTTTCAATTTTCCATTAAATTCCACTTAATTCCTCACCAATCAACCATATCTAGCCTCAATTAACATAATCTAACTAAAAATCTCATACTACAAGAAAAAACCCGAAATGCCCTAAAGAGGGCTTCACTGTATTTCGCCCAAATCGGGCTCATCACGGCCAGGCAATCAAAACCGGACCAAGGGTCGGCAAACCCATGCTGGAAACGACAAAAAACCGCCGGTGATCGGAGCTCAATCGAGCTGGTCACTCTCAGCTACGAATAGAGCCGAAAACAGGGTAAAAATATCGACCCTTACCTGTCGGGTTGTGCACGTAGACAACCAACCCAGCACGTCACCGTCGTCTGGCCAGGCCGGAGAACGCCGGAGATCGCGGCGGTGGCCATCGGAGGGACGTCGCTCGTCTCTCCCTCTCTGTTTTCCTCTCCCCTGCTCTCGCTGCCCGACTCGAGCGACAGAATGGTTTGAAAACCATTCTGTCGTTTGTTTTTATTTTTTATTTTTAATTAAATAATAATAATAATAATAATAATACTAATAATAAAACTAACCGTTAATTAATCCTCATTTACCGTTTTGCCCTCCCGTGCTTTCGACCATTACGAATTTCGTTAAATCTCGTTATTAAATTAACCTAACCCCCGACTTAATTTCAATCAAATTTATTCAGTTTACTTTTCAATTAATTAAAACAACTATAAATCTCCAATAAAAAAAAACCCGGGTGTTACAGACGCAATCGGTGATGTACGCGGTATGCCGATGCGGGCAGTATTTGGGGGCGTCTTGACCATGATCTTCGGGGATGTGTGTGGTTCGGTATTTTAGGATTTTATATAGTTTTCTAACTATTCTGGATAGTTGAAGTATTTGGTCGTTTTTGTTGGATTTGTTGTATGTAAATGATAGTGGTTTAAAAGTCCTGTGAATATTGTTTTGGAACGCTGGTATGAAAGTTTGGTTTACAGGATTTGGTTTATAGAAAATTTAGTCGTTATGCTGCTCGGTTTTTAGTAAAGCAAACTTCGTCGGGTTTGAACAATTTCTATGTTTTCGTTGACAATTTGGAGTCAGATTTCTAGGATTTTTATGTGTCAAGGGGTCGGGAATTTCCGGAACGTTTGGGGTAAATTTTGGGTGATTTGGAGGTGCGTGGTTTGAAGAAAAATGAATAAAAGAGGAAGGAGTGCGCTGGTGGCCGAGCATGAGGCGCGAAGGTCAGGTCTGGCGCACGCAGAGCACGGGCTGGGCGCACCCAGTGCCGATCGATCGGCGCAACTTGATCGCTCACCCGAGAGGGTTCCGATCGATTGGCCCCTGGCACCGATCGATGGCACCAGCACGCGCAGTGCGATGCTGCGCGCGCGTGTCGCTTCTTTGGGCCATTCTGAATTTTTTAAAAATTTTCCTATTCCTAAAAAGTTTTAACCAGATCTTTTCCAACACGTTTTACACGTATTTTACGTACGTTGTCCAACCGTTTTTGAGGGTTTGAAAAATCCAAAAATTGAGTCAAAATTCTATCCGAATTTATTTTAAACTTCGTTTTAAACGAGGTAAGTGTGAGCCAAGTAGCGCACCGAGCCGGGGTAGGTTCGGGGGGGTTACAAGGAATGTATCTAGGGCAGCCACAAGGGAATATTTTGAGATAGCAATGAGGAAAGTGCATGAGCTAAACCCGGATTCCCATGCATGGCTTCGACGAACGCCCCTAGCAGTTGGGCTACTCATGCGTTTTCACTATTTCCCAAGTGCGACTTGGGCTTGAACAATTTATGCGAGTCTTTCAATTCAGCTATATTGCCAGCTAGGGACAAACCGATCCTTACCATGTTCGAGATGATTCGAAAGACGATGATTACTCGAATTGTAAAACAAAATACGAAGAGATGCTCAAGTCAGACGATGTCCTGTGTCCTAAGATTAGGAAAAATCTAGAGAATCTCAAAGAGGCAGCTCACGGTTGAGTACTGAGTTAGCGGAAGATGCACACTTTGAGGTTAGCAACGACAACGAACAATTTACCGTTGACCTGAATGAAGGCGTGTACGCATGTCGATGGTGGGAGCTTACTGGAATGTCATGTGTTCATGTCATTCCATGCATTTATTTCATGAGAGAGTCGGTGGAAAATTTCGTTCATATATACTATCATCGAGATACATATTTGGTGATGTACTCACCCTTCATTCGTCCCGTTAATTGCCAACAAATGTGGCCGGAACCAGAGAATCTGACCTCAATCGTTCCACCCGAGAGAAGGCCCCAACTTTGTAGGTCGAAAAAGAAAAGAGTGCGTGATATCAATGAGCCTTCTACGTCTATAATTTCTTAGAAGTCTACCATGTCGTGTGGTAAATGTCGGCGTCAAGGGCATAATAGTCGCACATGTCTTGAGAGGGGATCCAGTTCAGGTGCTGCTGCTTTGCGTGGCACATTTATGGGTTTCTAGACATTTGACGGGACTCAAGTATATTTTTTCACCTTATTCTCTAAACAAACTAAGATTATTATGTTCTAATATAACTGTCATTATGTGTAGGAATCTACTACACGCGGCCATGGAATATGATGTGGATCTCAGGCGATGACGAGGACATTCTAGAGCAGCTTTATTTTATAAATTTTGACTATTGTAATTTAATTTTATGTACAATTCATTTAAACTTCAATTTATATTATAGTGAGAGCTAACAATTAGTATGTAAGTTCTATATGATAATTTTGTTACTTTCATGTTTAATACTGGATCTGTTTGGGTAGTCAAATATGCAGGATGATACTAGCTATGAGGGAGTCAAAAAACAAATAAAACTTTGTTCAATTTTTCAATTTTTTTTCACAAGTGAGAAAAAAATAGAAAATTTGGCAGAGTTTCCTTTGTTTTTTTACTCCTCCATAGCTAGTATCATCCTGCATATTCGACTACCCAAATAGGTCCAGTATTTTGCACCAAAGATCAAGTGCATCTAACAAAAATACATGTAACTATAAATTTACATTATCCAACATAAAGTGCATCAGAAATATACATCATCCAACTAAAATAAATCCAACTAAAGTACATACTATAGGGCATCCAACTAAAATAAGTGCATTCAACTAAAGTACAATATATCAAACTCCAGTACATCAAACTAGTGTCTATCAAAATGAATTATAAAGTATAATCTGGTTGGACTTCTGTTTCATAGGCAGATCATCTCCTATCTGCATGCAATGAAAGTTATATATCAAATAAGAGTTATAATTAAAATAATAAAGCAAAAAATGGGTGAAATGTACATGCATCATCGCCAGACATCGATTGGACGTCCTCATCATCACCCTCTATAGCTTGGGAGTCGTCCTCATCGCCCTCCATTGCTTGGCCATCGTCATCGGCCCCCATCCAATCAAGGATGATCTGTCTCGTTTCTCTTTGGTAGGCAAAAATATCTCTTTGGTAGTTCATCATTAGGTTCATGGAGTCCACCACCTCCGTCAGTCTCACCTCGACCCTATCAACTCTATCTGCAATAGAGACTATATCCACCCAACTACTCTCTAGGAGCATGGTGGCCATAGGCTGCTCTATATGAATGTCATTCTGAGAGGCCCCCTCATCTCCCTTAGACGTTCATATCCCGTCTGTTTTGACGAAGCCCATCCAAACCTAATGAATCCTTCCAAAAACCTCACTAGATCGCTATTTTTCCATTTGCTCTCAAGGCGGTAACTGAATCTCAAAATGCTCCACAATCCGCATAATCAACACACAGTAGGGCAGGTTCTTGTTTCATGTCTGCCCCATCTCACACATGTGACATAAAATCACAAAACTGGGGTCGAACATCCTGCCGCTGTATAGCTTCTCCATCACGTAGAGATTCATGAAGTTAACGAGATCTTTATATCCATGCCGCGGTAAAAGGGTGTGACACACCATGTTGTGCACTACTCGAGGTTTTGCATTCATGTCTCTAGCTCTCGGCTTAAGGGACCCTACAATGTCAGTGTTTCAATTAATTAGACTTAAGAACTCTGTTCCCTCGGCTGTTCCCATGAAAGGACAGTTCGGGACTGCTTGGTAGTATCTATCCGCCCCTACTCCAGAAAACCCGATCAACTGATTGACCGTCTTCGGAGTAATCACAATTTCCGTACCCAAGATGTACGTCTTTATCGTTCCCGACTTGATGGAAAAGCTAATGTTCGCATAGATTAAGTGAACGATTCGGTCAGAGCTATCGCCCCACACATTATACACCCCTTGCAGGCCAATTCTGTCAAACATCTTCTGTATGCCCAAGGACTCCCAACTTGCAAAATCAACATACTTCGAAAGTGTAACTGATCGGTGTAACAAATCTAGCTTGAACTGCTCTTCAAAAGCAAGGGTGCAATATTCAGTAGAATAAAACTCTGGCCGTTCGACAGTGGCAGCCACACTGGCCTATTTGACGGTCTGGCCTATAAAGAGGTTGAAGGTGCCCGACATTCCAGAGGTCAACCCTTTCGCCTAACAATTAGTCTCTCTGCCATTTTAATATACGATGATTTGAATAATTTGCAAATTTCGAAAAGAAAATTTGAGATTAGCAAATTGGTGATAGGACGCACTCTCGGACAGTGCTGACCGTCCTCTTTGTGAAAAATGAGAGATCAGACGCATTGTCGGACGGTGCTGACAATCCTCTCTGTGGAACCTAAGAGAGATCGGACGTACTTTCGAACGGTGATGACCGTCCTTTCTATGGAAAATGAGAGAACGGACACACTGTCTGACGGTGATGTTCGTCCTCTCTATGTAAACCGAGAGAATGGACACATTGTCTGATGGTCATGACCGTTCTCTATGTGAAAAATTGGGAATATCTCAAATTTGTTACCTAAAATTCGAACCAAATAATTTAAAAATGATAAAATCATACCTTAGAGTAAGTTTCAGTCAAATTTGAGCGGAAAAATCACTAGACGTTGGAGAGAAAATCGATCCCGAGAAGTGTTTTCTTCGTGCGAACTGCGAATAGGTTCAGAAATGCTCTATGGTCTGATATATTTGGGAGAACAATGCTGCCTTGAAAAGTCATGACCGTCCTCTGTAGCCCTAAGTTAAAGAATGGATGGACCCTACTTATGCTTTTAATAGATTGTCCGTTCTAGGCTAAATTCTTGAACGGACAGTCTCTTGAAACAAGAGTCCATCCGTTCTGTGGATCAAAAAGACTCTTTTTTCAAGAGACTGTCCGTTCTACAGCAAACTTTAGGAATGGACAGTGATAGGACGTCCGCTGAGGTTTGTTTTGTTACGTTTTTAATACTTCAAGGTTTGGATCGTGAAAAATTATACTTTAATATTTGAATCAAAAAAACCGGTTATTTGGAGATCGAAAGCGGTAATTTCCCTAAAAAAAATTCATTTGAGTTATCCTCAATGATGAAAATTTTAGATTAAAAAATAACTTTATATCTGTTATCATATAATTAGCTAATGCTCAAGAGATTATGGTTTAACTCATTAACCAAGAGAACATTTTCAATAATAAGGTTAGAAGCATTATCAATATTTCTAATGCCAATAATTTTTTCTTTTTGATTACCTCCAAAAGTAATGTTTCATTTCTTTTTTGTGATGAAGACAAACTTTGAAGAGTTTTCTATTACATGTCTCAAACATCAACTATCGAGATACCATAAATCCTTCATGGGAGAGTCTTCAACCTACAAACAAGAGTTAATTACATTGCTTAGGTACCCAAACTTTTTGAGTCCTTGAGAGATATCCTTAGTTCCTATAGTAACTCATCCTAAAATAGAAGACATCGTTTTATCAATTGATTTCAATAGACAAACAACAGATTTCTAACCAACCCTATTGCATACATTACAAATAGTTTGACCAACAAAGAAGTTCTTATAAACCTTTTTATTTTGTAAATGTTTCATACCCAATTCTAGCTTTATAAAAAGTTACTCTTTAGTGTCCTAGTAGCATATTCAAATTTTTGCTACCACTAATGAACTTCAAAACTATGTCATGCAAATTATCATTTTTGGATTTCAAATCTTCAATCTCATTTTCAAAAGATACAGTCATATTGGCATGCTTCTTGACTATCTCATTATTCTCCTTTCATCTTATATTTTGACTTGAGTAAGTTAAAATGCTTAAACAACTCATCAAAAGCATCCATCAATTCATTTTCATCAATATTTTCTTCCAAATCACTAAATAATGTACCTCGTTTTTCTTTTCCATGAAGCACATGTCGGCTACTTCTTCTTCTTCGGATAACAAGTCTTCTTCACATCATCCCAAGTTGCTTTCATAGTATTTTTTCTTGAAGGCCTTTGCAGTCTTCATAGCTAGTGGACAATCGACTTTTAAATGCCCCACTTTCCCGCACTCGTAACAAGTAGATTCCTTATCTTTTGGAGATCGATCTTCTTTAGTGACTCTTTTCCTTGTCACTTTTTTATTTGAAGAATTTTGTTGAATATTCGAGTCATATGATGACACACGTCCAATACTATTGGAAGGAAGTTGGTAAAAAGTGAAAGAGAACGAGGGAGACCCATGGGGGTGCTCGGGCTTGTTCTTGGACTCAAGGAACCTAAGGCGTGGATGGACGTGCACCAACAGAGCATAAGTGTGCCTATTGGGTATGCGCAGGGTTATCCTCCAAGAAAGTCCAAACTTCCTTCTTGGCTTCCAAACTCCACTAGGTGAGTGGGCTTCTCCTTATCCTTATCCATTTTGGATGGCGCCTTGAATATACATCATCCTCGCCGGGTGATTGAGGAACTATTCCAAAATCCATTTTGTCCTCCAACTCCTCCTTTTCATTAACGAGGTAAGGAGACAAGTCTTACACATTAATTTTGATCGAAATTCAAAATTCTCCTGGTAGCTCAAACTTGTATGGATTGTTGTTGATACACTCAACAACTATAAAGGGACCATCAACCCTTAGTAGGAGTCTTGACTTCCTTTGCTTGGGAAATCGTTTCTTTCTTAAGTATACGAAACTAGATCTCCTTCTTTGAATATCTACTTTCTTTCTTCTTCGTTTAGCCAATTTGGTAAAGGCTACTTTCTTCATTGCAATGAGATTTTCCATCACTTGTTTTTGTTGTAAGGGAGTTAGTATCACTAATTTGTCGTCGCACCAAAGGGTGATACTATTGGTATTTCAATCATATAATATTTTCTTATCGAATTGTCACAGTCTTCACAAGACTAGATGAGTTGCATTCATTTGCGCCATGTCACAAAGCACTTGGTCTTCCATTCTTCCAATGGAGAAGGGAACTAGAACTTGTTTGTCCTCAGGAATAACACCAAAATCGTTTAGCCACAATAAATTGTGTTGAGTAGGGTGTTCAATGGTCTCCAAATCCAATTCTAGCATAATTTCCAAAGAAGCCACATTAGAACAACTACCACTATCCACAATAAGAGTACAAACATTATCTTTAATTTTACATCGACTATGGAGTAGATTCTCCCTTTGCTCCATCATAGGATTTATTACGGTTAGGGTCCTTCACATGGTGGTAAGGAGTAGACCTTCTTGTGAATGAATCACTTCTATTTGTTGCTCATCTACTTGTGTAGTTGGTTCTTAACTTCCTCCTCCCTTTCCACCTCATTGGAGTCATCTTTGATGATCATGGCTTGTCTATTTAGAAATTAGGAGGCGATGTGCCCAAAGCCGAGACATTTGAAACATTTTATCTCCCTTATCTTAAGCTTTTGTGTATCACCAAGGGATTGTTTCTCCTCTCCATTCTTGTTTGGTATACCCTTGTAAGCTTATTGCTTCTCATTACTAACAATAGGTGTAACACCCGGGAATGACCTATACGAGAGTTGACTTTAGATTATGTTATGTTATGAGAGTTTAACGTTGATTCTAGGGTTATGCTAGGCGACGTGGGAAAGGCAGCAGGATATGATGGATCGCTATCCTGAGCTCTTCAGGTATGCAAATTTTGAGGACAAAATTTTTGTGAGGGTGGATTGTAACACCCGGGAATGTCCTATACGAGAGTTTGTAACGACCCTTAAGCCTTTACCCTTATTTCCCGTATAAATTTTTTTTTTCTTTTTGTGCACTAAGTAATTTTGACTTGGAAAACTTTAATCAACGTCTAACTTATTGAAATTTCTCTTGAAAATCCTTCAAAGAAAACATATTAATTAAAAGGAAACAATCGGCAGGCAATCGAGAGGCAAAGAGGGCATTTTGCCCATAAAATGCATGGCTGATCGATCGGCCCTTGGACAGCCGATCGATCAGCTATGTAAAAATAAGGGGGTCGATCGATCGCCCCCACACCAGGCGATCGATCACCAGGCGATCGATCGCCCTTTTACAGGTGATCGATCGGCAGACTCTCTGGAATTTCTAGAGAGTCGCCTCTCTTCTGCCGATCGATCGCCCCTCCTGGCGATCGATCGACAGACTCTTTGGATTTTGAAATCCAGAGAGCTGCTCTTGTAACGACCCCAGAGGGATCGTCACATAATCCATATCTTTCTTAATCATTTAATTCTTATTACTCACACTCTACTCATTTTCGGTAATATATTTTTTTTTGAAACATAACTTAACTCAAAATGTCGTACATAATTCACTAGACATCATTCAACAAAGGAATACTTTACGCATCTGCCGGCGGGCAGTGCAATGTGTATCGGCTGGTGAAGGGAAACTTAAACCTTTAGACTGCACCTGTCGATTGAGGAATAAAACCACATCTACCGGTCACTAGACGACAAAACCATGTTTATATCATCCGGTAAAGAGACTCTTTAGATCATCCGGTGAACATGTGCTTCTCCCGTGAATAATTAAAACATGACCCGGTCACTAAACGACAAATAACATGTTGTGAGTCAAGCCATAAATAGCTCCTGCAACAGCTTAAAGAGATCGTTAGCTACTCCGGGGCTCGGCCAAACCGAGTGACCTCAAAAACAGAAAAATAAACGTGCGAAAATACAGTAAGAATCAGAGAGTTTTAGTGAGATTAGTGTCGTGCGAGTGAAGTGTGTGTAAGATGAATGGCGTGGTCCAGTTAATTCAATAGAGAGTCACACAACCTCAAGTCGGTCAGCTAACTAATGTTAAGCTCCGACAGAACGCTTTTCCAGAGGAAGGCGTCGACTTGAGGAACCGGTTCTGTCCACCTCCTTCTGGTTTCCAGCCCTCGATAGGGAGGAGAGGAGAGTGGTGCTAGAGTTCAACAACAACCTCGGGTTGTTGAACTAGGAGGCTGTCTCCTATTCGGCAAAGCCGAAGCTCACCTGTCGGCAAAATGCCTTCGCTGTTCCTCTCTTAGGGAAACGGTCTACTTGTTCTCATTCATTGAACCAAGATTTACAGACACCAATTGCCATGATTTATATCCTAGTGGCTGGAGAACATTTTTAAAATGGTGAGAACCGATGAAGGCGCGGGAAGAAGAAACAGGCAAGATTCCTCTGTCGCTAGGGCTTCGAGGGTAGCCCTGTTTCTGTCAACTCGCCGGTTTCCTTGCACGGCAACTTCTCCGACACGAAGGCGATGACGATTCGGGCCAAAAACGGAAGTGGTCCCCTCCATCTTCGAGTGCAGTCGCCGCGGCTTCTCTGGTCCCCTTCGCTGAGTTCTGGTTCACAAAAATGAAGCTTCACCCGGTTCACTTTATTATAGCAGCGACCGGTTTTCTTCAAGCAGCAACAGTAGCCGGTCCGGTTCTCCTTCAATTGCACAGCACTTGGTTTTCTTCATTAACCCACTCCTTTGGTTCTCAAGCCATTTTAAAACCAAACCAAGCCACATCTATCCTACCAAGCATCTAGCCCTAAATGCCTAACATGCATGCTTATATAAAATCTTAACAAAAAGGCCAATGTTTGCCCAATAAGTTTCAAAATAAAAATACATAAAAATCAATGCTCGGGAAGACAATTCCCATATGAGCTTCTGGTTCTCCAAGCCTTGTCTCCCAAGCAATGACGTGCTTCGGTTGCTCCGGATCTTGAGCTTCCATCTCCCACTTTACATCGGTGAGTACGCCATCCAAGTCGGTGTAAGAAATGTCACCTGCAAAAGAGTAAAGTGTGTAAGTACATAAATTAGATAAAGCATGCGAATGTACCTGTGATCGTGTGATGGGCCTACGGGGCACAACATAACATCCTCATCATCCGGTGACTTTATTACACTACATCTGCCGATCACTAGATGACAAAATAACACTCTCATCATCCGATGGCTTAAACGTTCTACATCTACCGATCGCTAGACGACAAAATAGCACTTACATCATCTGGTAACTTAAATACTCTACATCTGCCGATCGCTAGACGACAAAATAGCACTTTCATCATCCGATAACTTAAATACTCTACATCTGCCGATCGCTAGACGACAAAATAGCACTTTCATCATCCGATGCCTTAAACACTCTACATCTACCGGTCACTGGACGATGAAATAACACTTACATCATCTGGTAACTTAAACACTCTACATCTGCCGATGACGTCAGCCGGATGATTGCTTTATCCAGCTTCTATCACACAGCAGAAAACACTATAATCGTCTAACAACTTCATCCAATAGAAAATACAACAACTCACCCGAATCTTATCTTAGTAACTATAAACCTCAAGGAGTAAGAATCATAAACTCGTCCAAAATACGCATAGCGGAAGGCTTCAGCAAAACAACCCATTCAATAATCTTTAAAATCATCATCATACTCTTAAGTCAAATCATTCAAATCTAAATCTCATGGTTATAAGAAATTCTATTTTTCTTAGACATCTGTTTATCATAAACTTCACCAACATACTATGAGCATAACCAGGGGTCTTAGTCGCCTGCCCAGCCTTGCACTGTCATACTGAGCATCCTCCGGCAACCAGCTTTAAACATCATCTCTGGTCTAGGAATCCTCACCTGCTAACTCTTCACCTACATCATAAGGTTTAACTATAAGCCTAATGCTTAGTAAGGAATGCAACACTAACATGGATGCATGAATGAATAATTTGGGAAATCACATGCTCATAAGTCTTTTCTTATTCATATCTTTGCTCGTAATCATCGTTCATAGTCATGGATCATATTCATCAATCATAGTCATTGATCATATTCTTCATTCATAGTCATTGATCATATTCTTCATTCATAGTCATTGATCATATTCTTCATTCATAGTCATTGATCATATTCTTCATTTAAGTTGTGTGGATTAAGAGGGGATTTGTGCCGGTAAAGGGGGTTTGACAGTGAGAGTGCACATAGTTCCCTTGCGGGTCGTATCATGGCCTTCTTTTGGACAGTGACATACGCCAAACCGCCCCAACCCTCTCTTAATTCACGTTGCAATAGTTTTATATTCTTATCTTGTTCATGCAAAGACATGCTCTTAAAACATTTTTATATGCATAAAACTTTCATGATACATGGACATGAAAATTCGTAAATCATCAAGCTACAGAACTGAGTACCATTCGACATGAAGCTTTACCTCTGAGCTAATCATCAGCATAAACAATAGACAGTAACATAAGGGAAACTTCTATTCATCATATGAGTGTCTACCTAGCATCCTTTGATGTAGGGTCCTAATGACCAATAAACCTATTCATTCACTTACCTGGTCTCCTTAGCAATTTGAGCTCCTTTCTCTTCCAACTTCCTCACCTAAAACATTTACATTGCAGTAGTTAAAACAAAATCCTATTAGTTCTAATCACAAGTCATCCTAGGATCTAATAGCTATATTCACTCTCGAATCCTTAGTATAGTTCTCTATGCAGTTTGAAACCCAAAATCCAGAACAGACTGATTCGATAAGCGATATCTCAGGGTTGTTTGTTTAATGTTCAAAATCGATTCAGAATGACATTACTACATTCAGATTTTAAATATCCTTACTAATACTCGGCCATTGAAGAATCCAGAACCTCAACACATAGCTGAAACAGAGCTTAACGACTGAAAGATAGTTACATTGTCAAACTCGTACCTCGAGCACAAAGTAGCCGAGAAGCAGCAAGGAAACCGATCGTCGAAGGAGGGATTTCCAGCTGACAGAGAGCGAGAGCTTGGGATAGAAGAAATCGCCGGGAATTGGGGATGTCGGCTACAGTAGTTTAAATGAGGTTTGAATCCTTTCCTTTTTCTTTAAATACTGGCCTCAATCCTCCATTATTACAACTTTGCCACTCAACCTAGTTTAGATCCTACATGTAATTAATTAAGCTTGGCATAAAACCTTAAACCGTGAAAACTGAATATTCGTGACCCTTAATACAGTTTAGGAAGTCACCTGGTTGAAGTTGTCGGGTGTTATAGCTCCTCTTCCTCTTCCCTTTTCCCTTCAATCCCCTGCACACTACACATACAAAATTCTTCCTTCAATTTACCTCTAAACACTACATACATCAAAACAACCCATTTCAACATAATGTCACCCGACACTCGTAGTTCCTTCATAAACTCGCTCAAAAATCGACTCGAGACGTATTTAAAACGAAGTAAGTTTTCACAAAAATGAACTGCGTGGATCTGTTAGAAAACTAAAAAATTCCCTATAAAACTTGAAATTCACCAAGCAGTTCACGGTATAACCTCTATAAAAGACTTCACCAAACATCAATACGTTTAAGTTTTCTAGCTAATCACCCATCAGCCCAACTAAACGTCCATATACATTTATCGACGTTTCTAACTATCAAAATCCCAAAATACCTACGTGATGTCCCCACAGGTCAAAATATGTGTCGACTGCCCAGCGCACTCCCACGGGCATTCTTCTTTAGCCTGCTCATGCGTTGGGTGGAGGAATGTCATCCTTATCTGCTTCAAAATTACCTACACCATAGAATTAAACTATGACCTAAAGGGCTCAGTAAACCTACTGTAAATGCAGATGAATGCTATGCGTATGCAATACTTAAAATCATGTAGTCATCCTACCTTTTCGCTATTCATTTCATTTAAGATGTCACCGGGGCTTCGCTCTCAGTAGATAGAAGCGGCACATCCGACGATTGGATAGCCCCTCGTATCTACCCGGGGAGAAAAGATGCTTCATCTGACAGCTATGTCTGAACCACCACCCTGACGTGACCATTATTACATACATTTATTCCTTTTCATTATCCTTTTTATGAAAACATACTTGAAAGTTCATTTTGCATTCTTATTCAGAAAACATAATGCATGGACGTGCATAATACAATAATGAAAACAAACATAAAACAAACAATGAACGTTTAACGTTCTATAGCTTAAAGTAGCCTAACTATCCAATTTAATTACCCGAAACATACTACATCTCCGATTCCTCCATTTCACATACTTTCTTATGGTGTAGGTCAAACCAGCCAAACAAATCACGAAGACTTACCACGCGTCCGTTGCAATTTATGCTCTGTCCACAAGAGTTCTTCACCTATGGCAATTCACAACAATCGTCATTAAAACCGAGTTTAAACTGTTAAACTTACATACTACAAATGTAACACCCGACAATGTTTGGCCAGGTATTTTCTTAACAGCTTTAACTGTCACCTCCACCATTAACCTTTACAATTTTGAATTTAAATGCCAAAGCTTAATTGATTTTATTTGTGTGATGACAGAATTGTAAATAAGATGGATTTCAATCGATATAAATAGAAAATGAAAATCCTTAGACCTCACTAAAACCTCACTGTAGCTGACACTTTCCTTCTACGATTTCTCATCCTCCAGAGCTCTCATTCTCTTTGCCAACGACTGCTTTGTCGGCGACCGATTCTTCAGCCTCCACCCCGACAATCCACGCTCTAGGTAAGGCTTAGACAATATAGCTACTGGTTAGTTACTTAGAGCTCGGTTTTCAGCTAGAACTTGAAGTTTCGGATTCTTCAATGGTAGAGTTATTGTAGTAACATTATAATCTGCGTTTAGTAATGGCATTTCTGATTCGATTATGGACATTAAGATAACTGACTATGTTTAGTTGCTAGGTTGAATCTGGGCATTTTAGGTTCTGGAAACTTGATCTACGCACATAAGGTGATTGACTAAAGAACTTAGAATTACATGTACATTAGATTCTAGGATGACTTTTAATTAGAACTTTTAGGATTTTGTTTTAACTCTGTAATGTGAAATGTTTTAGGTGAAGAAAAATCTGAGGTGAAGTGCTCAAGTTGGTAAGGGAAACCAGGTAAGTGAGTGAGTAAGATTCCCGGCCATTAAGGCCCTGCATCACAAGGGTACTAGGTAGATGTTGTCTATAATGTTTAAAGGTTATCTGTGCTATTGTCTGTTTAGTTATGATACTCGAGTTGATAGTATGATCTTTTGATGAATGAATGAGATGTCCTTTTAGTCTGATGAAATAAGAGTACTCATACTCATGCTTCACAATTGTTTTATTTTTCAAGCATATGAAAATGTTTTAAGTGCATGTTGTCCTTCACGATCAAGATATGAACATGAAACTTATGTAACAAGGATTAAGAGAGGGTTGGGGGCGGTTTGGCGTATGTCATTGTCCAAAAGGAGGACCATGAATACGGCCCGCAAGGGACTATGTACACTTTCACTGTCAACCCCCTTTTTCGGCACAATTCCTCTCTTAATACATATGATGTAAATGATGAACAAGAACGTGATGTAAACGATGAACAAGAACATGAACAAGAATGTAACGAGGAATGATTATGAAAATGTGTTCTTTTCAACTGTGCATTCATCCATACATGTTAGTATTGCACTCCTTACTAAGCATTAGGCTTATAGTTTAAACCTTATGATGTAGGTGAAGAACTACCAGGTGAGGATTTCAAATTCAGTGAGTATGTCTAAGAATGGTTGCTGGATGGTGCTCAGGGTGACAGATTTGTTGCTAGAAAGGCGATTATGACCCTTGGTTACTGCTCTTATGATGTTAGTAAGAATTATACATACTGAAATTAAGTAGGGAGGGATTTTCTTAACACGATGGATTTTGGGATTTGTCTGACTGGATTTCAAAGTTTAAGAATAATCACGAGAAGATAGAATGATTAATGTTCTATTTAAGTCTTCCGCTACACGTTTTCTGGATGAGTCTATGATTTATACTTGTTCAATCTTATTTTAGTTAAGTTGAAGTTTGTGAGAGTCAGGATGTCTCGTTTTGTAGATGTTGTCACCGTTAGAGGCCTTCTATCGGATGATGCTTATATGTCACGTGCGATGCACATGTCAATCGGTAGATGTTGATTATCACTATCGGCAGATGCTAGGAATTTCTTATTCACCGGTAGAGATCTTCTATCGGATGATGCGTATATGTCACGTGCGATGAACTTTTCAATTTGTAGATGCTGATTATTACTATCGGCAGGCTAGGAATTTCTGATTCACCACGTTTAGAGATCGATCTTCGATGATGCTTATCTTATTCACCGTTAGAGGTCTTCTATCGGATGATGCTTATATGTCACATGCGATGCACATGTCAATCGGTAGATGCTGATTATCACTATTGCCAGATGCTAGGAATTTCTTATTCACCAGTAGAGGTCTTCTATCAGATGATACTTAATATGTCACGTGTGATTCCCATGTCAACTGGTAGATGTAGATGTTTTGCTATCGGAAGAAGTGAGTATTAAGTCTTGTCGTTTTGTGATCGGATGATGTGGTCGATTATGCTTTGTCATTTAGTAATCGGTAGAGGTCTTCTACCGGGCGATGTCCATGAGTCACGTGAAACGCTCGTGTCCATCGGATGATGCCTTCTACTGGGCGACGTCTACTGAGTCACGCAGGAGTGCACGTGACATTTAGAGGGAATGTGTTCCTATCGGTAGATGAATGGAAATCCATGCTGCCTGCGAAACGATGAAGTCTAGTGGTCTGAGGGCATTTTCCTTCTGCCCGAACACGTTATGGAACCGATGTCTGAGTCATGTCGATTGACTCTGTGACTGACTGTGTTGATAGTCTTATGTTGGAGCCGAGTTTTTGAAGAGTTCAGTTTTGTCAGATATGGCATTGTCCTTGAGTAATGTAAAAGAAAAATATAGAGGGTAAACTTAATGAAAATGATTTACGAAAATTAAGAATCAGTCTCAACCCTAATGGGGTCGTTACAATTATGGTATCAGAGCAAAACTGGGTTCTAAAATCGATTCTACAAACTGCCTTCCAGCACAGATTGTCACGTGAGCACACTCCAACAACTGCAAGTGTTTATGATTTTAGTAATGTCATTACGTTAAGATGTGTTTATGATTACTTGTTTAGGAATCTCAAAATGGTAAGAGGTCAACAAAGAGAGAGCAATGAGGATAGTAACACCATCGCTCAGCTAACCGAGTTGGTTATTCGTCAGTCCCGCCAAATTGAGCAGTAGGTGGCTGCTAGGGATGAGCAAGGGAATTCTAGCTCAAATATGACTCACGTAAATGGAAACGAGCATTTTCACCTGCCTTCGACCTCCAGTATTCAATGGTCAAGTTTCGGATCCTATTTGTGCTGAAGAGTGGATTCAGACAATTGAAGACATGTTCAAGTATGCCAAGGTCGATGAAGGGGACAAGGTCACATGTGCTGTTTTTCATCTTGCATTGGGTGCAAGATATTGGTGGGACTCAATTCAGAGCACTACGAATGTGGAAACTATGAGTTGGGCGTGGTTCAAGACGGCCTTTTATGACAAGTATTTTAGCCGAGCGGTTCGGGCCAGCAAAAAGATGAGTTTATGCAGCTGCGCCAAACCGGTTCTGTGGCTGACTACATCTGTAAGTTTGATGCCTTGTCCAGGTTTGCACCCCGTCCTCTGGATGATGAGGAAGACAAGATTCACCAATTTGTCCATGGACTGAAGCCGAGCCTCTTTCAGGGAGTGAAGACTGCAGGGATCCAAAACATACCCTATTCCGAAGTGGCAGCTAAGGCTTTGGAATTGGAGGAAGTTGAGTTAACAGTACAAAGACAACGTTAACCACCAAGGAAGTTCATCAAGGAGACTCAGCCACCACCGCGCCAGGGCAGAGGTTGGCAACCACAACCGAATAAAGGGCCGCAGCAACAGCAGAAAGGTGTGAAGAGACCCTTCAATCCAAATGATGATCAAGGAAAAGGAAAGAGACCTCTAGCTCCACTATGTTCCACCTGCCAGAAGAATCACCATGGCGAGTGTAAATTATATTCTGGTCGTTGCTATAGATGTGACAAAGTTGGACACATGGTCAGAGATTGCCCTATGCTGCCAGACCCAAATCGTGCGAGAGTAGCGCCAAGAGTCTATGCTTTAATGGAGGATGAGGATGTGGTGCAGCATACGGTCATAACAGGTACAATTATGATCTGTGGTATTTCTGCTTATACACTTATAGATACGGGAGCCACACACTCGTTTGTAGCAACCCTATTTGTATGTAAGCATAGGTTAGAACTCTTGCCAGCTAAGAGGTCATATAGTGTTATGTTACCATCAGGGAAGTCCTTACATTCAGATCAGATAGTGAAAGGCTGATATTGTATCTTTAGGAGAAAATAAGTTATATGTATAGCTAATCGTAATTGATATGAAGGGATATGAGGTTATATTAGGAATGGATTGGCTATTCAAACATTATGCCACGATAAGTTGTAGGTCTGGATTGGTTGAGTTCCGAGCCCCGAACGGAGATCGGTATTCCTTCCAAGCTATTCCAAAAATAAGTAAAATGTCAATTATTTCCTCACTAGAGACTCAACGGTTACTAAAGGGTGGTTGTGAGAGTTTTCTAGCTAGCATAATTGATGTCCGGGTAAAGGATAAGGTAGAACTCCAAGATATTCCTATAGTACGAGAGTTTTCAAAAGCATTTTTGGATGACTTGCCCGAGTTACCACCTGATAGAGAAATTGAGTTTGTAATCGATACATATCCCGAGGCATCACCTGTGTCTAAGAACCCTTACCGCATGGCACCTGTTGAGCTGAAGGAGTTAAAAGTCCAACTCAAGGAACTCGTTGACAAGGGATTGATACGCTCTAGTTGTTCTCCCTGTGGATGCACCTATCCTATTTGTTAAGAAGAAAGACGGTTCCTCTTAGAATATGCATAGATTACAGAGAACTGAACAAGTTAACAATCAAGAATAAATATCCCTTACACCAAATTGACGACTTTTTTGACCAACTACTAAAGAGCTAAGGTATTTTCAAAAATTGACTTACGTTCGGTTTGTTACCAACTGAAGGTTAAGGAGAATGATGTACCAAAGACAGTATTCAGAACCCGATATGGACATTATGAATTTCTTGTGATGTCGTTTGGATTGACAAATGCACCTGCAGCTTTTATGGATTTGATGAACTGTGTGTTTCGTGAGTATTTGGATAAGTTTGTGATTGTGTTTATAGATGATATCCTAATTTATTCACGGAGCAAAGCAGACCATGAAAAACACTTAAGAGTAGTTTTGACGACATTAGAACAGCAGAAACTTTATGCCAAGTTGTCCTAATGTGAGTTCTGGTTGGATAAGGTCAACTTTCTAGGCCATGTCATTTCTGCTGAAGGTATATCTGTAGATCCAACCAAATTTAGGCAGTAAAAGATTGGCCCTGACAGAGGAATGCCAGTGAAGTTCGTAGTTTCCTTAGGTCTGCCAGGTTATTATAGGAAAGTTTATTAAGGGATTTTCTATGATAGCTAAACCTTTAACTAGTTTAACAAAGAAGGACACCAAGTACTCTTGGACTGAAGCTTGTGAAGATAGTTTTCAGACACTAAAATTGAAGTTGACGACAGCCCCTCTTTTGACACTCCCAACTGAAGAAGGGAAGTTCAGTGTTTATTGTGATGCATCCAAAGTTGGTCTGGGGTGTGTCTTGATGCAATAAGGCAAGGTTATAGCGTATGCCTCCAGGCAACTGAAGAGTTATGAACAGAATTACCCCACTCATGATTTGGAATTAGCCGCAGTTATTTTTGTATTAAAGATTTGGAGACACTATTTGTATGGTCAGCAGTGTGAAGTGTTTTCTTACCATAAAAGCCTGAGGTACCTTTTTACTCAAAAAGAGTTGAACATGATACAAAGACGTTGGTTAGAGTTTGTTAAGGATTATGACTTTGAAATTAAGTATCATCCGGGTAAGGCTAATGCTGTAGCCGATGCATTAAGCAGGATGTCAACGACGATAGAACCTGTAGTGTCAACCATGTCTGTACCATTGAGGACGGAAGTTCAGAAATTTGAATTGAAATTAGTTTCTGAGCTGTAGGAACTACTTGCAGAAGTAACCATTTCAACCAACTATCTTGGATAGGATCAAGGAGGTACAACAAAAGGAATCAAAGGAAAATAAAAGCATGATGAGTAAGTTGAAGGACGCCTCCTCAGGGTTCCGCCTTTCCAAGGATGGTATTTTGAAATTTAGGAATCGGTGGTATATTCCAAGTGATGAGGAATTACGTAAGTTGATCTTGGCCGAGTTGCACTCGTCTCCCTTATCTGTACATCCTGGCAGCACCAAGATGTATCGGAATTTGAAGTTACAGCATTTTGGTTGTAATTGACAGAATGACGAAATCAGCTCATTTACTACCTGTAAAGACAACGTACAAGATGGACCACCTTGCTAATCTGTATGTTCAGGAAATTATCAGATTGCATGGGATTCCGATATCCATTGTCTCAGATCGTGATCCCAGGTTCACCTCAAGGTTTTGACAAAGTCTTCAAGGCACCCTTGGAACAAAGTTATCCTTCAGCACTGCATTTCATCCTCAGATAGATGGCCAATCTGAACGACAATTCAAACACTCGAGTACATGTTGAAGGCGTTTGTGCTAGATTTCCAGACATCTTGGAGTCGATACCTGGCCCTTGGTTGAATTCTCCTACAACAAGTAGTTACCAAGCCCACCATTGGTATGGCACCATATGAAGCACTGTATGGCAGGAAATACAGATCACCCTTATATTGGGATGAAGTTGGCGAAGCAAAACTTCTAGGCTCCGAAATTTTACAGCAGATGTCAGACAAGATTACCATTATTAGGAAAAGAATGATGACTGCACAAAGCCGACAGAAGAGCTATGCAGACCAAAGAAGGAGGGATCTTGAGTTTGCTGTCGGAGATGAGGTCGTCTTAAAGGTTTCACCATTTAAGGGAGTTTTAAGATTTGACAAGAAGGGAAAGCTTAATCCACGATTCATTGGACCATTCCCGGTCTTGGCAAGGATCGGTAATACAGCTTATAAATTGCAATTGCCTCCATCAATGGAAAAGGTTCACAATGTTTTTCACGTGTCTATGCTAAGGAAATACATACATGATCCGACGCAGGTTGTTAAGCCAACAGAGATTGATATTGAGCCGACATTGGTGTATGAAGAGAAACCTAGTGAAAATATTAGAATCTGCAGTTAAGACTCTGCGGAATAAAGAAATTCCACTAGTGAAAGTCTTATGGATGAATCATGGCATTGAAGAGGCCACGTGAGAGTGACAGCAGGGCATGTTGGCCAAATATCCTAAGCTCTTTTCTTGATCAATTTTCGAGGACGAAAATTTTGTTTAAGGAGGGTTGGATGTAACAACCGACAATGTTCGGCCAGGTATTTTCTTAACAGCTTTAACTGTCACCTCCACCATTAACCTTTACAATTTTGAATTTAAATGCCAAAGCTTATTTGATTTTATTTCTGTGATGGCAGAATGGTAAATAAGATGTATTTCAATCGATATAAATAGAAAATGGAAATCCTTAAACCTTACTAAAACCCCACTGTAGCCGACATTTTCCTTCTGCGATTTCTCATCCTCAAGAGCTCTCCTTCTCTTTGCCAATGACTCATTCGTCGGTGACCGATTCTTCACTCTCCATCCCGGCAATCCACTCTCTAGGTAAGACTTAGACAATGTAGCTGCTGGTTAGTTACTTAGAGCTCTGTTTTACTCTAGAACTTGAAGTTTCGGATTCTTCAATAGCAGAGTTATTGTAGTAACATTTATAATCTGCGTTTAGTAATGGCATTTCCGATTCGATTCTGGACATTAAGATAACTAACTGTGTTTAGTTGCTAGGTTGAATCTGGGCATTTTAGGTTATGGAAACTTGATCTACGCACATAAGGTGCTTGACTAAAGAACTTAGAATTACATGTACGTTAGATTCTAGGATGACTTTTGGTTAGAACTTTTAGGATTTTGTTTTAACTCTATAATGTGAAATGTTTTAGGTGAAGAAAAATTCGAGGTGAAGTGCTCAAGTTGCTAAGAGAAACAAGGTAAGTGAGTGAGTAAGATTCCCGGCCATTAAGGCCCAACATCACAAGGGTACTAGGTAGATGTTGTCTATAATGTTTAAAGGTTATCTTTGCTATTGTCTGTTTGGTTATGATACTCGAGTTGATAGTATGATCTTTTGATGAATGAATGAGTTGTCCTTTTAGTCTGATGAAATGAGAGTACTCATACTCATGCTTCACGATTGTTTTCTTTTTCAAGCATATGAAAATGTTTTAAGTGCATGTTTTCCTTCACGATCAAGATATGAACATGAAACTTATGTAACAAGGATTAAGAGAAGGTTGGGGTCGATTTGGCATATGTCACTATCCAAAAGGAGGACCATGAATAGGACCCGCAAGGGACTTATGTACACTTTCACTGTCAACCCCCTTTTCGGCACAAATCCTCCCTTAATCCATATGATGTAAATGATGAACAAAAACGTGAATGTAAACGATGAACAAGAACATGAACAAGAATGTAACGAGGAATAATTATGAAAATATGTTCTTTTCAACTGTGCATTCATGCATACATGTTAGTATTGCACTCCTTACTAAGCATTAGGCTTATAGTTTAAACCTTATAATGTAGGTGAAGAACTACCAAGTGAGGATTCCAAATTCAGTGAGGATGTCTAAAACTGGTTGCTGGATGGCGCTCAGGGTGACAGATTTGTGGCTAGAAAGGCAATTATGACCTCTAGTTACTGCTCTTATGATGTTAGTAAGAATTATACATACTGAAATTAAGTAGGAAGGGATTTTCTTAACACGATAGATTTTGGGATTTGTCTGACTGGATTTCTAAGTTTAAGAATGATCACGAGAAGATAGAATGATTTATGTTCTATTTAAGTCTTCCGCTACACGTATTCTGGATGAGTCTATGATTTATACATGTACAATCTTATTTTAGTCAAGTTGAAGTCGGAGAAAGTCAGGATGTCTCGTTTCGAAGATGTTGTCACCGGTAGAGGCCTTCTATCAGATGATGCTTATATGTCACGTGCGATGCACATGTCAATCGGTAGATGTTGATTATCACTATGGGCAGATGCTAGGAATTTCTTATTCACCGGTAGAGGTCTTCTATCGGATGATGCTTATATGTCACGTGCGATGCACATGTCAATCGGTAGATGCTGATTATCACTATAATATCCGGCTTGTACGGGATTTTATATTATAATATATATTGGTATTTTTTGTAAATATGTCAAATCAAACTCGTTTTATGAAAAGAAAGCGTCATTTCAATCATAACGATTAATAGGAATTTTAAGGAATTTACGAGATTTTTTGGAGTAATAACGCTATATTTCGAGTAATTACGTTTATCGTATTATAATGGACATTTTAGTAAAAATAGTAAACGAGATCCGAATTGTGAACGGACAGTTTTAATAAATCCCAAATGATAAGTTTGAGTTATTGGTAAATTAAGGAAATTTGGAGAAACCGAATCGCTGGTCAATTGAAGAAACGAAGAACGAAACAAATAGAAAATCAAAGGAAGGGCAAAAATGTAATTTGCAAAGTCAATTTTTTTTATTAAAAACCACTTTCTTCTTTTCTCCACGCCACTTCTCCTCTTCCCTGCGATTTCATTTCTCCTCCGGCGATCCTCACGGCTTCTCTCCATTCCGTCGACGATTCCTCCTCCGTTCGTCGTCCATCCTTCACGTTACTTCCTCCTCTCGTAACCCTAGGTATGATTCTATGCTTTTGGAACGTTGTATTTCAATTTTCACGGAGTTTGACGGTTAGGGTTCGTTTAGGGTTGTGCGAAAAACGTAAATTTAGGGTTCGAAATTTATAGATTTTCCGTAATTAAGGATATAGTGAACGTATTGGACGTTATTGGACGAAGTTAAATTGATTTTTGGAAAAAGTTAAAATTAGGGAATTTTCGGGTTTTTAGGAAACTCGTTAATTGTGATTTTGAACTATCGAACACTAATTGATGGTTTAAATGCTTCGATTAGTTAAGTTAGAACTTTTAGGAATTTCTTTAGTTAAGGTTTTGTTAATTTTGACGTTTAGAAGCTTAAATAAGTTTTAACAACGATGTTGTATTTTACCTCAGACAAACAACGCTTGTGGACGGAGCTTGAGCTACTTTGGACACGAGGTAAGTTCTCGTGATCTTCTCTGGCCGATTGGCCCACACCGTACGTCGAGGTCGTCTCGAGGAGTTTTGGTGTCGTGTTTATTTAATCACTTTGGTTGGGTAGTTAGGGTTCGATCGTTTTATAGGTTGATGTTGTGTTTTGATGGTATGCTCCATATGTATGTTTACTTTCTGTCATATTGAACTGTTCACGCATCACGTGTTTTAAAAGAACATAGAAAATGAATTTCTGCATGATGTTTTAAAGAAAATGGCGATGTGGCCTGGAGAGGGGCACGACCTATTGTGGAGACAAATTACGGGTTTGTCGCAATACCACATCTATTGTATACTCATATAGTTATACAGTTACAGGTCATGCGAGATGGGGCTCAGGCACGGCTGTATGTGTTGTAAGCGTGTACCCCCCCCCCCCTCTGTCTAGTTGGAAAGAGTAGTCTGACCGCTGGATTTGCTCTCTCTGGTTAGGAGGCTGAGATCTCGGTGACACCCATAGAGTAAAGATAAAGAAAATGCTGCATGCATGTACATTTACTAGAACTTGCTGAGATTTTTATCTCATAGATGTCTGTATGGTGTAGGTGATTTCGACATAGGTGAGGACGAGATCCCTCCACCTTAGGAGTGATGCAGTTGACGGATGATGGCTTGCGGTGGTGTGTTGTGCAGTCGATGCTTACCTGACCCGTGGGGACCGTATGTAATTGATTTAGGACAAAATGGATAGAATATGTATAGGATGCTTAAATGACGACTTTTATTTTGAAATTCTGGAACTGCTTGGTTGTTTTAAATTTTCATAGGGGATTTTGTACTGTTTTCAAACATATCTACGCAGTTCGTTTTCAGGAAAAATTGATCGTATTTTAAATACGTTTTGAGTCGTTATTTAGGGTGATCCGGTGAATGTGAAAAGGATGAGGATATGAGTGAGTTTATATTTGATGTTATTGTGTTGGTTAGGGTGTATGTATAAGTTGTATTTGTGTAGTTAGCGCAGGAGAAAAAGAAAGAAAGAAAGAAAAGGAAGGAAAAGGAACGAAAAAGAGCGGGAGGCAGAGAGGGTGGTGATTGATCGCCTGAAGAGGGGATCAATCGCCCCTCTTGGATCGCCACTCCCTGGAATTCCAGAGAGTGTGGCGATCAATCGCCACAAACTGTGGCGATTGATCGCCACTGGCGTTTTGGCAACATGCGATTGTTAGCCTATTGCGATCGCCTACGAGCGATTGATCGCCCCTTTATGGGCGATCAATCGCCCCTGTATATATAGGATGAATTATCCTTTTTGCCCCTCGACCGATGCTCAATGGTTTTAATTGTTTTTTTTTTCAATGTTTTTAATTGTTTTACATACTTGTTTTAATTGTTTTTAAGACATTGTTTTAAGTTTTATTTCTGCTCGAACGTTAAGTTTAAAGTTTTAAAATAAAATGAAAAATTTATACGGGAAATAGGGGTACAGTGTTAGGGTCGTCACAATTTATGGTATCAGAGCCCCCAGGTTTTAAAATCGGTTCTGTAGACTGCTCGACTGCACAGCCACTACGCGGACATCCTTCATCAACTGTAAGTATGTTTATAGTTTTATTTGATTTTAGTTTCTTAGAGATATTTGCATTTAACTTATATAGGAGTTTACAAAAATGGTGCGTCGAGGAAATGACCGAAACGACCGAGACAATACGATAGACACTCTCAAGGACTTCATTGCTCAACAGTCCCAACATATGGAGCGTCAAGCCCAACAAATGGAGAGACAGTCCCAGCAGCTTGGCACCCTGATAGACCGAGAGGGCGTTAGAGCTCGTGAGGCGGCAACTCCTAGCAATAAGGGGATGGAGAGATTCCAAAAGCTCCAACCTCCTATATTCAATGCATAGTCTACAGATCCCTCTTCAGCTGAGGAGTGGATTCGCACTATGGAGGACATGCTGGCGTATGCTAGCATAGAGGACGGAGAGAAGGTTGCATTGGTGACCTACCACCTAGTGTTAGATGCTCGATTTTGGTGGGATTCCATCAAGACGACCACCGATGTGACAATTATGGGATGGGAGAGATTCAGAGAGCTGTTTTATGACAAGTATTTCAGCCATACCGTACGGGAGGTGAAGATGGTTGAATTCATGCAGTTACGGCAAGTTGGTTCGATTGCTGAGTATGTGAGGAAGTTCGAAGCCCTTTCTCGATTTGCGCCACGTCAGGTCAGCGTAACGAGGACAAGGTACGCAAATTTTTGCAAGGGCTTACCCAGGAGTTTCGGATGCGCCTTACTATATCAGGGGTACGGAATGTATCCTATGATGAGATTGTGGCCAGGGCACCTGATATTGAGGCAGTTGATAGAGATTCTGTCAAACTGAGGGAGCCATCTAAGGGCTTTTTCCGAGAGATACGTCCTCAGTCTCTGAACCGAGGTTGGTAGCCTAGAGCACAGCCCCAACAGCAACAAAGGGGTGTTAAAAGACGTCTTGAGGGAGGTAACGATCGGGGTTAGGGGAAGCAAGTACAAGGGGCTTCTCAGATACCTATTTACCCTAAATGTCAGAGGGAACACACTGGCCAGTGCAGATTGGGCACGAATGTGTGCTATCGTTGTGGAGATGCGGGCCATTTCGTCAGAGATTGTCTGAAGCCCGGCCGAGATCTGTCAGGCGGTGATCAGAGGAGAGTTATACCGAGGATCTTCGCATTTATTGAGCCTGGTGATGTCGACGACGAGGCTCATCCCTCTGTGATAGCAGGTACTATTTTGATTATAGGTACAGCTGTATTTACTTTGATGGATACGGGAGCTACGCACTCCTTCATATCGACCGCATGCATGACTAGATTGGGGTTAGATTCTGAGTTAGCTGGGGTCGAGTATAGAGTGATGCTGCCTTCAGGAGAGCTTATGCAATCAGAACGTATTCTCCAGGGCAACGTCATCTCAGTGGGGGATATTACCCTTTATGCTCGTTTGATAGTTATAAGCATAGAGCGGTATGATCTTATCTTAGGGATGGACTGGCTTGCACAGCACTTCACCACCATCGACTTTCGATCCGGGATTGTGACTTTTCGACCACCAGGTAAAGCTGAGTTTTCTTATCAGGCGATGAACCGATTGAGTGGATCGCTTACTTCTTATTCCATGATGGTCAACGAGCAGTTTAAAGGTGCGTGCTCTATTTATTTGGCCTCAGTATTTGATGTTCAGTTACTCAGCGGAGTAAAGCCGAGTGACATTCCTATAGTCAGAGAGTTTTCTGAGATTTTCCTCGACAATCTTCCCGATTTACCGCCAGACCGGGAGATTGAGTTTACTATTGATGTTTATCCAAACGCCGCACCGAGGTTTAAGAACCCATATCGGTTTGCACCAGCCGAGTTAAAAGAGCTGAAGACTTAGCTTGACGAGTTGTTAGAGAAGGGTTTTATTCAACCCAGTGTTTCTCCTTGTGGTGCGCCCGTTTTGTTTGTCAAGAAGAAAGACGGAACTCTCAGGATGTGCATCGATTATAGAGAACTGAACAAATTGACGGTGAAGAATAAGTATCCGTTGCCCCGGATCGATGACTTGTTTGATCAGCTGCAGGGTGCCCGAGTATTTTCCAGGATTGACCTACGCTTGGGTTACTATCAGTTGAAGGTCCGGAAGGAAGATATACAGAAAACGGCTTTCCGAACGAGGTATGGGCATTATGAGTTCCTTGTCATGTCTTTTGGACTTACTAATGCCCCTGCAGCATTTATGAATTTGATGAACCGTGTCTTCAAGGAGTATCTGGACAAGTTCGTGGTGGTTTTCATTGACGATATCTTGGTCTATTCCAAGACGAAGGAAGAGCACGAGGAACATTTGAGGATTGTACTAGCGAATTCTGAGTCAACGCCAGTTATATCCAAAGTTTTCTAAATGCGAGTTTTGGTTGGATCGAGTCAGTTTTCTCGGCCACATTATATCAGATGAAGGGGTTTCTGTGGATCCGAGTAAAATTCAGGTGGTCAGAGATTGGCCACAGCCGAAGAACGTATGTGAGGTGCGTGGATTTCTCAGATTAGCTGGTTATTACCGGAAGTTTATAGAGGGATTTTTGAAGATCGCACTTCCTATTTCACGATTGACTCGGAAGAACGAGAGATTTATATGGTCGGCTGCTTGTGACAACAGTTTTATGGAGTTAAAGCAGAGATTGACCACCGCTCTAGTATTGGCGCTACCTGTTGAAGGTGACAAGTTTAGTATTTATTGTGATGCGTCTGGAGTTGGACTCGGTTGTGTATTGATGCAGGAGGGGAGAGTTATTGCTTATGCATCTCGGCAGCTGAAGCCGAACGAGCAGAATTACCCTACGCACGACCTTGAGTTAGCAGCTATGGTCTTCGCACTGAAGATATGGAGACATTATTTATATGGGCAGCAGTGCGAGATATTTTCTTACCACAAGAGCTTGAAGTATTTATTTACGCAGAAGGAGCTGAATAATGCGACAGAGACGGTGGCTTGAGTTCGTCAAAGATTATGATTTTGATATCAAGTACAATCCAGGAAAGGCGAACAAGGTTGCTGATGCTTTGAGTAGAGTGCCTTCTACGAGTCAGCCTTCACTAGTAGCGATGTCAGTCACGCTGCGGTCTGAGATTGAGAGGTTTGATGTGGAGATAGTGGCAGAGTTGTCCAGTATGCTCACCAATATTTCTCTCAGGCTGACCATTCTGGATAGGATATGCAAAGCTCAGCAGAATGATACGGATTGTGAGGTGCTTCAATCAAGTATGACGTTGGGTGACTCGCCGGATTTTAACTTATCAGATGATGGTATTCTGAAGTTCAGGCATAGGTGGTACGTGCCTAACGACGAGGATCTGAAGAAGGAGATATTGGCCGAGGCACATTCTTCGGCTTATTCTATGCACCCGGAAAGTACTAAGATGTACCGAGATTTAAAGCAACATTTCTGGCGGTCGAACATGAAGAGAGAGGTCGCCAAGTACGTTGAAACCTATTTAGTCTGTCAGCAGGTAAAGGCAGAGCGCCAGAGACCAGGCCAGGAATATTATTGCCACTGCCGATTCCGGAGTGGAAGTGGGAGCAGATCTCCATGGATTTTATTGTGGGGCTCCCGAGGACGACGAAGGGCCATGATGGTGTTTGGGTGATTGTGGACCGATTGACAAAGTCGGCGCACTTCTTATCTGTGAGGATGACATCTTCTATGGATCAGCTCGCCAAGCTTTACGTGCAGGAGATTGTTAGACTGCATGGAGTGCCAGTTTCTATAGGCTCAGATCATGATCCGAGATTTACGTCGAAGTTCTGGAAGAGCCTGCATAAAGCTATGGGGACTCAGGTTAATTTCAGCACGGTATTTCATCCTCAGACTGATGGTCAGACAGAGAGGACTAATCAGATTCTTGAGGATATGCTCAGAGCCTGTGTGCTGGAGTTTCAGGGCTCGTGGAGCCGATATTTACCTTTAATTGAGTTCTCGTACAACAACAGCTTCCAAGCTACGATTGGCATGGCTCCGTACGAGGTGCTGTATGGTCGAAAGTGTAGATCTCCGTTATATTGGGATGAGGTTGGTGAGGCCAGTATCGTTGGTCCTGAGATTCTACAGCAAACGGCAGAGTAGATTGCCATTATCCGACAACGTATTGACGTAGCTCAGAGCAGACATAAGAGCTATGCAGACATGAGACGGAGAGAGCTAGAGTTCGAAGAAGGTGATGAGGTTTACCTTAAAGTTTCTCTGTTTAAAGGCGTTGCGAGATTTAGAAGGAGGGGCAAGTTAAACTCTCGCTATGTGGGGCCCTTTCCTATTATGAAGAGGATCGGGAAGATGGCGTACAGATTAGAGCTTCCGGTTTCTATGGAGGATATCCACGACGTATTTCATGTATCTATGCTTCGGAAGTGCCTACGCGATCCATCGCATATCGTCGAGACTAGAGAGATCGAGGTACAGCCTACCTTGCCTTATGAGGAGAGGCCGGTACGTATTTTGGAATCTTCCATTAAAGTCTTACGCAACAAAGAGATCCCGCTAGTCAAAGTTTTGTGGCGGAACCACGAGGTGGAAGAAGCTACGTGGGAGCGACAGCAGGATATGATGACTAAGTATCCTGAGCTATTTGTGTAATTAAATTTTGCGGACAAAATTTTAAATAAGGTGGGTGGAATGTAATATCCGGCTTGTATTGGATTTTATATTATAATATATATTGGCATTTTTTGTAAATATGTCAAATCAAACCCGTTTTACGAAAAAAAAAGCGTCATTTTGATCATAACGATTAATAGGAATTTTAAGGAATTTACAGGATTTTTCGGAGTAATAACTCTATATTTCGAGTAATTACGTTTCTCGTAATATAATGGACATTTTAGTAAAAATAGTAAACGTGGTCCGAATTGCGAACGGATAGTTTTAATAAATCCCAAATGATAAGTTTGAGTTATTGGTAAAATAAGGAAATTTGGAGAAACCGAATCGCCGGTCAATTAAAGAAACGAAGGACGAAACAAATACAAAATCAAAGGAAGGGCAAAACTATAATTTTCAAAGTCAATTTTTTTATTAAAAACCACTTTCTTCTTATTCTCCACGCCACTTCTCCTCTTCCCTGCGATTTCATTTCTCCTCCGGCGATCCTCACGGCTTCTCTCCATTCCATCGACGATTCTTCCTCCGTTTGTCGTCCATCCTTCACGTTTCTTCCTCCTCTCGTAACCTTAGGTATGATTCTATGCTTTTGGAACGTTGTATTTCGATTTTCACGGAGTTTGACGGTTATGGTTCGTTTAGGGTTGTGCAAAAAACGTAAATTTAGGGTTCGAAATTTATAGATTTTCCGTCATTAAGGATATAGTGAACGTATTGGACGTTATTGGACGAAGTTAAATTGATTTTTGGAAGAAGTTAAAATTGGGGAATTTTCGGGTTTTTAGGAAAACTCGTTGATTGTGATTTTGAACTATCGAACACTAATTGGAGGTTTAAATGCTTCGATTAGTTAAGTTAGAACTTTTAGGAATTTCTTTAGTTAAGGTTTTGTTAATTTTGACGTTAAGAAGCTTAAATTGGTTTTAACGTCGATGTTGTATTTTGCCTCAGACAAACAACGCTCGTGGACGGAGATTGAGCTGCTTTGGACACGAGGTAAGTTCTCGTGATCTTCTCTGGCCGATTGGCTCACACCGTACGTCGAGGTCGTCTCGAGGAGTTTTGGTGACGTGTTTATTTAATTGCTTTGGTTGGGTAGTTAGGGTTCGATCGTTTTATAGGTTGATGTTGTGTTTTGATGGTATGCTCCATATGTATGTTTACTTTCTGTCATATTGAACTGTTCACGCATCACGTGTTTTAAAAGAACATAGAAAATGAATTTTTGCATGATGTTTTAAAGAAAATGGCGATGTGACCAGGAGAGGGGCACGACCTATTGTGGAGACCGATTACGGGTTTCTCACAATACCACATCTATTGCATACTCATACAGTTATACAGTTACAGGTCATGCGAGATGGAGCTCAGGCACGGCTGTACGTGTTGTAAGTGTGAACCCCCCCCCCCCCGGTCTAGCTGGAAAGAGTAGTCCGACCGCTGGATGTGCTATCTCCGGTTAGGAGGCTGAGATCTCGATGACACCCACATAGTAAAGATAAAGAAAATGCTGCATGATTTCTGAACCCATATGCATAACATGCATGTACATTTACTAGAACTTGCTGAGATTTTTATCTCATCGGTGTCTGTATGGTGTAGGTGATTTCGACATAGGTGAGAACGAGATCCCTCCCCCTGAGGAGTGATGCAGTTGACGGAGGATGGCTTGCGGTGGTGTATTGCGCAGTCGATGCTTACCTGACCCGTGGGGACCGTATGTAAGTGTTTTGGGACAAAATGGATAGAATATGTATAGGATGCTTAAATGACGACTTTTATTTTGAAATTCTGGAACTGCTTGGTTGTTTTAAATTTTCATAGTGGATTTTGTACGGTTTTCAAACATATCCACGCAGTTCGTTTTCAGGAAAATTTGATCGTATTTTAAATACGTTTTGAGTCGTTATTTAGGGTGATCCGGTGAATGTGAAAAGGATGAGGATATGAGTGAGTTTATATTTGATGTTATTGTGTTGGTTAGGGTGTATGTATAAGTTGTATTTGTGTAGTTAGCGTAGGAGAAAAAGAAAGAAAGAAAGAAAAGGAACGAAAGAGAGAGGGAGGCAGAGAGGGTGGCGATTGATCGCCTGAGGAGGGGATCAATCGCCCCTCTTGGATCGCCACTCCCTAGAACTCCAGGGAGTGTGGCGATCAATCGCCACAAACTATGGAGATTGATCGCCATTGGCGTTTTGGCAACAGGCGATTGTTAGCCTGTTGCGATCGCCCCTGTATATATAGGATGAATTATCTTTTTTGCCCCTCGACCGATGCTCAATGGTTTTAATTGTTTTTTTTAAATGTTTTTAATTGTTTTACATATTTGTTTTAATTGTTTTTAAGACATTGTTTTAAGTTTTATTTCTGCTCGAACGTTAAGTTTAAAGTTTTAAAATAAAATGAAAAATTTATACGGGAAATAGGGGTACAGTGTTAGGGTCGTCACAATCGGCAGATGCTAGAAATTTCTTATTCACCGGTAGAGGTCTTCTATCGGATCATGCTTATATGTCACGTGCGATGCACATGTCAATCAGTAGATGCTGATTATCACTATCGGCAGATGCTAGGAATTTCTTATTCACCGGTAGAGGTCTTCTATCGGATGATGCTTAATATGTCACGTGTGATTCACATGTCAACTGGTAGATGTAGATGTTTTGCTATCGGAAGAAGTGAGTATTAAGTTTTGTCGTTTTGTGATCGGATGATGTGGGCGAATATGCTTCGTCGTTTAGTAATCGGTAGAGGTCTTCTACCTGGCGATGTCCATGAGTCACGTGAAACGCTCGTGTCCATCGGATGATGCCTTCTACTGGGCGACGTCTACTGAGTCACGCAGAGTGCACGTGACATTTGGGGGAATGTGTTCCTATCGATAGATGACTGCAAATCCATGCAGCCCGCGAACGATGAAGTCGAGTGGTCTGAGGGCATTTCCTTTTGCCCAAACACGTTATGGAACCGATGTTTGAGTCATGTCGATCGACTCTATGACTAACTGTGTCGATAGTCTTATGTGGGAGCTGAGTTTTTGAAGGGTTCAGTTTTGTCAGATATGGCATTGTCCTTGAGTAATGTAAAAAAAAATATAGAGGGTAAACTTAATGTAAATGATTTACGAAAATTAAGAATCAGTCTCGGCCCTAATGGGGTCGTTACAATTATGGTATCAGAGCAAAACCGGGTTCTAAAATCGATTATGCAGACTGCCTTCCAGCACAGATTGTCACGTGAGCACACTCCCACAACTGTAAGTGTCTATGATTTTAGTAATGTCATTTCGTTAAGATGTGTTTATGATTACTTGTTTAGGAATCTCAAAATGGTAAAAGGTCAACAAAGAGAGAGCAATGAGGATAGTAACACCATCGCTCAGCTAACCGAGTTGGTTATTCGTCAGTCTCGCCAAATTTAGCAGTGGGTGGCTGCTAGGGATGAGCAAGGAAATTGTAGCTCAAATACGACTCACTGACAATGGAAGCAAGCATTTTCACCGCCTTCAACCTGCAGTATTCAATGGTCAAGTTTCAAATCCTATTTATGCTGAAGAGTAGATTCGGACAATTGAAGACATGTTCAAGTATGCCAAGGTCGATGAAGGGGACAAGGTCACATGTGCTGTTTTTCATCTTGCATTGGGTGCAAGGCATTGGTGGGACTCAATTCAGAGCACTACGAATGCGGAAACTATGACTTGGGCGTGGTTCAAGACGGCCTTTTTATGACAAGTATTTTAGCCGAGCGGTTCGGGCCAGCAAAAAGATGGAGTTTATGCAGCAAAAAGATAGAATTTACCTAGGGTCGTGAGAGGAGAAGAAAACGTGAAGAATCGAGTCGCCGGAGGAGGAGCTTCGTCGTCGGAAGAGAGAACGCACGAAGGGAAGAAAAATCACCGATGGATGGTTCTCTGGAGAAGAATTTGCGTAAGTGTTGAGGAGAAAGTGAGGGGCTGTGATATTTTATAAAAAATTGACTTGCCAAATTACCATCTTGCCCCTCCCTTGGATTTTCTATTTGTTTGTTTGCTTATTTTGTTAATTAATCTATCGATCCGTTTTCTTAAAATTTTCTTATTTCACCATAAATTGCAATCTATTATTAAGGCACCTTTAAAACTTTCCGTTCGCAAAACGGACTTAATTTGACATATTTACAAAAATACCATTACTTATTAGAATAATAAAATCCCGTAAAACTGGGTGTTACATTCCATCCACCTTAATTAAAATTTTGTCATCAAAATTTGATTATACAAACAGTTCAGGATACTTAGACATCATATCCTGCTACCTCTCCCAAGTAGCTTCCTCTACATCGTGATTCTGCCATAAAACCTTTACCAGCAGGATCTCCTTATTGCGCAACACCTTGATAGAGGACTCTAGAATCCGCACCAGCCACTCCACATAGGTCAGTTTGGTTGCACCTCGATATCTCTTGTCTCAATGACGTGTGATGGGTCACGCACGCATTTTCTGAGCATGGACACGTGAAACACATCGTGAATACCTTCCATGGATGACGGAAACTGTAACGTGTACACCATAGTCCTGATCCTCTTCAAAGTAAGAAAGGGCCCCACATAACGAGGGTTCAACTTGCCTCTTCTTCCAAACCGCATAACGCCCTTAAACGGCGAAATCTTCAAATATACCTCTTCACCTTCGTTGAACTCCAATTCCCTCCGTCTAGTGTCAGCATAGCTCTTTTGGCAGCTCTGTGCTACCTCAATACGTTGTCTGATAACAGCGATCTTCTCCGCTGTTTGCTGTAAAATATCTGGGCCAACTACACTAGCCTCGCCGACCTCATCCCAATATAACGGAGACCTGTATTTTCGACCATACAACGCCTCGTACGGAGCCATGCCAATCGTAGCCTGGAAGTTGTTGTTGTACGAGAACTCAATCAAGGGCAAATATCGACTCCACGAGCCCTTAAATTCCAGCACGCAAGCTCTGAGCATATCCTCAAGAATCTGATTTGTTCTTTCTGTCTGTCCATCAGTCTGAGGATGAAACGCTGTGCTGAAATTTAGTTGAGTTCCCATCTCCTTATACAGACTCTTTCAGAATTTCAATGTAAACCTGGCATATCTATCGGAGACAATTGAAATGGGCACCCCGTGCAATCTGACAATCTCCTACACATACAGCTCGGCAAGCTGATCCATAGAATATGTCATCTTCACTGATAGAAAGTGGGCCAACTTTGTCAAATGGTCCACTATCACCCAGATGCGATCGTGCCCCTTCGTCGTTCTCGGGAGTCCAACTATGAAATCCATGGAGATCTGTTCCCATTTCCACTCCTGGAATCGGCAGTGGCTATAAGGTTCCGGCTGGCCTTTGGTGTTCCGCCTTAACCTGTTGACAAACTAGGCAGGTTTCCACATACCTGGCCATCTCTCTCTTCATGTTCGGCCACAGAAGTGTTGTCTCAGGTCTCTATACATTTTTGTGCTCCCCGGATGCACTGAGTATGTCGAGGAGTGTGCCTCGGTTAAGATCTCTCTCTTTAGCTCCTCATTGTTAGGCACGTAGCACCTACATCTGAATCTCAATATGCCATCATCCGACAAGCTGAAAATGGAACTGGTCCTCAGATGTCATGCTCAATCGATATCTCTAACACTCCAAGTCTTCCTTCTGAGCTTCTCGGAGTTTGTCAATTTTTGTCGGCCTAAGGGAAATGTTTGTGAGAATAGTAGACAACTCGGCCACAATCTCAACGTCAAACCTCTCGATCTCAAACCTTAGCATTACCGACATCGATGCAAGCGAAGGCTGACTAGTAGAAGGCATCCTGCTCATGGCGTTTGCGACTTTATTTGCCTTCCCTAGGTGGTATTTAATTTCAAAATCTAATCTTTAACGAACTCCAACCACCTTCGCTGTCGCATATTAAGTTCTTTATGCGTAAACAAATATTTTAAGCTCCTGTGATCTGAGAACACCTCACACTGCTGCCCATACAGATAGTGTCTCCAGATTTTTAACGCAAAGACAACCCCTGCAAGCTCAAGATCCTGTGTCGGATAACTTTGCTCATACGGCTTCAACTGCCAAGAAGCATAAGCAACGACTCTGCCCTCCTGCATCAATACACACCCCAGTCTGATCTTTGACGCATTGCAGTAAATACTGAACTTATCGCCTTCAACGGACAATGTTAACACTGGTGCTGTAGGCAACTTTCGTTTCAGCTCATTGAAGCTCTTTTCACATGCAGCAGACCATACAAACTTTTCATTTTTTCTGGTCAAACACGAAAGAGGGATTGCGATCTTTGAAAATCCCTCGATAAACTTCCTGTAATATCCAGCCAATCTGAAAAACCCGCGTACCTCACGCACATTTTTAGGCTGCGACCAATCCCTAACAACTTCAATCTTAGTTTGATCCACCAAAATTCCCTCCTGAGATATGATATGGCCGAGAAGGTTTATTCGGTCCAGCCAAAACTTGCACTTAGAGAACTTCGAATACAATTGGTGCTGACATAAAATCCTAAGAACAATTCGCAAGTGCTCCTCGTGCTCTTCCTTTGTCTTTGAATAGATCAATATGTCATCAATGAAGACGACGACAAACTTGTCTAGATACTCCTTAAAAACACGGTTCATCAAATCCATAAACGCTGCTGAAGCATTCGTAAGTCCAAAAGACATCACAAGGAATTCGTAATACCCATACCTTGTTTGGAATGCACTCTTTTGAATATCTTCTCTCTGGACCTTCAACTGATAATAACCCAACCATAGGTCAATCCTCAAAAACACTCAGGCACCCTTCAGTTGGTCGAACAGGTCATCTGTAACACCCAGTTTTGTGGGATTATAATATGTTAATAAATAATGGCATTTTTGTAAATATGCCAAATTAAGTCCGTTTTGTGAACAGAAAGTTTTAATGGGGCCTTAATAATAAATTAGAATTTATGGTGAAATGTTAAAATTTGAAGAAACCGAATCGTTGGATAAATAATGAAATAAGTGGAGAAAATAACAGAAAATAAAGAGGAAGGGTAAATTGGTAATTTGACAAGCAAATTTTTAATAAAATCACAAATCCCTCCCTTTTCCCTCAACACTTTACGCGATTCTCTTTTTCTCTCCCCTTCTTCATGTGATGTTTCTCCTCCCACTGCGATTCCTCATCTCCGGCGACTCAAGCTTTCCTCTAATCGACTTCTGTTCTTCGCGTTTTCTTCTGCAATCGACACTCTAGGTAAGGTTCTATAGTTTTGGAAAGCTTATTTGTGGTTTTTGGATTGTAAAACGGTTAGGGTTCGTTTAGGGTTTCGTCAAAAACGTGGATTAGGGTTTGAAATCAGAAGGTTTACCCTTATTACAACTTTATTCGGTGTATTTATAGTTATTGGAAGAAGTTTGTTGGAATTAGTGAGGGTTGTTTAGTTTTTGGGTGGTTGGAAGTTTTAATTAATGGGGGTTAGGAAGTTCACGAGCACGAATTGCTCGATGAAATACCCGAGAGAGGTTGATTAGAGTTTTAGGAAATTTTCTTTAGTTAGGAGTTTCGTAATTTTTGAAGTCTGAATGTTTAGGCTCAGTTTTGACAACGAATGCTATGGATTGACTTAGGTGACAAAGCTCAAGACGAGGGGCTCGGCGTGCAACAGACACGAGGTAAGTCTTTGTGATTTGTTTGACCGATTGGCCTACACCATAAGAAATGTCGATCGAGGAATTGGAGATGCTTGTTGTGTTGGGTAATTAGGTTGTGTAGTTAGTTAGTTATGTTGTTGAATGTATAAGTTTATTGTTTGTTGTGCTTTGTTTTCGTTATGTCATTGTACACGTGCACGCAATCATGGTTTTATGAAAAAGCACGAAAAATGAATTTCCATGCATGTTTTTACAAAACGGAAAAGGATAAAAAAAAGGTAAATGAATATAATGATGGTCACGTCGGTGGCGGTGGTTAAGACATGGCTGTCGGATGAAGCATGTTTTCCCTCCAGTTAGATACAAGGGGCTATCCAATCATTGGATGTGCCGCTTCTATCTAGCGAGAGTGAAGCCCCGGTAACATAAATGAAATAAAATGAATAGCAAAAAGGTAGGATGCAAGTTTTACGAACCGCATACGCATAGCATTCACGTGCATTCACGTAGATTTACTAAGCCTCTAGCTCACATTTTTATTCTATGGTGTAGGTGATTTTGAGACAGGTGAGGACGACATTCCTCCGTCTGAAGTATAAGCACGTTGAAGGAGGATGGCTCGTGGGAGTGCGCTGGCTGTCGGAGCGAATTTTGACCCGTGGGGACGTAAGTAAGTTTTTGGGATTTTGATAGATGGAAACGTAGGAAAATTGTATAGATAACCCATTTTAGGATGTTTGGTGACTGGATAGATAATATATAGTATTTTGTTGTATTTTTGATAATTTCAAATAGAGGAAAATTTCAATTTTAAAACGGAACCACGCGGTTCGTTTTTATGAAATTCGGTTATGTTTTAAATGAGTTTTGAGTCTGTAAACGGGTGATTGGCAGAGTGAATTGTACGTGGGTGGTAGTGTTGTTATGTTGAAGGTTGTTATGAAATGTTTAGAGGTGATTTGATGAAAGAAAAATGGTGAAGTGTTTAAGCGTGATTGTGCAGGGAAATTGAAGGGAGAAACGAAGAGAAGGAAGAAGAGGCAGCTCTCTGGAAAATTTGGATTCTAGAGAGCTTGTCGATCGATCGCCAGGGAGGGCGATCGATCGGCCCACTTTGGTCACGCTCTGGAAGAAATTCTAGAGCGTGTGTCGATCGATCGACCACAAGGGCTATCAATCGGTTGGGGATCGATCGCAGGGGCGATCGATCGCCTGGTGTGTGGGCGATTGATCGCCCCCCCCCCCCCCCCCTCTTATTTTGGCCACAGCCGATCGATTGGCTGAAATGGCCGATCGATCGGCCATGTATTTCATGGGCAAAATGCCTTATTTGCCCTCAGTTCAATTGGCCGATGTTTTATCTGTGTTTTAATGTTTTCTTCTTTCAAGTTAATTTAAACGAATTAGACTTTGGTTTAACGCTTTAAAAGTTGAAATTTATTTAGTGGACAAAAGAAAAAAAAAATTTATGATAAATTAAGGGTAAAGAATTAGGGACGCTACAGTTATGGTATCAGAGAGCCCGGGTTTTAAAAACGATTCTGTAGACTGCTCGACTACTCAACCACTACGCGGACATCCTTCCTCAACTGTAAGTACGTTTTACTTTATTTTCTTGCTTTTGTTTCTTAGAAATGTTTGTTTCAACTTTATAGGAATTATAGCAAAATGGTTCGAGATAGAGATGCTAGGGACTATGCTCTACATAGGCTGACGAATTTACTCGATCGTCAGGCCCAGCAAATGGACCGACAAGCGCAACAGATTGAGAACTTAGTAAACAATGAAAATCAGAGAGCTCAGGACATAGTCATTCTGAATAATCACGGCATAGAGAGGTTTCAAAAGCTACGACCTCCAATATTCAACGGTCAATAGTCGGATCCTACTGTTGCGGAGGAATGGATTCGGACGATGGAAGATATGTTAGCTTACGTGAAGATTGAACCTGGAGAGAAGGTCACGTGCGTTACCTTTCACCTCACATCGAATGCCCAACTTTGGTGGGATTCGATTAAGGCAACTACAGCCGCGGCATTGATGAGATGGGAGCGGTTTAAGATCGTGTTCTTTGATAAACATTTCAGTCGTACTGTGAGGGCAGCAAAAAGAGCGGAGTTTACGCAGCTAAAGCAGACCAGCACAGTTGTGGAATGCATTAGAAAGTTTGAGGCCTTATCCAGGTTTGCACCGCGCTTGGTTAGCAACAATGAAGACAAGGTGCAACAATTTATGGATGGGCTAAATCCGAAAATCCGAAAGAACATCATAGTGTCTGGCATTTTTGATGTGTCCTATGAAGACATCGCAGCGAGAGCGTTGGAGTTTGAGGCTGCGGAATTGACCTGTGTTAAGCCAAGAGAGCCTGCTAAGGGTTTCTTCCGTGAGATCCAGCCTCAGATACGGAATCGAGGTTGGCAACCCAGAGGACAACAACCACAACAACAACAGTAGAGAGGCATTAAAAGGCCTTATGAGGGAGGAAAAGATCAGGACAAGGGGAAACAAGTTCAAAGGGCTACTCAAAAGCATATTTGTCCTAAATATCAGAAAGAGCACTACGGCGATTGTCGGGTGGGTACCAACAGGTGCTATAGATGCGGAGAGGTTGGCCATTTTATTATGAACAGCACACAATTAAACCGAAATTAACCAGGCAAGGATCAACAGGGCAAAGACCAGAGGAGAGTTATGCCACGGATCTTTGCCTTTATTGAGCCTGGCAACGTCGACGACGAGGCTAAGCCATCTGTTATAGCAGGTACTATCTTAGTCATGGGTGTACCAGTATTTTCTTTGATAGACACGGGAGCTACGCACTCCTTCATTTCAATTGCTTGCATGACTAGATTGGCCTTAGAGTATTAATTAGCAGAGTGTGAATATAGAGTGATGCTGCCTTCGGGAGCACATATGTAGTCCGATCGTATCTTTCAAGGCAACGTCATCTCGGTAGGGATTAATACCCTCTATGCTTGTCTGATAGTTATGAGCATAGAGCGGTACGATCTTATATTGGGAATGGACTGGCTGGCACGCCATTTCGCTACCATTGACTGCCGATCCAAATTGGTAACTTTTCAGCCTCCGGATAAAGAAGAGTTTTCATACCAGGCAATAAACAGGTCGAGTGGGTCGCCTATTTTCTATTCCATGAAGGTCCGAGAGCAGTTTAGAGGCAAATGCTTAGTTTATCTGGCTATAGTGGTCAATACTCAGTTGCTTAACGGGGTAAAGCCAGAAGACCTTCCAGTGGTTAGAGAATTCTCTGAGATCTTCCTTGAAGATCTTCCCGGATTACCGTCAGATAAAGAGATCGAGTTTGTTATTGATGTTCATCCAGACTCAGAGCCTGTATCGAAGAATCCATACAGACTGGTACCTGCTGTACTAAAGGAGCTGAAGACTCAGTTAGAGGAGTTGTTAGACAAGGGGTTCATTCGACTCAGTTTCTCTCCTTGGGGTGTGCCAGTTTTGTTCGTTAAGAAGAAAGACAGAACTCTCCGAATGTACATGGATTACAGAGAGTTGAATAAGCTAACGGTAAAGAATAAGTATCCACTGCCCCGGATAGATGATTTGTTTGACCAACTACGGGGTGCCCGAGTGTTTTCGAGGATTGACCTACGCTTGGGTTACTATCAGTTGAAGGTCTGGAGGGAAGATGTACAGAAAACGGCCTTCCGAACGAGGTACGGGCATTATGAGTTTCTCGTTATGTCTTTTGGACTTACGAATGCGCCGTCAGCATTTATGGACTTAATGAACCGCGTCTTCAAGGAGTATTTGGACAAATTTGTGGTTGTGTTCATTGATGACATCTTGATCTATTCGAAGACGAAAGAGGAACATGGAGAGCACCTATGGATAGTTTTGGAAGTTTTGAAACGACGCCAGCCTTACCCAAAGTTCTCTAAGTGCAAGTTTTGGCTTGACAGAATAAGCTTTCTCGGCCATATCATATGTCAGGAGGGAATCTCAATTGATCCAGCTAAGATTGAGGTTGTCAGGGATTGGCCACAGCCTAAAATCATGCGAGAGGTATGTGGATTTCTCAGATTGGCAGGATACTATAGGAAGTTCATTGAGGATTTTCAAAGATAGCAGTCACTCTATCCCGATTGACGAGAAAGAATGAAAAGTTTGTATGGTCTGCTGCATGTGAAAAGAGCTTCAATGAGCTGAATCAAAGACTGACTACAGCACCAGTGTTGACATTGCCTGTTGAAGGCGATAAGTTCAATATTTACTGCGATGATTCAAAGATTGGACTTGGGTGTGTGTTGATGTAGGAGGGCAAGGTTATTGCTTATACTTTCGGCAATTGAAGCCGTACGAGCAAAATTATCTGACACATAATCTTGAGCTTGCAGCGTTTGTCTTTGCTTTAAAAATCTAGAGATATTATCTGTATGGACAACAGTGTGAGGTGTTCTCCGATCACAGAAGCTTAAAGTATTTGTTTACTCAGAAAGAACTTAATATGCGACAGCGAAGGTGGTTGGAGTTCGTTAAAGATTATGATTTTGAAATTAAATACCACCCAGGGAAGGCAAATAAAGTCGCAGACGCTTTGAGCAGGATGCCTTCTACTAGTCAGCTTTTGCTTGCATCGATGTTAGGAATGCTAAGGTCTGAGATCGAGAGGTTTGGTGTGGAGATTGTGGCCGAGTTGTTCACTATGCTCACGAACATTTCTCTTAGGCCGACAATAATTGACAGACTTCGAGAAGCTCAGAGGGAGGACTTGGAGTGTGAGAGATATCGATTGAGCATGACATCTGAGGACCCGTCCGATTTCAGCTTGTCGAATGATGGTGTATTGAGATTCAGACATAGGTGGTACGTGTCTAACAATGAGGAGTTGAAGAGAGAGATCTTAACCAAGGCACACTCCTCGGCATACTCAGTGCATCCGGGGAGCACAAAAATTTACAGAGACCTGAGAAAACATTTATGGTGGCCGAACATGAAGAGAGAAATTGCTAGGTATGTGGAAACCTGCCTGGTTTGTCAACAGGTTAAGGCACAACACCAAAGGCCAGCCGGAACCTTACAGCCACTGCCGATTCCGAAGTGGAAATGGGAGCAAATCTCTATGGATTTCATTGTTGGACTCCTGAGAACGACGAAAGGGCACGATGGCATCTGGGTGATTGTGGACCGTTTGACAAAGACAACCCACTTTCTATCAGTGAAGATGACCTATTCTATGGATTAGCTCGCCGAGCTATATGTGCAGGAGATTGTCAGATTACACAAAGTGCCTATTTCGATTGTCTCCGATAGAGATACCAAGTTTACTTCAAAGTTCTGGAAGATTTTACATAAAGCCATGGGAACTCAGTTGAATTTTAGCACGGCGTTCCATCCTCAGACTGACGGACAGGCAGAAAGAACAAATCATGTAACACCCGTCATTTTCAGTCAGGTAATTTCTTCCTTAAAGAAACTGATTTAACCGTCACCTCTACTAATGATCCTTTCAATTTAGAATTTAAATGCAAAAACTTATTCAATTTCTATGTGTGTGGTGGCAGAACCGTAATAAAGATGGATTTTAATTAGTATAAATAGGAAATGAAAATCCTTAAACCTCATTAAAACCTCAGTGTAGCCGACATTCCTCTCTCGGTGACTCCTTTTCCCCAGAGCTCCCTCTCTTTGCCAGCGACTCCTCCATCGACGATCGATTCTTCAATCTCCACCCCTGACGATTCACGCTCTAGGTAAGACTTAGACAATGTAGTTGCTGGTTAGTTGCTTAGAGCTATGTTTTCAGCTATGACTTGTAGTTTCGGATTCATCAATGGCCGTGTAATAGTAGTGACATTTGTAATCTGTGGTTAGTTACTAGGTTGAATTTAGTTATTTTTAGGTTCTGGAAGTTAATCTGCGCACACTAGGTGCTCAACTGAGAAGATTTAGAAATATATATGTTAGATTCTAGGATGACTTTTGGTTAGAACTTTTAGGATTTTGATTTAACACTGTAATGTGAAATGTTTTTAGGTGAAGAAGTCTGAAGTGAAGTTCTCAAGTTTGCTAAGGAAACCAGGTAAGTGAGTGAGTAGGACTCCTGGCCATTAGGGCCTTACATCACAAGGGTACTAAGTTAAAGTTGATTATGATGTCTGCAAGCTGTTTGTGTTATTGTCTGTATGGTTATGATATGTGAGTTAGCAACATGATTTATTGTTGAATGATTGATTTGTCCTTCTAGTCTGATGAAATAAGTGTACTCATACGCATGCTTCATGATTGTTTCCTTTTCAAGCATATGAAAACATTTTAAGTGCATGTTTTCCTTCACGATCAAGATATGAACATGAAACTTATGTAACAAGGATTAGGAGAGGGTTGGAGGCGGTTTGGCGTATGTCACTATCCAAAAGGAGGACCATGAATACGGCCCGCAAGGGATTATGTACACTATCACTGCCAACCCCCTTTTCGGCACAAATCCTCCCCTTAATCCACATGATGTAAACGATGAAAAATAACATGATGTAAACGATGAACAAAAACATGAACAAGAACATTAACAAGAACTTGAACAAGAATATGAACAAGAATGTGACGAGAAATGATTATGAAAATGTGTTCTTTTCAGCTGTGCATTCATGCATACATGTTAGTATTGCACTCCTTACTAAGCATTAGGCTTATAGTTTAAACCTTATGATGTAGGTGACGAATTATCAGGTGAGGATTTCAAACCCAATGAAGATGTCTAAGACTGGTTGTTGGATGGTGCTCAGGGTGACTGTTTGTGGCTGGAAGGCGATTTCAACCCCTGGTTACTACTCTTATGATGTTAGTAAGGATTATGAATACTGAGGTCTAAATAGGATGAGTTTTCTTAAAACGATGGATATTGGAATTTTTCTGACTGAATTTCTAAGTTTGAGAATGATCATGAAATGAAAGAAAGATCTCTTTTATTTAAGTCTTCCGCTACACGTATTTTGGATGAGTCTATGGTCTACACGTATTTTGGATGAGTCTATGGTTCAACTGTGTGTTAGTTTATCTCGGTCATGTTGAAGTCTGTGAAAGTCTGAATGTTTCGGAGTGTTCTGTCCTTCTTCTTGACGAACAGAACTGGCGCACCCCAAGATGAGAAACTGTGTCAAATGAATCCCTTGTCTAACAACTCTTCTAGCTGCTCCTTTTGTTCAGTAGGTGCGAGTCTGTACGGATTCTTTGATACAGGCCCTGAGCCTGGATAAACATCAATAACAAACTCGATCTCTCTATCCGGCGGTAATCCGGGAAGATCGTCGAGGAAGATATAAGAAAATTCTCTAACCACTGGAAGGTCTTCTGGCTTCACCCCGTTAAGCAACTGAGTATTAACCACTGTAGCCAGATAAACTGAGCATTCACCTCTAAATTGCTCTTGGACCTTCATGGAATAGGAAGTAGGCGACCCACTCGACCTATTCATTGCCTAATATGAAAACTCTTCTTTATCTAGGGGCTGAAAAGTCACTAACCCAGATCGGCAGTCAATGGTAGCAAAATGGCTTGACAGCCAGTCCATCCCCAAAATAAGATCGTACCGCTCTATGCTCATAACTATCAGGCAAGCATAGAGGGTATTAATCCCTACCGAGACAACGTTGCCTTGGAAGTTACGATCGGACTGCATATACGCTCCCGAAGGCAGCATTACTTTATACTCATATTCTGCTAATTCAGACACTAACACCAATCTAGTCATGCAAGTAGTTGAAATGAAGGAGTACTTAGCTCCCGTGTCTATCAAAGAAAATACAGCTACGCCAGTAACTAAAATACTACCTGCGATAACCGAAGGCTGAACCTCATCGTCAACATCACCAGGCTCGATGAAAGCAAAGATCCTCGGCATAACTCTTCTATGATCTATGCCCTGTTGATCTTTGCCTGGTTGATTTCGGTTCAATAATGGGCAGTTCATGATATAATGGCCAATCTCTCTGCATCGATAACACTTGTTGGTACCCATCCAACAATCACCGTAATGTTCCTTCTGGCACTTAGGGCAAATAGACTTTCGAGTAGCCCCTTGAACTTGCTTCCTCTTGTCCTGATCTTTTCCTCCCTCATAAGGCCTTTTAACACCTCTTTGCTGTTGTTGCTGTGGTTTTTGTCCCCTAGGTTGCCAACCTCGATTCCGTAACTGAGGCTGGAGCTCACGAAAGAAGCCCTTAGCAGGCTCTCTTGGCTTAACAAAGGTCAATTCTACAGCCTCAAACTCCAAGGCTCTTGTCGCGATGTCCTCGTAGGGCACATCTAAAACACCAGATACTATGATATTCTTTCGAATCTCCGGGTTTAGTCCATCCATAAACTTGTTGCACCTTGTCTTCATTATCGCTGACTAAGCGCGGTGCAAACCGTGATAAGGCTTTGAACTTTCTAATATACTCCGCAACTATACTGGTCTGCTTCAGCTGCATGAACTCGGCTCTTTTTGCCGCCCTCACAATACGACTGAAGTATTTATCAAAGAACATAGTCTTAAACTGTTCCCCCTCATCAGTGTCATGTCCGTAGTCGCCTTAATTAAATCCCACAAAAATCGGGTATCCAATGCCAGGTGGAAAGTGACGCATGTGACCTTCTCAGCATTCTCCATTTTGGCATAAGCCAACATATCCTCCATCGTTCGAACCCACTCCTCAGCAATAGAGGGGTCCTTAGATTGTCCGTTGAATACCGGAGGCTGTAGTTTTTGGAACCTCTCCATGCTGTGATTGTCCAAAACAACTATATCCCGGCCTTTCTGATTTTCACGGCTCACTAGGCTCTCGATCTATCGTGCTTGCATGTCCATATGTTGGGTCTGACAATCCAGCAAATCTGTCAACCTATTCAGGCCTTCGTCCCTGGCGTCTCTCGCTCGAACCATTTTTCTATAACTCCCATAAAAGTTAAAACAAACAATTCTAAGAAATCGAAATCAAATAAAGCATTTAAACGTACTTACAGTTGAGGAAGGATATCCTCGTAGTGGCTGTGCAGCTGAGTAGTCTACAGAACCAATTTTAAAACCCGGGGGCTCTGATACCATAACTGTAACGACCCTTAAGCCTTTACCCTTATTTCCCGTATAAATTTTTTTTCTGCTTGTGCACTAAGTAATTTCGACTTCGAAAACTTTAATCAACGTCTAACTTATTGAAATTTCTCTTGAAAAGCCTTGAAAGAAAAAAAATTAATTAAAAGGAAACAATCGACAGGCAATCGCGGGGCAAAGAGGGCATTTTGCTCATAAAATGCATGGCCGATCGATCGGCTGTGTAAAAATAAGGGGGTGATCGATCATCCCCACACCAGGGGATCGATCGCCCCTCGCGATCAATCACCAACCGATCGATCGCCTTTTTACAGGCGATCGATCGGCAGACTCTCTGGAATTTCCAGAGAGTCTCCTCTCTTCTGCGGATCGATCGCCCCTCCTGGCGATCGATCGGCAGACTCTCTGGATTTTGAAATCTAGAGAGCTGCTCCTCTTCCTCTTCCCTTTTCCCTTCAATCCCCTGCACACTACACATACAAAATTCTTCCTTCAATTTACCTCTAAACACTACATACATCACAACAACCCATTTCAACAAAAAGTCACCCGACACTCGTACTTCCTTTATAAACTCGCTCAAAAACCGACTCGAGACGTATTTAAAACGAAGTAAGTTTTCACGAAAACGAACTGTGTGGATCCGTTTGAAAACTAAACAAATCTCTATAAAACTTGAAATTCACCAAGCAGTTATGGTATAATCTCTATAAAAGACTTAACCAAAAGAATTCATAAACGGGTTTTCAAAACATCAGTACGTGTAAGTTTTCTAGCTAATCACCCATCAGCCCAACTAAACATCCATATACATTTATCAACGTTTCTAACTATCAAAATCCCAAAATACCTACGTGATGTCCCCACGGGTCAAAATACGCGTCGACTGCCAAGCGCACTCCCACGGGCATTCTTCTTCAGCCTGCTCATGCGTCGGGTGGAGGAACGTCGTCCTCACCTGTTTCAAAATCACCTACACCATAGAATTAAACTATGAGCTAAAGGGCTCAGTAAACCTACGTAAATGCAGATGAATGCTATGCGTAGGCAATACTTAAAATCATGCAGTCATCCTACCTTTTCGCTATTCATTTCATTTAAGATGTCACTGGGGCTTCGCTCTCAGTAGATAGAAGCGGCACATCTGACGATTGGATAGCCCCTCGTATTTACCCGGGGGGAAAATATGCTTCATCTGACAACCGTGTCTGAACCACCACCCCGATGTAACCGTTACTACATACATTTATACCTTTTCATTATCCTTTTTATGAAAACATGCTTGAAAGTTCATTTTGCATGCTTATTCAGAAAACATAATGCATGGACGTACATAATACAATAATGAAAACAAACATAAAACAAACAACAAATGTTAAATGTTCTATAGCTTAAAGTAGCCTAACTACCCAATCTAATTACCCAAAACACACTACATCTCGAATTCCTCAATTTCACATACTTTCTTATGGTGTAGGCCAAACCGGTCAAACAAATCACAAAGACTTACCTTGCATCCATTGCAATTTAAGCTCCGTCCACGAGCGTTGTTCACCTATGGCAATTCACAACAATCATCATTAAAACCGAGTTTAAACTGTTAAACTTCCATACTACGAAACCCTTAACTAAAGAAATCTCCTAAAACTCTAATTTAACCCATTGAAGCATTTCGTCGAGCAATTTGTGCTCGACAGTCCTAAACCTTCATTAATGGAGATTCTAATTTCTCCTACAACCAAAACACTCCAATATACCTCAACAAACCGATTAACTGTGCCCAATAACCATCAATGCATCTATTAGAGGCGTAACAATGCTAAACCTATCGATTTCAAACCTTAAGCCACGTTTTTTAACGAAACCCTAAACGAACTCTAATTGTTTAACAATCCGTAAAGTGGAAACTAAGGTCTTAGAAGCATAGAGTCTTACCTAGGGTCGTGAGAGGAGAAGAAATCGTGGAGAATCGAGTTTCCGGAGGAGGAGCTTCGTCGTCGAAAGAGAGAACGCACGAGGGAAAGAAACATCGCCGATGGATGGTTCTCTGGAGAAGAATTTGCGTAAGTGTTGAGGAGAAAGAGAGGGGTTGTGATATTTTATAAAAAATTTACTTGCCAAATTACCATCTTGCCCCTCCCTTGGATTTTCTATTTGTTTGTTCGCTTATTTTGTTAATTGATCTTTCGATCCGTTTTCTTCAAATTTTTTTATTTCACCATAAATTCCAATCTATTATTAAGGCTCCATTAAAATTTTCTGTTCACAAAACAGATTTAATTTGACATATTTATAAAAATGCCATTATTTATTTGAATAATAAAATCCTGTAAAACCGGGTGTTACAGAGTTAGCCTTAGATTAAGTTATGTTATGAGAGTTTAACGTTAATTCTAGGATTATGCTAGGTATAAGAGTTAGGGAGTGAAAGTTTGAAGAGAATTTGGTGAGAGAACATAAAGTGGAAGACGTTTAATGTATTATTGGTTTGAGATAATGAAAAGTAAAGAAAATCAAAGGGAAGACAAGTGAAATGGAAGGCTTCAACGTTGGACTAGAGAGGAAGAGAAAGAGAGTGGCAAATTTACAAAAATTAAAAGTTGGTGGGGAACATTTAAAATGGAAAAATGTGGAAAAAAGACAAAAGTACCTTCTTCCTCCCCTTTTCTCCCACGATAGTTTGCAGCCCCATTAAAGGTTTCTCCTCTCCTCCATTTCATAAATTTTGGCAAAGATTTGAGGTGAGTTGTAGTGGGTTTTGTAATCTTTGCACATTAGGGTTAGTTTTTGAGTGTTTTGATGAGTTTTGAGTAAGTTTGGTTAGGGTTTGGGAAACCCTAAGTGAGGGGACCGAAATTTTCATTCATTGGCTAGTTTTCTTCCTATTTTTTGTAGTTTAAACATTAGATAGGTTAGTTTATGTTGTTTAGGTAGTTAGATTAGAGAATTGGTGGAAGTTGTGAAAAACCGTGTTTTCTTGATCAATGTTGCCGATTCTGTTTTGGTGTTTGGCCATGTTTATTGGTTGCTAAATTTGATTGGTTCAATGGATAGTAGATGTGTAGAAGTTTACGGAATGGGGCAAAACATTTAAATCTGTTGAAAAACAAGTAAGTTATGGCCGATTGAAGTTGGATGATGAAAAAAGTGGGAAAATCAGGTTTTGGGTGTTACATTTTAAATTTGGTTAAATGTGTTGTTAGATTTAGTTTAGATATTCCTTAGAATTCCTAGAATGTTACTAAGTGAATTTTTCCTATATTTGTTAGGTTGGAAAGCGAGCAGTTAGCATAGTCGAAGTAACTGAATACGTGCGGAGTAATCAGGTAAGTAGAGGAACGCTTTTTTTTGTTGCCTTCGGGCCTACACCATGGGACGGTAAGGATGTTTGCTTGTTTGTTTTGGTTTGAGCATTATATTGTCATGCATTATGTTTTCAAACTACGAAATACGAGTTTTAGTATGTTTTAAGTTATAATATAAAACGTAAGAAGATAATAAAATAGATATGCAACTTGGTTTCGAGTAGAATCGCCTTATCGGGAATGAGTGCTCGTGTGTAGCACCCCAATAAGGATTCTATGAGAGATGCTATGCTGAAAGTACGTAATGTGTCTTGAGTATAAACGCCTCGATATGATCGTGCTAAAGATGGCACATGAGGGTTCTATGATCAATATGGGAGGAGATTATGTATGGCCGTCAAGGATTGTGATGGGATGTGTGCCTCCGATCTTGCTCTGCTATGTCAATGTGTGGCCGTCCAGGATTGTGTTAGGACGTGTGCCTACTTGATCCACGTGTAAAAGTGAAAGATTAATGCAACGAAAATTAAACGAAAACAACAGTATGAGTAGAAACCGCATTAGGGGCTTAGTTGAGCATGCATTGTTTTGAATTGCATTATTCTCTACTTGTTAAGCATTAGGCTTACGTTTTGTGTTCTGTGGTGTAGGTGACGACGAGATTGCAGGTGAGCTCTATGAGGGAGACTAGGATTAGGGTGCAGTCGGCAACGCACGGGGCATGTAGGTGCAGGTATTTGTCTGGCCATCTCGACCATGGGCTTCTGGGATTTGTGGTAGTGGGTATTTTGTTGGGATGTTGTTTGTGTAAATAACGGGGAATTTATAACTCTTTTGGTTAATGTTTTGGGAATTTGTTGTTCAAATGTTTGTTTCAGGATTCTGGTTTTTGAAACTTTAAACGTTATGTTGCTCGAATTTTATTAACAAAACATTGTTTGTTTTCACAAAATTTTCACGTTTTCGATGACGTTTTAGAGTCGGGTTTCTGGGATTTTCACGTGTCGAGGAATTGAAAATGTCAGGAAAAGTTTTGGGTAAGTTTTAGGTGTTTTGGTTGGGTGAGAATTGACGGAAATGGTGAAAAAGTGAAAGAAAAGTGAAGGAGGTGTGCTGGTGTCCGAGGGTGGCGTGCAGGAGGTGTGCTGGCGCCGGGCCTGGCGCGCGCAGCAGGCGCACTGTCACGACCCTATTACTGTACCCAATTTTTCCTAATTATTTTTCATTTTATTTTATACCTAGTGTTTATGCAGAAAATAATTTGAAATCTATTTAATAAAACATTTAAAACAATTAAAACTATTTAATTAAAACTATTTTTATAACAATTTATTAAATAAAATAATGGGAGGGCAGGATTGTAAATCCTGCCCGTGGAAGAACCGCAGCGATCAGGCGCTGCGTGAGCAGCGCACGATCGCTGCTGCGCTGCCAATATGCAGCGCACGATCGCTGCATAATGCAGCGATCAGGCGCTGCATGATGGCAGCGCGCGATCGCTGCCTCATGCAGCGCACGGGCGCCGCACCCCTGCTCCCTGCCTTCTCTGATTTCAAACATTTTGCTCTCTGGAATTCAAGTTTCCAGAGAGCAAAACATACCTCTTCTCCCCTCTTTTTCATTCATTTCACTGCCCCTTTTTATTCCATTTCATTGCCTCCCTGAGTATCACATTATAAACCATTTTATGAAAACAAATTGCATGGATATATTTAAAATTAGACTTTTCCAAAACGTTATAAAACCTGAAAATAGTTATCTATCAAAACAGTTATTTATCAAAACAGTGACCTATCAACTAATCAGTCTCAAACAACCTAAAATAGTTCTAACATATCCCCCATCAGCCCATAACGTCCCATAACCCTCAAAACACATATTTACTTCCCCCACGGGTCGGTAACGCATCGACTGTACAGCACGCCACCACAGGCCATCCTCCGTCAACCGTGTCATGCCTCAGGTGGAGGGATCTCATCCTCACCTGGCTCGATGTCACCTAAAACGTCACCTACACCATACAGACACATATGAGATATGGAAATCTAAGTAAGCTACATAAATGCAGATGCATGCGTGTCGTGCATATGAAGTTCAGAAAACATGCTCATCAGACATATCAGATCATTTCATACATATTGCCACCGAGATATCAGCCCTCTAAATGGAAAGGATACATCCCGCGGTCGGACTACCACTTTCGACCTAGAGGAGGGGGGTACATGCTCATAAACCCTACAGCCATGCCTGAGCCCCATCTCGCGTAACCAGATGATGTGGTATTGGTCAGACCCGGAAATAGTCCACCAATAGATCAAAGTCCCCGTACGGGCCACATAGATTTTTCTTTGAAAACATCGTGTAGAATTCGTTTTCATGTCATTTGAAATACGTGATGCATGAACAGATAATGAACAGAAAGTAAACAATCAACATATATACCATCAAGACCGAAATAGAATAATCTATAAACCATTTAAACCTAACTACCCAACCGAAAGCGATTTAAAGCAAACAAGTCCTCAGGAATCCTCGATACGACGTCGAAGTATGGTGTAGACCGATTGGTCAGAGTAAGTCACGAAGACTTACCTCGAGCGCGCTGAATCTCGAGCTTCGTCCACGAGAGTCGCTACCTAAGGAAATTTTCACCAATTGACGTTAATACGAGCTTAAACTCTTAAATGTCCGAAACTAATAAAATCCTTAACTTAGCTAATCGAAGTTTTACATAACGACTTAATGCTCGAAAATCTTGAAATCCATATTACGAGTTATTCTCGAAAACTCGAAAACTCGAAAACTTAACAATTTATAACTTTTTTGCAATTTGATTTCTCTTCGTCCAATAACGTCCAATACGTTCAATCTATACTTAATCACGGCTAACCTATTAATTACGAGCCCTAAATCGCGTTTCTCGTCGAAACCCTAATTGAAACCCTAACCCTAAATCGAACCGAGAACTCGAAATAAACGCTCAGAGATTGTAGGTACATACCGAGGATAGCGAGAGGATGAGAAACCGTGAAGAAATCGGAACGAACGGAGGTCGGACGGAGGTCGGAAATGGTGAAGGTCGCCGGTGGCCGAGAGAGAAGGAAGCTCTCTGTCGTGCGATCCAGAGAAGAAAAGAGAGAAAGTGAGGGAGAGAAAGAGATTTGTGTTATTTTATAAAAATTGATTTGCAAATTACCATTTTGCCCTTATTTGATTTTTTATATTAATTTCGTCCTTCGTTTCGTTAATCGTCTAACGATTCGGATACTTGAAAACTTCATATTTTGCCAATAACTCCTATTCATTACCAGGGCTTTATTAAAACTGTCCGTTTACAATTTGGACCTCGTTTGCTATTTTTACGAGAATGTCTTTTACTTTATGATAATAGTAATTACTCGGAATATAGCGTCACTATTCCGAAAATTCCCAAAATTTCCTTAAAATTTTAATTAATCGCTAGGATCGTAATGACGCTTTCTTTTCGTAAATCGGACCTGATTTGACATAATTACAAAAATGCCAATAACAATATAATAATAATATAATAAAAGGTCCGTACAAACCGGATATTACACGCACGGTGCGCGCTTTTGGGGCACGTGCAGCACCTAGCACCGATTGATCGACACATTACGCGCAAAATTGATCGACAACCCGAGAGGTTGCCGATCGATCGGCACCTCGCGTGCGCAGTTGCACGCTCGTGGTGCGTGCTGCAGCAGCGCGCGATGCGCGCGCTACCTAGGCGAAGCACGCGCGGCGCCCATGTAAGCCACCTTGACTTTTTTTAAAAAAATTTTCTACTTCTAATATGTTTTAACTCGACACTTTCCGATATGTTTGGCACGTATTTTACGCACGTTTTCCAACCTTTTTCGATGGTTCGAAAAAAGCAAAAAATAGAGTCAAAATTTTATCGAAAATTATTTTAAACTTCGTTTTAAACATGGTTATGGTGAGCAAGGTAGCGCACCGAGCCGAAGTGGGTTTGCTAGCGTTACAAGTTTGTATCAGAGCGAAATGGTCAAGTCGTTCAAAGGATTACCTGACAATGTCGGCCGCCATGCAACGTGCTTCACCGACTGTAAGTATTTCTTTACTTTTAGTTAGTTTATAACTAAGATTAGATTATTTTAACCTTGTACAAGATTAGAACCAAAATGCCGAGGAACCCAAGACAACCTATAAATGAGCTGGAGGAGTCAGTTAAACAGCTTACGAAGCTGGTTGGGAGGCAAGCCGAGTTGTTTGGATCGCTTATAAGTCAAGGAGGTCCGGGAAATATTGGACCTAGTTCTAATGGAGACAAGTTCAAGAGATTGAAGCCTCCAACGTTTGAGGGCCAGTTAACAGATCCGACAGCTGCTAAGAGATGGATACACACAATCGAGAACATGTTTAAGTATGCTAATGTGGAAGAAGGGAACAAGGTGACCTGTGTGACCTTCCATTTGGCTAATGACGCTCAAAGCTAGTGGGAGGCTGTAGAAGCCACCACAGCTGCACAGGGAATTACTTGGAAGGAATTTAAGAAGTTATTCTACAAAAATTATTACAACCGGACAATTCAAGCTGCTAAGAGGCTGAAGTTTTTACAATTAAAGCAGACCGGATTAGTTGGGGAGTATATCAGGCAGTTCGAGTCACTTTCTAAGTTTCCTAGCTACATGATGAGCAGAGAGGAAGATAAAGTACCCCAGTTTGTGTAAGGCCTGAAGCCAAAAATATACAAGGGCGTGAAAATATCCGGAATTGCTGGAGTGTCTTATGTAAACATTGTGGCTAAGGCTCTAGAAGTGGAAGAGGCCGATGACAAGTGTGTTAAGCCAGCAGAAGCCCTGAAAAGAATGTTTAAGGAGATTACATCTCAGATGAGCCGAGGCGGATCTTCTTCATAGCCTCAAGGAACAAAGAGGCCGGGCGGCATTTTAAATGATCAAAGAGGAGGAAAGAAGCCGCAACAGCAACCAAAGAAATAGTTTTCACAGTGTCCGAAGTGTTTGAAGTCTCATCCAGGAGAGTGCAAACAGTATGCGGGGGAATTGTTTTAACTACTTTGAGTCTGACCATCTTTTCCGAGACTGCCCAAAGCCTAAAGTTAATCGATGCTTTAAGTGTAACAAGCCTGGACATTTAGCAAAGGATTGCCCGGTAGTAAAGAAGGGACCAGCTAAGGCAACATCCAGAATCTTCGCCTTGTCCGAGTCAGATGGCGAGGATAGACCAGCCATGTTCTCAGGTACTGTACTTGTCAATTCAGTGACTGGATTTACGTTGATAGACTTAGGTGCATCACATTCTTTCGTAGCCACGGCTTTCATAGTAAAAGTGAATCTGGAGGTGAAGCCCGTAGGGTGTATGTATGATGTGAAGTTACCTTCCGGTGAGTGCCTACGTTTAGATTAAATGGTGCTCAATAGTTTGATATCGGTCGGGAGGAAGACGTTGCCAGCCAATTTAATTGTGATGGGGATAACCGGGTATGATGTGATACTCGGTATGGATTGGCTCTTTCAGCATTATGTAACCATTGACTGTCGGTCTGGAAGTGTGAACTTTCAACATCCGAATGGTGAGAATTTTGCATTGCAAGCCTTGAAGAATTAAGGAAGCTCTTAGTAATGGCACCCATGGAGGCTCGGAAGTCGTTAATGGGTGAGGTCGTTTGTTTTCTTGCAACTATAGTTGATTTTCAACTACAAGTAGAGGCTAAACCTCAGAATATATCTGTAGTTCGTGATTTTCCTGAACTATTTCTGGATGATTTGCCTGGTCTACCTCCGAACTGGGAAATCCGAAACCTATCCTGGAGAAGAGCCGATGTTAAAGAATCCTTACAGGTTGGCTCTGTAATGACCCCAATCTCATTAGGGCCGCCACAGGCATTGTTATGACTTAATCTTAACTTAAATCCTCGTAAGTTCACATTAAATCTTTTGTTTTTTTTTAAACCCTTTAGAAGAAAATGGACTGGATAATTAACCCTGACTGTCACATAGACTCAAATGGACTATTGTCTAAAATGGACAAATGGCCAAAATGGACGATTGGCCAAAATAGACGAATGGCTAAATTGGACGACTGGCCAAAATGGACGACTGGCCAAGATGGACGACTGGCCAAGATGGACGTTTGACTAAGATGGACGAATGGCCAAGATTGACGATTGGCCAAGATGGACGAATGGCCAAATTGGACGACTGGCCAAAATGGACGACTAGCCAAAATGGACGACTGGCTAAGATGGACGAATGGCCAACATGGACCACCAGCCAAACTGGAGGACTGGTCAAGATGGACGAATTGCCAAAATGGACGACTGTTTCCTTTGTCCCAGAAGACTTAACAACTTAATTAAATCGACCGTAACTCTAAATCCACCATTAACATCTGCCGATTTCCAAACATCAGAGTACAGCCTAACTCGTCCGAATCCCATTACCTCTGTCTCCACTTATTATATACCATATCAACTTCAATACAGAATATTCTCAAAATTGTCTATTTCATCTCAAGATCTAAATCGACTGTTCCATTCATCCAAATCGATTATCTACAACAGAAATCCAACAATATCATCTAACCAGTAGACCCAATCCTTTAATTACCAAAAATTTACATTATCTTCAAGCTAATACCCCAATACAACATCGACATAAACACAAAATTTCCTAAAACATCCCCCAAAAAAAATCCATTATTAAACCATTCAGAATAACATAACTCCAAACCTAAATCCATCATACAAATCACCAGAATTAAAACTTTCTATACATCCTAAAGTCCATCACATTCTCAACATCAATCTAGTTCACACCTAATTACCACAAAACGGCTCGGAGCACACCCACGGGTCATCAAGCCTAGCCAAAACACACCCCATCGCCATGAGCTCCGCCCATCGACCACCTATGCCTAATCATCGGGAGGAGGTTCCTCACCTTCGTTTTTGTCACTTACATCATACGATAAACACATTAAGCCTAATGTTTAGTTAGGAGTGTACTAAACATAACATTCACATAAATGCATGACATTTGTAAAACATGTTCATTTCGTTTCATTTCTTTAGCATTAGCACAACCTTCTACTCAGTAGACAACATACTTGCCCCGTGAGAACCATGAGTTGCCCTGTAAGTACCATTCCTTTTCCCGTGAGAACACATGACATAAAACATGAGATTCTTAGTTCATTATCGTTCTTTATTTCAATTTTCATAAAAAACATGCTCATAAACATGATGCATGAGGAAATATACACGTACAACATTCACCAAAAATGATTCTTAACTTTCCTTAAACGTTTATAGCTCGTAGGCGGACAAAACACTTAACTAATAGCTTACTCTAAATCCAAAGCTACCCGACTCACCAAAAATCCATCCTACCATCGAACATTATCATAACAAACAATTCTAACATCGGTATGATGTAGGGCCTTAAGGGCCGGAAACTTAGCACTCACTTACCTCGGGTCCTTAGTGTTCTTGGTTCGTCTTTTTGCCAGGCAATCAAACCTAAAATTCATCACTTAACTTATGAAAATCTGTTCTAAGATAAATATAAACCTTTATCATTTTCTCAACCTAATACACCAAAGTTCTTACGTATTTCAAACTTTAATTCATCCACTAACTAGAGGAAAAAGTTACCTTACCTTTTATCTACACAAAAGGAGGAGAAATCTTTGAGAAGGAACAAAGTTCGTGGGAGGAGGAAAATGGTTTCTTCTCGGCGGTGGAAGAAAACAGAAGGAAGAGTGAAGAATGAGAGTGATCTCACGTAAGGGGGAGAAGAAGTGGGGAAAAGCTTCTTCCACAAGCTTTGACACATGTCACAATCTTATTGGGTGCTCCTAACTACCCTCTTTCACTTCCTAAATTGCCCCTTCATTAGTTTCCAACTAAGGTTTTGTTCAGTTACACTTTGGTTTGGTCTTTTTCTTTTTCTTATAATTCCTTCAACACTTTCCTTATACATCCATTAATATTCTCTGTCTTTAATTTAAATTTTACCACTAGCCTAGGGCAATAGGCATAGCACGTAAAAGTCGTAAAGAAAAAGTTCCGGGTGTTACATCCTACCCTCCTTATTTAGAATTTTGTCCTCAAAATTAGGTACTTGAACTACTCTGGATATCTGTCCATCATATCCTGTTGACGCTCTCATGTCGCTTTCTCTACGTTTTGGTTTCTCCACAACACTTTTACTAGTGAGATTGTCTTATTACGCAGGACCTTAATTGAAGACTCCAAAATCTGCATCGGTCTCTCTTCATAAGTCAAGGTCGGTTGTAACTCAAGATTAACTTGTTCTACCACGTGCGTCGGATCCCGTACACATTTCCTCAACATCGACACGTAGAAGACATTATGTACACCCTCCATAGACAACAGAAACTGAAGCTTGTATGCTGTAGTTCCAATCCTCTCTGTAATTGGGAACAGTCCAACAAACCGTGGATTCAACTTCCCTCTTTTACCAAAGCGAACCACGCCCTTGAACAGTGAAATTTTCAAAAACAGCTCATCGCCAACTACAAATTCCAAATCTCGCCTCCTTCGATATGCATAGCTCTTTTTGCAACTCTGTGCAGTTTCCATCATTTGCCTGATTATAGCAACCTTCTTAAATAGCTGTTGCAAAATTTCTGGACCAATCAACTTAGCTTCACCCACCTCATCCCAATACAGTGGCAACCTGCACTTTCTGCCATACAGCACTTCGTACGGAGCCATTCCAATCATAGATTGGTAACTGTTATTATACAAATTCAACTAATGGCAAATACCGTCTCCACGATACTTGAAACTGTAGCACGCACGCTCTTAGCATATCCTCAAGTATCTGAATTGTCCTCTCAGACTGTCCGTTGGTCTGTGGGTGGAAAGCCGTGCTAAAAGTTAACTTAGTACCCATAGTGCTTTGTAAACTTTCCAAAACCTTGAAGAAAATCTGGGATCCCGGTCTGAAACAATCGACCCTAGAACCCCGTGCAACCTTATAATCTCCTGGAAATATAGCTCTGAGAACTGATTCATCGCGTAAGTCATCTTTATTGGTAAGAAATGAGCCATCTTCGTCAATCTATCAACTACGACCAATATACTGTCATGCCCTTTTACTATCCTTGGTAATCCAACAACGAAGTCCATTGCAATATGATCCCACTTCCACTCGTGAATCGGTAGTGGTTGTAACTTCCCACCTTGTCTTTGGTTTTCTCCCTTTACTTGCTGGCAAACTAGGCAGGACTATACATAACAGGCCATATCACGCTTAATGTTCGGCCATCAATAATGCACTTTCAGATCTCGGTACATCTTGGTGTTACCCGGATGCACTGAGAATGACGATGAATGAGCCTCTGCCATGATCAGCTTCCTCAACTCCTGATCCTTTGAAGCATAGCAACGGTCCTTAAACCTCATAATGCCATCCTTCGAGTAACTGAATTCGGAAGACGTATCCGTTAACTTGGCCACAATAACCTCCTTTTCTTCCGAGTCTGTCTGTTGAGCCTCCTTTATTTTGTCTAAAAGAGTAGGCTGTATCGTCAGGTCTGCAAGTAAGGTCGGAAGCTTAGAAACTACCTCTAAATTAAACCTCTAGATCTCCTGTCTCAATGAAGCTCGCATACAGAAAACATCTGTCTCCTTGATTTTAGGCATCCTACTCAATGCGTCTGCCACCGTATTCGTCTTTCCTGGATGGTACTTGATTTTGAAGTCGTAGTCTTTCACAAACTCTAACAATCTCCTTTGCCTCATGTTTAAATCTTTCTGCGTAAAGAGGTACTTTAAACTTTTATGGTCCGAAAATACTTTGAACTTTTGTCCGTATAGGTAGTGTCTCAATATCTTTCAATGCAAATACCACTGCGGCCAATTCTAAGTCATGCGTTGGATAATTCTGTTCATAACTCTTCAATTGACTAGAGGCGTAGGCAATGACCCTTTCGTCCGGCATCAAAACGCATCCCAATCCTACTTTGGATGCATCACAATAGTTACTGAATACTCCATTCTCCACGGGTAGAATCAATAATGGCGCTGTGGTCAACATTTTCTTCAAGGTTTGAAAACTTTCTTCACAGGCCTTAGACCACTAGTATTTCACTTCCTTCTTCGTTAAGTTAGTTAGAGGCTTGGCAATGATTGTAAACCCTTTGATAAACTTCCGATAATATCCAGCCAGGCCTACAAAACTTCGTACACCACTTGCATTTTTCGACTGAGGCCACTCTCTTACAGCTTGAATCTTAGCTGGATCCACTGAAACACCTTCTTTTGAAATTACGTGGCCTAAGAAATTCACCTGATTTAACCAGAACTCACACTTAGAAAGCTTAGCATATAATTAGTGCCCCCTTAAGGTAGTCAAAATGGCCTTCAAGTGCTCCACGTGTTCTTCATCATTTCAGGAAAATATCAGAATGTCGTCTATGAACACTATCACGAACTTATCCAAGAACTCCCGAAACTCTCTGTTCATGAGATTCATGCCGGGACATTCGTCAAACCGAAGGACATAACCATAAACTAATAGTGTCCATAATGTGTTATGAAGGCAGTCTTTGGTACATCCTCAGCTTTGAGTTTCAACTGATAGTACCCCGAACGTTGATCGATCTTCGAAAATACTGTGGCTCCTTGTAACTGATCAAATAGATCAGCAATCCTCGGTAATGGATACCTATTCTTTATAGTCAGCTTAGTCAACTCGCGGTAATCCACGCACATCCTTAAAGAGCCGTCTTTGTTCTTCACGAACAACATCGGAGCGCCCCAAAGAGAAACACTCGGGCGTATAAAACCCTTGTCCGTTAGTTCTTTCAACTGGGCTTGCAATTCCCTTAACTACACGGGCGCCATCCTATAAGGATTCTTAGACACAAGCACATAACCTGAAATAATATCAATAGTAAAGTTCATTTATCGGTCAGGAGACAAACATGGTAATTTGTCTAGGAAAACTTCTGGAAACTCCACAGCTACAGGAATATCACATAGCTCCTTCTCATTCAATATCCGCATGTCAACAGCACTCGCTATGAATCCCGAACAACCTGGCTTAATCAGGTGCTGAGCATACAATGCTGACAACACAGACACTGACTCGAACGAAGGGTCGCTTAGAACGAGAAACCCTTACCGCTCGGGGGTTTAAAATCCACGGCACCTGACCTACAATTGATCGTGGCATGGTGCCTGTACAACAAATCCATACCCAAAATTACTTCGTACCCCTTCATGCTTATGATGACCAAACTCGCATACAGCTTCCGACCATTAATAGTTATCACCTCCCCTTGTATCGCCTGTTCGGAATGTAAATACTCCCCGGAGGGCAACATGACAGTATAACTACGATCAGCTAGGACGAACTCTAGATTCCACTTAACTACATACTTTTATGCTATGAAAGAATAGATTGGCCCCGTGTCAATTAAAACATGAGCCGCATTTCCACACACCAGAACCGTACCTGATACAACTGAAGGCTGAGCAGCTTCCTCATCTTCAATAAGGGAAAAGATCCGGGAAGGACCGCCTGGTGGCCTCTTGTTGGGCTCAAGACAATCAATAGCTTTGTGTCCCACCTTGTCACATCGAAAACATTGGCCGGAATGCAACTTACACTCCCCGAAGTGATTCTTCCAGCAAGTAGGGCATAAAGCAGCCTGTGGCACTCCTTGCAGGCATTTACCCTTGTTCAGAGCTCTAGGCGCCTCATTCGTCCATTTGACACCACGTTGTCGTTGTGGCTACCAACCCCGGTTTTGTCGTGGTTGCACTTCTCTAGTAAACCTCCTCGTCCCTTCTCTTTGCTGTTGAAGTTTCATTTCAATGTTGTCAAGTTCGAGGGCCTTAGACACGATCTTGTGATAAGGCACGTCTTCGGTGCCTGCCGTCATTACCCCTTTTTGAATTTCCAATTTCAAGCCTTGTACAAATTGGTAAATTTTGTCCTCCTCTTCGTAAATCATAAGTCCTGCATACTGGGATAATAACTCGAACCTTCGCACATACTCGACCACTGACCCCATTTGGCCTAGTTGGGCAAACTCCGCCCTCTTATTGACCCGAAGAGTGCGATTAAAGTACTTGTTGTAGAATACTATCTTGAACCTTTCCCAAGTCATAACTTCCACATCTGTAGTAGCTTTAATTGTATCACACCAAAAAATAGCATCTTTCTCCAAATTAAACACCGAACACGTCACTTTATGGGCTTGCTCCAGTTTTACATAGGCGAACATGCTTTTAATCTTACAGATCAATTCCTCAGCACTCGTGGGATCCGAAGACTGTCCGTCGAAGGTCAGGGGCCTAAGTCGCCTAAACCTCTCCCCACTTTGGTCCCGTGAGGTATTTCCTTGTCCATTTCCGTTCCCATTCCCTTCTCGGTTTAATAAGATTCCTATTTGTTCCGACTGTTGGTGCAATATGTCCATGAATTGGTCCATGGGGTTTCCTAAAGGTGGTCTAGGTGCTCTCGGCATTTTTCTGCTCCTGGACACATTAGACAATACAAAACAATATAATTACTAGGAATCATACTTAAACTTAAACACTTACAGTCGATGGAGAGTTCTCGGGCACAGATTTGTTTTGGCAGGCAGTCTATAGAAGTGCTTTTAAAACACAGTCGCTCTGATACCATAACTGTAATGACCCCAATCTCATCAGGGCCGCCACAGGCATTGCCATGACTTAATCTTAACTTAAGTCCTCGTAAGTTCACATTAAATCTTTTGTTTTTTTTTTAAATCCCTTAAAAGAAAATGAACTGGACAATTAACCCTGACTGTCACACAGACTAACATGGACGACTGGCCAAAATGGACGACTGGCCAAGATGGACGACTGGTTAACATGGACGACTGGCCAAGATGGGCGAATGGCAAAAATGGACGACTGGCAAAATTTAGACGACTGGCCAAATTGGACGACTTGCCTAATGGACGACTGGCCAAATGGACGAATGGCCAAAATGGACGACTGGCCAAGATGGACGAATGGCCAAAATGGACGACTGGCCAAGATGGACGAATGGCCAAAATGGACGACTGGCCAAGATGGACGAATGGCCAAAATGGACGACTGGCCAAGATGGACGAATGGCCAAAATGGACGACTGGCCAAGATGGACGAATGGCCAAAATGGACGACTGGCCAAGATGGACGAATGGCCAAAATGGACGACTGGCCAAGATGGACGAATGGCCAAAATGGACGACTGGCCAAGATGGACGAATGGCCAAAATGGACGACTGGCCAAATTGGACGACTGGCCAAGATGGACGAATGGCCAAAATGGACGACTGGCCAAGATGGACGAATGGCCAAAATGGACGACTGGCCAAGATGGACGAATGGCCAAAATGGACGACTGGCCAAGATGGACGAATGGCCAAAATGGACGACTGGCCAAGATGGACGAATGGCCAAAATGGACGACTGGCCAAGATGGACGAATGGCCAAAATGGACGACTGGCCAAGATGGACGAATGGCCAAAATGGACGACTGGCCAAGATGGACGAATGGCCAAAATGGACGACTGGCCAAAATGGACGACTGGCCAAGATGGACGAATGGCCAAAATGGACGACTGGCCAAGATGGACGAATGGCCAAAATGGACGACTGGCCAAGATGGACGAATGGCCAAAATGGACGACTGGCCAAGATGGACGAATGGCCAAAATGGACGACTGGCCAAGATGGACGAATGGCCAAAATGGACGACTGGCCAAGATGGACGAATGGCCAAAATGGACGACTGGCCAAGATGGACGAATGGCCAAAATGGACGACTGGCCAAGATGGACGAATGGCCAAAATGGACGACTGGCCAAGATGGACGAATGGCCAAAATGGACGACTGGCCAAGATGGACGAATGGCCAAAATGGACGACTGGCCAAGATGGACGAATGGCCAAAATGGACGACTGGCCAAGATGGACGAATGGCCAGGCCAAAATGGACGACTAATTCCTTTGTACCAGAAGACCTTAACAACTTAATTAAATCGACCGTAACTCTAATTCAACATTAACATCTGCCGATTTCACCATTAATCGCCGATTCCAAACAATCAGAGTACAGCCTAACTCGTCCGAATCCCATTACCTCTATCTCCACTTATATATATCATATCAACTTCAATATAGAATATTCCCAAGTTGTCCATTTCAACTCAAGATCTAAATCGACTGTTTCCATTCATCCACATCGATTATCTACAACAAAAATCCAAAAAAATCATCTAACCAGTAGACCCAATCCTTTAATAACAAAAATTTCCATATCTCAAGCTAATACCCCAATAACACATCGACATAAACACAAACTTCCTAAATACATCCCCCAAATAAATCCATTATTAAACCATTCAGAATAACATAACGCCAAGCCTAAATCCATCATACAATTCACCAGAATTAAAACTTTCCATACATCCTAAAGTTCATCACATTCCCAACATCAATCTAGTTCACACTTAATAGCCACAAAACGGCTCAGAGCACACCCACGGGTCATCAAGCCTAGCCAAAACACGCCCCGTCGCCACGAGCTCTGCCCATCGACCACCTATGCTTGATCATCGGGAGGAGGTTCCTCACCTTCTGTAACGCCCCTAATTTAAAATCCCAAATTTGATTTCCCCAATTCGAAACCCTAATTTCAAAACCCTAAAACTTTTTCCCAAATCATTTTATCAAATTAAATTCGAGCGTTAAAACTTCAATTCCATAATATTTAGAAATTCTTTTTTTTTTAATAATGACTAACTATTTAATGCGCGGAAACTTTAAAATTTTTAAACATAATTAAATGGGTAATCCTTGAAATAAAAACATAAGTAATAATTCATAAAACTTTATAAAATCCAATAAAATTCAACGAAACTTATTCAAAGTTTTTGACAATAAAACGTGAAATATCCTTGAAGACTTTAATCATACAACTTTTAAATTTCTTCTTTAAACCTTTTAGTCTTCTGTATACTCATTTGCCTCTGGAGGGTTCTCGATCAGAGCCATTTTTTCCTCAGATAAAAATTCACCTACATCACAATTTATAAAACTGTGAGAAATAATCTCAGTAAGTGAGAATACATGCAGTTGCAAAACATGTACTTTTACCGAATCCTGTTAACTGTTACATACTGGTTGGAACTCATTCTTGAACCATCTTTTAAGACTTGGCCATCATGGCTTCGTCATCTTTTACTTTTAATTAGGTGTTACCACCTCTTTTATTTTTAATCAGGTGTTGCCACCTCTTTTACTTTTAAGCTCGTAGCTTTGCCGTCAATTCCATCATTTTCATACACATGAAAATGTCCTACAATTTTATCTTTTAAATTATTCTATAACAATGCCTAAATATGAGTGCTCATATATCAAATCGAGTAATAAAACAGTTATAAAATATAATTTATTGTGATGTAGGGCCGTAACCAAAGACATTGAAAAATTTGTATTTTCACTTACCTGAATTCCGAGCGAATAGGGTTATGGGGATTTTCTGAAATTCCAAATAGTTTCGTGACTCGTAGATCGAGTATGATCGAATTAAATCGATTCAGACAACTTTCGAAAATTTTCTACCTAAACAAAATATCCATATAAATTTTCCAATTTAATAAACCAATTTCATAAGAATTTAGGCAGAAATTCCTTACCGGTAAAATCTGAGATCGGTTCAGGTCAAATTTTGAGTTGGGTCAAAATTCGGGTCGATTCAGGTTCGGTTTGGTTCTGATGAATAGTGCCCGGTTGTGAACAGTGCCTGGTTTAATTCGGTTTGGGCTGTTCTGGTCTGGTTTGATTTTGGGTCAATGAACCGGTTCGGTTCACTTTTTTTTTTTAAAAAAACAAAACCCTTTTTCTCTATTCTTCTTCTTCTTCGCGAGAAAGAGCAGAGAAAGGGAGAGAGGGAGTGAGAGGCAAAGAGAGAGCGTGAGACCGAGAGAGAGGGAGTCGAAGCTCGGAGCTCGGAGTTCCGCCGGTCGACGACGGAGCTCGGTCGCGCAGAGAAGAGCTTCGGCAAAGGAGGGGTTTCGCTGGAAAGGAGTTCGATCGAGAGAGAGAGGGAGATTCGTCGGAGGGATTTTGGCCGAAGTTTGGCGAGGTGTTTTCCGACGAGGTAAGTCGATTTTTTTTTTTTGTGAGTTTCCCCTTCCCTAATCATCTGAATTTATAGGCGAAGGTTTTGTTTTTCTGTCAAACTTGTCTACCGTTTTTGTCAAAAAATTCAGGCTGGAAGAAAGTTCTTCCTTCTTTTTATTCAAAATTGTCGACTCCACATTTTTCATATGTTACACCTTCGTTCTTTTCACATACATCATACAATAAACACATTAAGCCTAAAGCTTAGTAAGGAGTGTACTAAACATAACATTTACATAAATGCATGACATTTGTAAAACATGTTCATTTCGTTTCATTTCTTTAGCGTTAGCACAACCGGCTACTCAGTAGACAACATACTTACCCCGTGAGAACCATGACTTGCCCTGTAAGAACCATGTCTTGCCCTATGAGAAGACATGACATAAAACGTGAGATTCTTAGTTCATTATCGTTCTTTATTTCAATTTTCATAAAAACATGCTCGTAAATAGTTCGTATGCATCTTTCGAAAAAACATTATGCATGAGTAAATACACGTACAACATTCACCAAAACTGATTCTTAACTTTCCTTAAACGTTTATAGCCCGTAGGCAGACAAAACACTTAACTAATAGCTAACGCTCTATCCAAAGCTACCTGACTCACCAAAAATCCATCCTTCCATCGAACATTATCATAACAAACAATTCTAACATCGGTATGACGTGGGGACTTAAGGGCCGGAAACGTAGCACTCACTTACCTTGGGTCCTTAGTGTTCTTGGTTCGTTTTTTCGCTGGGCAATCAAACCTAAAATTCATCACTTAACTTATGAAAATCCGTTCTAAGATAAATATTAACCTTTATCATTTTCTCAACTTAATACACCAAAGTTCTTACATATTTCAAACTCTAATTCATCCACTAACTAGAGGAGAAAGTTACCTTACCTTTTATCTAGACAAAAGGAGGAGAAATCTTTGAGAAGGAACAAAGTTCGTGGGAGGAGGAAAAAGGTTTCTTCTCGGCAGTGGAAGAAAATGGAAGGAAGAGTGAAGAATGAGAGTGATCTCACGTAAGGTGGAGAAGAAGTAGGGAAAAGCTTCTTCCACAAGCTTTGACACTTGACACAATCTTATTGGGTGCTCCTAACTACCCTCTTTCACTTCCTAAATTGCCCCTTCATTAGTTTCCAACTAAGGTTTTGTTCAGTTACACTTTGGTTTGGTCTTTTTTTTTTTACCTTCTACACTTTTCTTATACATCCATTAATATTCTTGGTCTTTAATTAAATTTTACCACTAGCCTAGGGCAATAAGCATAGCACGTAAAAGTCGTAAAGCAAAAGTTTCGGGTGTTACAAGCTCTGCCTGAATTGAAGAAACTAAAGAAGCAATTGGAAGAACTGGTGGATAAGGGTTTTATACGCCCTAGCTTTTCGCCATGGGGAGCACCAGTTCTATTTGTGAAGAAGAAGGACAGGTCACTCCTGATGTGTATTGACTATCGAGAGTTGAACAAGTTGACTATTAAGAACAAGTATCCTTTGTCGAGGTTTGATGATTTGTTCGATCAACTTCAATGAGCCCAGATTTTTTCTATAATCTATTTGAGGTTGGGGTATTACCAGTTGAAAGTCAGGTCACAAGATATCCCGAAAGTAGCTTTCCGGTCGAGATACAGACACTACAAATTTTTGGTTATGTCGTTCGGACTGACAAATGCTCCAGCTGAATTCAAGGACCTGATGAATCGGGTATTTCGAGAGTATCTTGATAAATTTGTGATTGTGTTTATCGACGATATTCTGGTATATTCCCGTGATAAAGATAAGCATAAGGAGCACCTGATGATAGTTTTAGAGACTTTGAAGTGGCATCAGTTGCATGCAAAGTTCTCAAAGTGCGAATTTTGGTTAGATAAGGTGCATTTTCTTGGTCATGTTATTTCTAGTGGAGAAATATAGGTAGATCCAAGCAAGATACAATCAATTAGAGAATGGCCTCAACTGATGAATGTCAATGAGATTCAAAGTTTTATGGGGTTGGCTAGCTATTACAAGATATTTATTGAGGGCTTTTCTAAGTTAGCAGCACCCCTGACTTGGCTGACAAGGAAAGATGTCAGGTATGAGGTGTCAGAAGAGTATGAGCTGAGTTTTTAGATGTTGAAGTAGAAGTTGACTACAACTCCGGTGTTGACATTGCCAGTAGCAGAGGAGAAATTCAGCATTTACTACAATGCCTCTCGGATTCGATTGGGTTGTGTATTGATGCAGAATGATAAGGTATTAGCTTATGTATCCAAGTAGCTGAAGTCTTATGAGAAGAATTATCCAACCCATGACTTGGAGTTAGCAGCAATGGTGTTTACTCTAAAGATCTGGAGGCATTACCTTTATGGTCAGCAATGTGAGATATATTCAGATCACAAAAGTCTGAAGTATATCTTCACTCAAAAGGAGTTGAATATGAGGCAGCAGAGGCGGTTAGAGTTCATTAAGGACTACAATCTGGAGATCAAGTACCACCCCAGTAAGGCCAATATAGTGGCGGATGCGTTGAGCCATATATCGACCTTTGTTTCGGCGATGAAGGTTGTGATGTCCATGGCGTTGAGTATGGAGTTTCAGAGGTTTGATTTGGAGTTGGTTTCAGACGTAACTGTAGTGTTGTCAGCCCTGTCATTGAAGCCTACTATTTTGGAAAAGATTAGAGGAACTCAACAGGAGGATTCAGAGTGCAACCAGTTCAAGCTGAGTATAGTATCAGATGATAGGACTGAGTTTAGCTACTTGGAAGATGGAATTCTAAAGTTCCGCAATGGGTGGTATGTTCCAAATAGTGAGCAACTGCAAAAGGAGATTTTAGCTGAAGCGCATTCTTTGAGGTTTCTGTTCATCCTGGCAGTACTAAAATGTACAGAGACCTCAAGCAACATTATTAGTGGCCTATCATGAAGAAGTCTGTAGCGAAGTATGTGGAAACATGCTTGGTTTGTCAGCAAGTTAAGGCAGAACATCAGAGACCTGCCGGGAAGTTGCAGCCATTGCTGGTTCCTGAGTGGAAGTGGGGCCAAATCTTGATGGATTTCATTGTCAGGCTACCCCGAACGATGAAAGGATTTGATGGTATATGGGTGATAGTGGATCGTTTAACCAAATCAGCCCATTTTCTGCCGGTGAAGATGACTTTTAACATGGATCAGTTCGCTGAGCTGTATATTCAAGAGATATTGAGGTTGCATGGTGTACCGACTTTCATTGTATCCGACAGAGACCCGAGGTTCACATCGAAGTTTTGGAAGAGTCTGCATAAGGAAATGAGGACTCGGTTGAACTTTAATACAACATTTCATCCTCAGACGGACGAACAATCTGAACGGACAATTAAGATTCTAGAGGATATGCTTTGAGCTTGTGTACTGGAGTTTCAGGGTTCTTGGAGCAAATATCTGTCTTTGGTAGAGTTCTCGTATAATAACAGTTATCAGGATACTATTGGTATGGCTCCATACGAGGTTCTATATGGAAGGAATGTAGATCACCTCTTTATTGGGATGAAGTCGGGGAAGTCAGTTTGATTGGACCTGAGATTGTGCAGCAGACAACTAACAAGATGAAATTTATTCGACAACGTATTTTGACAGCTCAGAGTCGGCAGAAGAGCTTTGCCGATGGAAGGAGGCTGAAGTTGGAATTTGAGGAAGGAGATGAAGTCTTCTTGAAAATTTTGCCGTTCAAAGGTGTAATGAGGTTCGGGAAAAGAGGTAAATTGAACAAGGTACGTTGGACCGTTCTCAATCACTAAGAGAGTGGAAAAAACAGCATATCAGTTAGAGCTGCCAACTTCTATGGAGGGAGTGCACAATGTTTTTCATATCTCGATGCTGAGGAAGTGCTTAAGAGATCCATTACACGTCGTGGTGCAGCAGGATATTGAGGTGTAGCCTACACTATCTTACGAGGAGAAACCGGTGGAGATCTTGGATTATACAGTGAAGACGTTACACAACAAAGATATTCCACTGGTGAAGGTGTTATTGCGTAACCACAACGTTGAGGAGGTGACGTAGGAAAGGCAGCAGGATATGATGGATCACTATTCTGAGCTCTTCAGGTACGTAAATTTTGAGGACAAAATTTTTGTAATGAGGGTGGATTGTAAAACCCGAGAATGTCCTATATGAGAGTTGCCATTAGATTAAGTTATGTTATGAGAGTTTAACGTTGATTCTAGGGTTATGCTAGGTATAAGAGTTAGAGAGTGAAAGTTGGAAGAGAATTTGGTGAGAGAACATAAAGCGGAAGAGGTTTAAGTAATTATTGGTTTGAGATAATGAAAAGAAAAGAAAATCAAGCGGAAGACAAGTGAAATGGGAGGCTTCAACGTTGGACTAGAGAGGAAGAGAAAGAGAGTGACTAATTTTCAAAAATTAAAAGTTGGTGGGGAAAATTTAAAAGGGAAAAATGTGGAAAATTATAAGTTTGATGGTTTACGTGTAAAAAAGACAAAAGTGCCTTCTTCCTCCCCTTTCCTCCCACGATAGTTTGCAGCCCCATTGAAGGTTTCTCCTCTCCTCCATTTCATCAATTTTGGCAAAGATTTGAGGTGAGTTGTAGTGGGTTTTGTAATCTTTGCACATTAGGGTTAGTTTTTGAGTATTTTGATGAGTTTTGAGTAAGTTTGGTTAGGATTTGGGAAACCTTAAGTGAGGGGTCCGAAATTTTCATTCATTGGCTAGTTTTCTTCCTATTTTTGGTGGTCTAAACATTAGATAGGTTAGTTTAGATTGTTTAGGTAGTTAGATTAGAGAATTGGTGGAAGTTGTGAAAAATCGGGTTTTCTTGATCAATGCGCCGATTCTGTTTTGGTGTAATCCGATTGGCCATGTTCTTTGGTTGCTAAATTTGATTGCTTCAATGTAGGGGTGGACAGGACCAGACCATGTATCGGGAACTGGACTGGACTGCTGGGTTCGGTCCGGGTTCGGTCCGGGTTTGGTCCATATTTGATTGACCACGATCTGGTCTTCGGTCCAAGTCCACTAGAACCAAGGACCTTTGGTCCAGTCCTCAGTCCAGAGCCTCAAATCCCAAAGAACCGGGACCAAACCAATGAACTAGTTTTAAGAATTATCTATTAAAACTCATCCTCCCAGCCCCGAGTCCCGACCCGACCTCGCTCAGTCGCTTTGCTGAGAATCCCTAACGGCAAAGTGCGAAGTGTGAACGGCGAAGTGCGAAGTGCAAATGGCAAAGTTTCTGTGCGAACGGCGAAGTGCGAACCGAGTCCCGAACGGTGAAGTGCGAACGACGAAGTTTCATTGCGAACGGCGAAGTGCGAAGTCCGAGTCCCGAACGACAAAGTGAGAACGGTGAAGTGCAAACCGAGTCCTCAACGGCTCCCCTGTGCCAAACTCTGACCCAGAGTTTCCGTCTCCCCTGTGCCAAACTCCAACCCAGAGTTTCCGTCTCCCCTGTTCAGCTGTTCCGAGGTCAGAATTCATGGCTCCCCTGCGCCGAACTCACCCCTACTCCTCTGTAGTAAGTCCTCACGTTCACGGCTCAGCAGCTCACTGTAAGTCTGTAAGTGTAAAGCCAATTGTGTGTTTGTGAATTGTGAAATTTACTTGTGCAATTTGTAGTGTGTACTGCAACGTGATATACATTTACTTGTGAATTGTGAATTGTGAATCTGAATTGTGAAATGTGAAATTTACTTGTGCAATATTTATTGCTTAACACGTAATCTTGAAAATTGCCTCTGTATTGCTCATTGCCTCTGAAAAATGAAAATTGCCTCTGTCCAGTGTCTAGTAAATCTATACATTTACTTGAAGTGGATAGTCATTGATTGCTTAGTGCTTAATGCCTAGTGCTTATTGCTAAATTTATTTATGTAATTTTTGTGTTAGTAAAAAATAGGTCTGGTGGGAGACTCTTCGGAATTATTGACCAAGAGCATTTTAATTTTTGTTTGTTGTTTAGAATTTTAGATTGTTTTTATTGTATAGGATGGATCCTTCCGAAAGTGAAAGTTCGCACGTGGATTCAAAAAAATCTAAGTCTATGGCTTGGCTTCACTTCAGTAAGATACCAGGAACAGATCAAGCCAAATGTAATTATTGTGGGCAAACATATGCGGCACACCCGACGAAGAATGAGACTTCAAGTATGATAAAGCATATCAAAGTATGCAAAAAGTATTCATGAAATTTGGATAGTAGGCAATCAATTTTTTCCTTTAAAGCTGTTGAGGGCAAGAGTGTTAGTACACCTACACCCATATTTACTATGATGGGGGCTAGGGAACTTCTAACTAAGATGATTATAATTGATGAATTCGCATTGAAAGTGGTAGAAGGAATTAGTTTCAAAACATTTTGTCTGTATCTAAATCCGAAGTTTATTATGTCATCTCGAAGGACAATAGCACGAGATATTCGAGGGATATTTTAGAAAGAAAAACAAAAGTTAAAGGAGTATTTTTTTCAACATAGCAGAGGGTGTGTTTGACCACTAACACGTGGACCTCTATTCAGAATTTGAATTACATGATTCTGACATGCCATTTCATTGATCAAGACTGACATGTGCAAAAGAAGATCTTGAATTTTTGTTTGATACCGAACCATAAGGGTAAGACCATTGGTAAGGAAGTTGAAATTTTTTTTGCTAAAGTGGGAGCTTGAAAATGTTACCACTATCACCGTTGACAATGCGTCTTCCAACGATGGCGCTATCTCTTATTTGACGTGGAAAATTAGAAATTGGAAGGAGTTGATTTTAGATGGCGAGCATATGCACATGCGTTTTTTTGCACATGTCCTCAATTTGATTGTTTCTGATGGTTTGAAAGAACATCAAACGTCCATAGCCAAAGTAAGAAAAGTTGTCAAGTACGTAAGGTCTTCTCTGAAAAGATTGCAACAGTTTAGAGCCGGCGTTGATGGAGTGAAAATTACTTGCAAGTGTAATTTATCACTCGACGTTCCTACTCATTGGAACTCAACATATTTGATGCTGGCAAACGCTGAGAAGTTTGAAGCGATGTTTAAAAAACTTGCAGAGAATGAAAGCTCTTTTGTACAAGAAATGGAAGTGGAAGTTACACCCACAATGGAAGATTGGGGATGCATTCGAGAATTTATTAAATTCTTAGAAACATTCTATAAAATGACACTTCATGTTTCTGCTTCTCTACATATTACAACAAATATGTATGTAGGAGAAGTCTGCAATTTGAAGATTGCTATTGAGAACTATGGTAACAACGAGTATATAATGCTGAGGAGAATGGCCAACGAGATGATTAAAAAGTTTGACAAATATTGGGCATCTTTCGAAAAAATAAACATGCTTGCCTATGTTGCACTTGTTCTTGATCCAAGCTGCAAAACAAAATTTCTACGGCATTGTTTAAACATTTTGTTTGGAAGTGAAAGAGCTGCAGAATACGTAAAGAAGTAGAGGATGTAATTCGAAGGCTGTATACAGAATATAAAGGTGATACAACCAATGAGGACTAGCCTCCTAGCAGTAGTAGACAACAAAGGTCTCCGAAGTCAAAGAGTTTTTTGGCGCAAGCTCGTTCAAGTGCAATATACTCTATGTTTTATGATCCGAACAATTCTTCTGAGATGGGGGATGAAACTACTGAGTAAGAGATTGATCTATATTTGTCTTAGAAGTTAGAGATTGTTCAAGATAGTTCTGACATGTTATCTTGGTGGAAGAGACACTCCGAGAAGTATCGATTTTTGAGTGCCATTGCCAAAAATATATTGATCATTCCAATTTCTACGGTGGCGTCAGAGTCTGCTTTTAGTTGTGGTGGTCGTGTTCTTGACGCTTTTCGCAGTGCTCTAAGCCCACAAAGTGTTGAAGCTCTGATATTCTCACAGAGTTGGATTAAAACTTTCAATCCTTTTAAAATTTCTCCAGATGATTTACAAGATAGTAGTACTACGAGATTGACACCGATACAAGAAGGTTTGAATATTCTAATATTTATTTATTTTACAAGTGTATCTCTAAATTAAGCATAAACTAATGTCTTCAATTTGTCATTTTGCAAATGTTGTTGACATTGACACTTTCGATGATAATTTTCTAGAAGTACAAGATGACATATCGATGACTTGACATCGATGATTGATTGCTTGCTAGCTTGGTTACTGTGACTAATTTGACTATGTAATTGGATTTATTATTTAGCTTGTACTTTTAAATTTTGAAGAACTTGGATACATTTGGATATTGACTTCAGTTTCTTAGCTTGCATTTCAATCTTTGATAGTTGCATTTACTTTGTATGTTACATAGTTGAATTTTTTCTTTTATGTTGTATTTAGTCTCTTACATTACATTTTAATGTTTGATATTTTGATTTAGATTTTTAGTTTGTATATTACACACTAATATTCATGTTGGATGTTGTATTTTTTTTTTTCATTTTAATGTTTGATAGTTGGATTTAGATTTTTAGTAATTATATTACATACTTGTATTTAATTTAGAGGTTGTATTTATTTTGTTATATTCATTGTTTTTTAATGATTTTTCATTTTTAATAATTTTTCTGTTAAAAAAAAAGGCACCGGGCAGAACCAGGACCAGACCGAATTTTTGGTCCAGTCCAGGTTCGCTCCTGGTTCTGCACCGGACTAGTCCAGGTTCTGGGATGAAAATTTTGAAACTGTTCAAGTCGGTTCGGTCCGAGCTCGGGACCGTACCAAACCAGCCCGTGCCCACCCTTACTTCAATGGATAGTAGTTGTGTAGAGGTTTATGGAATGGGACGGAACATTTAAATCCGTTGAAAAACAAGTAAGTTATGGCCGATTGAAGTTAGATGATGAAAAATGTGGGAAAATCGGGTTTTGGGTGTTATGTTTTAAATTTGGTTAAATGTGTTGTTAGATTTATTTTAGGTATTCCTTATAATTCCTAGAATGTTACTAAGTGAATTTTCCCTATATTTATAAGGTTGGCGAGCGAGCAATTAGCGTAGTCGATGTAACTAAATACATGCGGAGTAATCAGGTAAGTAGAGGAACGCATGTTTTTGTTGCCTTGAGGCCTACACCATGGGAAGGTAGGGATGTTTGTTTGTTGGTTTTGGTTTGAGCATTATATTGTCATGCATCATGTTTTCAAACTACGAAATATGATTTTTGGCATGTTTTGAGTTATGAATATAAAACGTAAGAAGATAAGAAAATAAATATGCAACTTGGTTTCGAGTAGAATCACCTTATCGGAAATGAGTGCTCGTGTGTAGCACCCTGAGAGGGATTCTACAGGAGATCCTATCCTAAAAGTACGTAATGTGTCGTGAGTATGAATGCCTTGCATGGTCGCACTAAAGAAGGCACATGAGGGTTCTATGATCGATAAGGGAGGAGATCATGTATGGCTGTCCAGGATTGTGATGGAATGTGTGCCTTTGATCTTTGCTCTGCTGGGTCAATGTGTGGCCGTCCATGATTGTGTTAGGACGTGTGCCTACTTGATCCACGTGTAAAAGTGAAAAATTAATGAAACGAATATGAAATGAAAACAACAACATGAGTAGAAACCACATTAGGGGCTGAGTTGAACATGCATTGTTTTGAATTGCATTATTACCTACTTGCTAAGCATTAGGCTTACATTTTGTGTTCTGTGGTGTAGGTGACAACGAGATTGCAGGAGAGCTCTATGAGGGAGGCCAGGATTAGGGTGCAGTCGGCGACGCATGGGGTATGCCGGTGCGGGTATTTGTCGGGGCGTCTCGACCATGGGCTTCTAGGAGCTGTGGTAGTGGGTATTTTATTGGGATTGTTTTTGTGTAAATAATGGGGAATTTATAACCCTTTTGGTTAATATTTTGGGAATTTGTTGTATAAATGTTTGTTTCAGGATTCTAGTTTTTGAAACTTTAAACGTTATGCTGCTCGAATTTTATTAACAAAGAATTGTTTGTTTTCACAAATTTTCAAGTTTTCGATGACGTTTTAGAGCCGGGTTTCTAGGATGTTCACATGTCGAGGAGTTGAAAATGTCAGAAAAAGTTTTGGGTAAGTTTTAGGTGTTTTGGTTGTGTGTGAGAATTGAAGGAAATGGTGAAAAAGAGAAAGAAAAGTGGAGGTGTACTGGTGGTCGAGGGTGGCGCGCAGGAGGCGTGCTGGCACCGGGCCTGGCGAGCGCAACAGGCACACGGTGCGAGCTGCTGGGGTGCGTGCAGTGCGCAGCGCCGATCGATTAGCACATTAGGCGAAAAATTGATTGACAACTCGAGAGGTTGTCAATCGATCGGCACCTCGCGCTGCCTGAACTTTTAGGATTTTGTTAACTCTGTAATGTGGAATTTTTTAGGTGAAGAAGGTCCAAAGAGAAGTGCCCAAATTTGCTAAGGAAACAAGGTAAGTGAGTGAGTAGGATTTCCGGCCATTAGGGACCTACATCACAAGGGTACTAAGTTAAAGTTTATTATGATGTCCGAAAGCTGTTTGTGTTATTGTCTGTATGGTTATGATATGTGAGTTAGCAACATGATTTATTGTTGAATGATTGATCTGTTCTTTTAGTCCGATGAAATAAGAGCACTCATACTCATGCTTCACGATTGTTTCCTTTTCAAGCATATGAAAATATTTTAAGTGCATGTTTTCCTTCACGATCCAGATATGAACATGAAACTTATGTAACAAGGATTAAGAGAGGGTTGGGGGCGGTTTGGCGTATGTCACTGTCCAAAAGAGAGACCATGAATACGGCCCACAAGGGATTATGTACACTTTCACTGTCAACCCCCTTTTCGGCACAAATCCTCCCTTAATCCACATGATGTAAACGATGAACAAGAACATGAACAAGAACATGAACAAGAATATTAACAAGAATATGACAAGAAATGATTATGAAAATGTGTTCCTTTCAACTGTGCATTCATGCATACATGTTAGTATTGCACTCCTTACTAAGCATTAGGCTTATAGTTTAAACCTTATGATGTAGGTGACGAATTATCAGGTGAGGATTTCAAACCCAATGAAGATATCTAGGACTGGTTGCTGGATGGTGCTCAGGGTGACGGTTTGTGGCTGGAAGGCAATTTCAACCCCTGGTTATTGCTCTTTAGATGTTAGTAAAGATTATGAATATGTATGACTAAGTAGGATGAGATTTTTCTTATAACAAGGATTAAGAGAGGGTTGGGGGCGGTTTGGCGTATGTCACTGTCCAAAAGAGAGACTATGAATACAGCCCACAAGGGATTATGTACACTTTCACTGTCAACCCCCTTTTCGGCACAAATCCTCCCTTAATCCACATGATGTAAACGATGAACAAGAACATGAACAAGAACATGAACAAGAATATTAACAAGAATATGACAAGAAATGATTATGAAAATGTGTTCCTTTCAACTGTGCATTCATGCATACATGTTAGTATTGCACTCCTTACTAAGCATTAGGCTTATAGTTTAAACCTTATGATGTAGGTGACGAATTATCAGGTGAGGATTTCAAACCCAATGAAGATATCTAGGACTAGTTGCTGGATGGTGCTCAGGGTGACGGTTTGTGGCTGGAAGGCAATTTCAACCCCTGGTTATTGCTCTTTAGATGTTAGTAAAGATTATGAATACGTATGACTAAGTAGGATGAGATTTTTCTTATAACGTCATATTTAGAAATTGTCTGATTCAATTGCTAAGTTTGAGGATAATTATGAGGATATAAAATGATCTGTTTTATTTAAGTCTTCCGCTACACGTATTTTGGATGAGTCTATGGTTCCACTGTGTGTTAGTTTATCTCGGTCATGTTGAAGTCTGTGAAAGTCTGAATGTTTCCTATCAGAAGATGTTAAAAGTGCTTGTCCACCGGTAGATGTTTTCTACCGATAGAAATTTATCTACTAAGTTAAGAGTCCCCATTCACCGGTAGAAGTCTTCTATCAGGTGATGTTTAATGAGTCACGTGAGATGCACATGTCAATCAGAAGATGTAGATTTTTCACTATCGGTAGAAGTGAATATTATGCCTTGTCGTCTTGTAATCGGTAGAAGTCTTCCTTCGGGTAATATTTAATGAGTCACGTGGGATGCACATGAAAATCGGTAGATGTTGTTGTTTATTACTATCGATAGAAGTGAGAATTATGTTTTGTCGTTTTGCGATCGGCAGATGCGAGAAGAAAATAATCGGTAGATGTTGTTTATTACTATCGGTAGAAGTGAGAATTATGTTTTGTCGTTTTGTGATCGGCAGATGCGAGAAGAAAATTTTGTCGTTTGCGATTGATAGATGTTCTTTGATTTTCAATTCCCTCAGCCAAATGTTTTAACATTCTGTCTTTTGTTAATATTACTTACTTAATGAGTTTTCTGTTGAATGGTCGAGGATATAAAGATAAAATTTTTATTATTGAGAGTAATGTCAAAATTTTTCGTAAAATTTCTTAGTCCAGTCCTATGTCATGGGTAACAAATCGGGTTTGAGAGACTCGGGGTGTTACAATTATGGTATCAAAGCAAAATCGGGTTCTAAAATCGATTCTCCAGACTGCCTTCCAGCACAGATTGCCACTTGAGTACACTCTAAGAACTGTAAGTGTTTACGATTTTAGTAATATTATTAAGTTAAGATGTGTTTATGATTATCTGTTCAAGAGACTCAAAATGGTAAGAGGTCAACAAAGAGAGAACAATGAGGATAGTAACACTATCGCTCAGCTAACCGAGTTGGTTATTCGCCAGTCTCGCCAAATTGAGCAGTGGGTTGCTACTAGAGAAGAGCAAGGGAATTCTAGCTCGAATACGACTCACGACCATGGAAGCAAGCGTTTTTACCGCCTTCGACCTCTAGTATTCAATGGTCAAGTTTCGGACCCTATTTATGCTGAAGAGTGGATTCGAACAATTGAGGACATGTTCAAGTATGCCAAGGTCGAAGAAGGGGACAAGGTCACATGTGCTGTTTTTCATCTTGCATTGGGTGCAGGCATTGGTGGGACTCAATTCAGAGCACTACTAATGCGGAAACTATGACTTGGGCATGGTTCAAGATGGCTTTCTATGACAAGTATTTTAGCCGAGCAGTTCGGGCCAGCAAAAAGATGGAGTTTATGCAGTTGCGCCTAACCGGTTCTGTGGCTGATTATATCTGTAAGTTTGAGGCCTTGTCCAGGTTTGTACCCCGTCTGGTGGATGATGAGGAAGACAAGATTCACCAGTTTGTCCATGGACTGAAGCCGAGACTCTCCTAGGGAGTGAAGACTGCAGGGATCCATAACATACCTTATTTCGAAATGGCTGCTAAGGCTTTGGAATTGGAAGAAGTTGAGTTAACGGTACAAGGGCAACGTGAACCGCCAAGGAAGTTCATCAAGGAGACTCAGCCACCACCGCGCCAGGGCAGAGGTTGGCAACCACAACCGAATAGAGGATCGCAACAACAACAGAAAGGTATAAAGAGACCATTCAATCCAAATGATGACCAAGGAAAAGGAAAGCGACCTCTAGCTCCTCTATGTTCCACCTGCCAGAAGAACCACCATGGCGAATGCAAATTATATTCTGGCCGTTGCTATAGATGTGACAAGGTTGGACACATGGTCAGAGATTGCCCCATGCCGTCGGACCCAAATCGAACAAGAGTAGCACCTAGAGTCTATGCTTTAATGGAAGATGAGGATGAAGTGCAGCATATGGTTATAACAGGTACAATTATGATCTGTGGTATTTCTGCTTATACACTTATAGATACAGGAGCCACTCACTTGTTTGTATCAACCCTGTTTGTATGCAAGCATAAATTAGGACTCTTACCAGCTGATAGGTCATATAGTGTCATGTTACAGTCGGGGAAGTCTTTACATTCAGAACAGATAGTGAAAGGTGATATTGTGTCTTTAGGAGATAAGAAGTTGTATGTAGAGTTGATCGTATTTGACATGAAGGGACATGAAGCTATACTAGGAATGAATTGGTTATGCAGACATTATGCCACGATCAGTTGTAGGTCTGGATTAGTTGAGTTCCGACCCCCGAACGGAGATCGGTATTCCTTCCAAGCTATCCTAAAAATAAGTAAAATGTCAATTATATCCTCACTAGAAACTCAACGGCTACTGAGGGGGGGTTGTGAGAGTTATCTAGCTAGCATAATTGATGTCCGGGTGAAGAATAAGGTAGAACTTCAAGATATTCCTATAGTCTTAGAGTTTCCAGAAGCCTTTTTGGATGACTTACCTAGGTTACCACCTGATAGAGAAATTGAGTTTGTAATCGATACATATCCTGAGGCATTACCTGTGTCTAAGAACCCTTATCGCATGGCACCTATTGAGCTGAAGGAATTAAAAGTCCAACTACAGGAACTAGTTTACAAGGGATTTGTATGCCCGAGTTGTTGTCCCTGGGGTGCACCTGTCCTATTTGTTAAGAAGAAAGACAGTTCTCTTAGAATGTGCATAGATTACAGAGAACTGAACAAGTTAACGATCAAGAATAAATATCCCTTACCCCGAATTGACGACTTGTTTGACCAACTACAAGAAGCTAAGGTATTTTCAAAAATTGACTTACGTTCGGGTTATTAGCAACTGAAGGTTAAGGAGAGTGATATACCAAAGACAGCATTCAGAACCCGATATGGACACTATGAATTTCTTGTGATGTCGTTTGGATTGACAAATGCACTTGCAGCTTTTATGGACTTGATGAACGTTGTGTTTCGTGAGTATTTGGACAAGTTTGTGATTGTGTTTATAGATGACATCATAATTTACTCACGGACTAAAGCTGACCATGAAAAACACTTAAGAGTAGTTTTGACGACATTAAAATAGCAACAACTCTATGCCAAGTTGTCCAAGTGTGAGTTCTGGTTGGATAAGGTCAACTTTTTAGGCCATGTCATTTCTGCTGAGGGCATATCTGTAGATCCAACAAAAATTCAGGCGGTTAAGGACTGGCCACAACCAAGGAATGCCAGCGAGGTCCGTAGTTTCCTTGGTTTAGCAGGCTATTACAGAAAGTTCATCAAGAGATTTTCTATAATTGTCAAGCATTTAACTAGTTTAACAAAGAAGGACACCAAGTACTCTTGGACTGAAGCTTGTGAAGATAGCTTCCAGACAATAAAACTAAAGTTGACGACAATCCATCTTTTGGCACTCCCAACTGAGGAAGGGAGATTTAGTGTTTATTTTGACGCATCCAAAGTTGGTCTAGGATGTGTTCTAATGCAAGAAGGCAAGGTTGTGGCATATGCCTCAAGGCAGTTGAAGTATTATGAGCAGAATTACCCCACTCAAAACTTGGAATTAGCCGCGGTTTTCTTTGCACTAAAGATTTGGAGACACTATTTGTATGGTCAGCAGTGTGAAGTGTTTTCTAACCATAAAAGCCTGAAGTACCTCTTTACTCAAAAGGAATTAAACATGAGACAAAGACGTTGGTTGGAGTTCGTTAAGGATTATGACTTTGAAATTAAGTATCACCTGGGTAAGAATAATGCTGTAGCCGATGCATTAAGCAGAATGTCAAAGACAATGCAGCCTGCGGTGTCAACTATGTCATTACCCTTGAAGGTTGAGATTCATAAATTCGAGTTGGAGATAGTTCCGGAGCTATCAGCATTGCTTTCGGCATTATCTATTCGGCCAACTATTTTGGATAAGATTAAAGATGCGCAGCAGAAGGATTCAAAGGAGAAGAGTCTCATAGTGAGTAAGTTGAAGGACGCCTCCTTTGAGTTCAGTCTCTCCAAGGATGGTATTTTGAAATTTAGGAATTGATGGTATGTTCCAAGTGATGAAGAATTACGTAGGTTGATCTTGGCCAAGGCGCACTCGTCTCCTTTTTCTGTACACCCTGGCAATACCAAGATGTATCGGCACTTAAAGTTACTTTACTGGTGGCCAAATTTGAAGAGGGATGTTGCCAAGTATGTGGAGTCGTGTTTGGTATGCCAACAAGTTAAGGTAGAGCATCAACATCCAGGAGGTACCCTTCAACCCTTACCGATTCCCAAATGGAAGTGGGAAAATATTGCCATGGATTTTTTTGTAGAATTAACTAAGACAACTAAAGGTCATGACAGCATTTGGGTTGTGATTGATAGATTAATGAAATCAGCTCACTTCCTACCTGTAAAGACAACTTACACGATGGACCAGCTTGCTAACCTGTATGTTCAGGAAATTATCAGATTGCACGGGATTCCGATATCTATTCTCTCTGATCGTGATCCCAGGTTCACCTCGAGGTTTTGGCAAAGTCTTCAAGACACGTTGGGAACAAAGTTGACCCTCTGCATTGCTTTTCACCCTCAAACTGATGGAAAATCCGAACGGATAATTCAAACACTCGAGGATATGTTAAGGGCGTGTGTGATGGATTTCCAGGCATCTTGGAGTCGATGCCTACCATTGGTTGAATTCTCCTACAACAATAGTTTCCATTCCACCATTGGTATGGCACTATACGAAGCACTGTATGGAAGGAAATGAAGATCACCCTTATATTGAGACGAAGTGGGCGAAGCAAAACTTCTAGGCCCTGAAATTTTACAGCAGATGTTAGACAAGATCGCCATTATTAGGAAACGATAGATGACAGCATAAAGCCGACATAAGCGTTATGCTGACCAAAGAAGGAGAGATCTTTAGTTTGCAGTCGGTGACGAAGTTTTCTTAAAGGTTTCACCGTTTAAAGAAGTTTTAAGATTCGGCAAGAAGGGAAAGCTCAATCCACGATTCATTGGACCATTCCATGTCCTGGCAAGGATTGGCAGTACAGCTTATAAGTTGCAATTACCTCCATCACTGGAAAAGGTTCATAATGTTTTTCATGTGTCAATGCTAAGAAAATGCATACGTGATCCGACGCAGGTTGTTAAGCCAACAGAAATCGAAATTGAACCGACACTAATGTATATAGAGAAACCTGTTTGAATTTTGGAATCTGCAGTTAAGACTCTACGGAATAAAGAGATCCCACTAGTGAAGGTTTTGTGGACAAATCATGTCATTGATGAAGCCACATGGGAGCGATAGCAGGACATGATGGTCAAATATCCTGAGCTTTTTGCTTGATCAATTTTCGAGGACGAAAATTTTGTTTAAGGAGGGGCGGATGTAACACCCGACAATTTCGACCATGTGATTTTCTTAACTGATTTAACTGTCACCTTTTATCGACCTTTTTATTTTAAATTAATGCCTGATTTATTGAATTCCAAGTGATGTGAATTTAGGTTGGGTAGAAAAATTGTAATTAAGATGGATTTTATTTAGTATAAATAGGAAATGAAAATCCTTAAACCTCATTAAAACATCATTGTAGCCGACATTCCTCTCTCGGCGACCTCCTTTTCCCCAGAGCTCTCTCTCTTTGCCAGCGACTCCTCTATCGACGACCAATTCTTCAGTCTCTACCCCGACATCCACGCTCTAAGTAAGGCTTAGATAATGTAGTTGTTGGTTAGTTACTTGGAGCTCTGTTTTCAGCTAGAACTTGAAGTTTCAGACTCTTCAATGGCAGAGTAATGGAGGTGACATTTGTAATCTGTGGTTAGTTACTAGGTTGAATCTAGTTATTTTAAGTTCTGGAAGTTTAATCTACACACACAAGGTGCTCGATTAAGAAGATTTAGAAATATATGCGTTAGATTCTAGGATGACTTTTGGTTAGAACTTTTAGGATTTTGTTTAACTCTAGAATATGGAATGTTTTAGGTGAAGAAGGTTCGAAGAGAAGTGCCCAAATTTGCTAAGGAAACAAGGTAAGTGAGTGAGTAGGGTTCCCGGCCATTAGGGCCCTACATCACAAGGGTACTAAGTTAAAGTTGATTATGATGTCCGAAAGCTGTTTGTGTTATTGTCTGTATAGTTATGATATGTGAGTTAACAACATGATTTATTGTTGAATGATTGATTTGTCATTTTAGTCTAATGAAATAAAAGCACTCATACTCATGCTTCACGATTGTTTCTTTTTCAAGCATATGAAAATGTTTTAAGTGCATGTTTTCTTTCACGGTCAAGATATGAACATGAAACTTATGTAACAAGGATTAAGAGAGGGTTGGGGGCGGTTTGGCGTATGTCACTGTCCAAAAGAGGGACCATGAATACGGCCCGCAAGGGATTATGTACACTTTCACTGTCAACCCCCTTTTCGGCAAAAATCCTCCCTTAATCCACATGATGTAAACGATGAACAAGAATATGACAAGAAATGATTATGAAAATGTGTTCCTTTCAACTGTGCATTCATGCATACATGTTAGTATTGCACTCATTACTAAGCATTAGGCTTATAGTTTAAACCTTATGATGTAGGTGATGAATTATCAGGTGAGGATTTTAAACCCAATGAAGATGTCTATGACTAGTTGTTTGATGGTGCTCAGGGTGACAGTTTGTGGCTAGAAGGCTATTTCAACCCCTGGTTACTGCTCTTTAGATGTTAGTAAAGATTATGAATACGTATGACTAAGTAGGATGAGATTTTTCTTATAACGTCGGATTTTGGAAATTGTCTGATTCAATTCCTAAGTTTGAGGATAATTATGAGGATATAGAATGATCTGTTTTATTTAAGTCTTCCGCTACACGTATTTTGGATGAGTCTATGGTTCAACTGTGTGTTAGTTTATCTCGGTCATGTTGAAGTCTATGAAACTCTAAATGTTTCCTATCAGAAGATGTTAAAAGTGCTTGTCCACCGGTAGATGTTTTCTACCGGTAGAAATTTATCTACTAAGTTGAGAGTCTCCGTTCACCGGTTGAAGTCTTATATCGGGTGATGTTTAATGAGTCACGTGAGATGCACATGTCAATCAGAAGATGTAGATTTTTCACTATAGGTAGAAGTGAGTATTATGTCTTGTCGTCTTGTAATCGGAAGATGCTGTTTATTATTATCGGTAGAAGTCTTCTATCGGGTAATATTTAATGAGTCACGTGGGATGCACATGAAAATCGGTAGATGTTGTTGTTTATTACTATCGGTAGAAGTGGGAATTATGTTTTTTCGTTTTGCGATCGGCAGATGCGAGAAGAAAATAATCGGTAGATGTTGTTTATTACTATGGGTAGAAGTGGGAATTACGTTTTGTCGTTTTGCGATTGGCAGATGCGAGAAGAAAATTTTGTCGTTTGCGATCGGTAGATGTTCTTTGATTTTCAATTCCCTCAGCCAAATGTTTTAACATTCTGTCTTTTGTTAATGTTACTTACTTAATGAGTTTTACGTTGAATGGTCGAGGATTTAAAGATAAAATTTTTATTATTGAGAATAATGTCAAAATTTTTCGTAAAATTTCTTAGTCCAGTCCTATGTCATGGGTAACAAATCGGGTTTGGGAGACTCAGGGTGTTACACAACCTCTTTTCCCTTCCTCTTCTTTTGCCTTTCTACCTTGAGGGCTATTTGTAGCACATCATCAAAAGTCTCATAGTGGTATCAATAGAAGACATCATCAATGTCTCTAGTAAAACCTTTGATGAACCTTATAACTATTTGTTCTTCTTCCTCTACTAAGTCACAACGAGTTTTAAGAATTTCAAATTCATTTAGATAATCTTCAACCGAAAGTGTACCTTGCTTTAAAGTTTGGAGTTGAAGTATTAGCTCTTGTCTAAAATGTTCAAGCACAAATTTTCCCCTCATAAGTGCCCTCATGACTCTCCATGTTGTGATCTCCTTCTCTCCTTGGCGTCTTCTCTTTGCCTTTGAGATTCTCCTACCATAAGCTAGCATATCTATTTGGTTCATTGGACACCATTTACATCATGGTTTGATCTAAAAAGGTGTAGTACCCGACCAAGCACTCTACTTTCTCTAGCCACTTCAAAAAGTCATGGTCGTTGCATGATCCATTGAAGCTTCTAATGGATGCCTTCAAGTGTTTTGTTCTTCATTAGGCACATGTCGAGACCTTGGATTAAGGGGCTCTTCAATGTCAAGATGTTCTTCTTGGCATTCATTGATGACACCTTTTCAGTTAACTTGGTCCCTTTGGTGGCTGTTGAGGAGCTTGGGGAGGTCTCTCAAAAACCTAATCTCTTGGAATTGATGCTGAAATTGTTGGAGTTGTTGTTGCAAGAGCTCAAACTTAGTTGACAAAACATCAACTTGCTCTTGTTAGGTCGAGCTAGAGTCCTTAGATTGTGGCACGAGTGCATGGCTGTGGACTCTCAATTTTTACTGTTGCTTCTTGTCATTATGATAATTGTTCCAATCCAAAAATCAATAGGTAGTATTTTCCTCTGATACCAAATGTCAACGTCCAATACTAGGGAAAAGAAGTTGGTGGAAAGGTGAAAGAGAACAAGGGAGATCCGTGGGGATGCTCGGGCTTGTTTTGTGAGAAATGGACTTAACGCCCCTTACTAAGTGGTGGATGAATGAGATAAATGGACTAACTTGAGCAAACAAGCTAATTATAGAACCACTCACACTCACTTAGATGTGACTCACCAAGTTCAAGGGGAGGCTAGTTTTGATATGACTCACCAAACTATACTAACACTCACTTGGATATGATTCTTCAAGCTCAAGTGAAAACACTTATGTTTTGAAGATACAAGAAACGTGAAATCCTTCACAACAATAAACGTGAAATCCTTCACAACAATAAACGATTTTTCATTCAAATATTTGACACTTACAAAGAAGGGAATGAGGCTTATTTATAGCCAATATTCGGTCAACAAAATTAAATACAACTTTGAAAAAGAGTTAATGTGATGGTCTTTAAAAGTAACTTTTCACTTGGTAAAATCAACCTTTCATTTTTTTAGACACCCTTCCACACCACTCTTCAATGTATTCAATGGTCTTTTGGCTTTCCAAAGTTAGTTTTTCGTCTCTCCATGCCACCAACTCACATTAGTCTCCTTCAAACACCCTAAGCATAAATGATACATGCAAGCACTCATTTGGCTCCATAAACGAAACGGCCGAGTGAGGGCTACCTTATTACAACCCTTAAGTATATGAACAAAGACACATGCAAATTAAAATAACATAAGACATAACATAAATGAAAATGGTCCTTAATAAATGGATCAAGAAAAAAGGCCAAAACATTGTTGTAACCTTGGACTGAAGGAGCCAAAGGCGTGGATGGGCGCGCCCATTGGGTAGACACAGGCTTATCCTCCAAGGAATTCCAAACTTTCTTCTTCTTGGCTTCCAAACACCACTAGGTGAGTTTGCTTCTCCTTATCCACATTAGATGAGGGTCCTTCAAGACTATAAAAAATTAAAGTACCTACAAAATGAGCAAGCATGTTAGGAAGCTTCTTGGTACGAGATTTAGTGATGGGCCCCAGATATACATTGTAAGAGTAATTTCTTCATCATTTTCATCATTCTCAGATTCAACTTGATTGCTCAATGAGGCTTTGGGAGCAATGTTTTTCTTCTTGGCATTTTCCTTCTCTTTTTGCTCTTCCTTTTTGTTAACCTTCATTGTAATCTCATGTGTCATGAGAGACCTAATAAGTTTCTCTACCTTGAGTACATTGAGAACTCTCGCCTCTTGGATTATCGTTATCTAGGTTTCCAACCTCTTGATAGACACCACATAATTTTCCTCACCAACTCTTCATTGGGGTAAGTTCTAGCGAACAATTTCAAAATAGTAATACAGTAGTTATGGTGATGCTTCCCAGTTGGACTTGGTTTGTTTTTTATGCAAGATGGAAAGGTTAGCTTATGCTTCAGCAGTTCAAGTACACGAAAAGAATTACCCGCACACATGACGTAAATTAGCTGCTGTGGTTGTTGTACATTAAAGATTTGGAGGCACACCTGTATGGACAAACCTTGAGATATTTTTCAATCATAAAAGCTGAAATAACTTTTACGCAACAGGACTGAATATGAAAAAGGAAACAAAAACGTTTAAGGTGGGGTTGGTTGTCAAGATTATGTTTTGAGATTAGGTACCACCTTTGCAAGTGCGAATGTGGTAGCAGTGTCTTTTGAGTAGAGTTACGCCTTCAGTCTCTGCATTGTTCTAGAAATTACGCGATAGCTTAGAGACAGATTCTGAAGATTTGAACTTGGAAGCTGTGTCAGTGGGTGTCATCAGCTTGTCGGCCATATCTTTGAGCTACTATTTTGGAGAGATAGGAAGTTCAAATGAATGACACCGAATACAATAGTATAAGTTGTCATAGATTCTACTGACAAGTCGGATTTTCAACTGCTCCAGCTGATTGAATTCCAACTTTCGAAATGGTGGTTTTTCCGCACATTCCTCCAGACTTTCTGTTCATCCTTGAGGTACGAAAATGTCCAGAGATCTCAAGCAATATTATTGGTGGCCAGGGTAATTAAGAGAAGTTGTGCGAAGTACTTGATCAGTTTGTCTGGCCATCACGTCAAAGCTGCACACCGAGAGTCCTGCTAGAACATTGCAACCCTTTACCAGTTCCGAATGGATGGGAACAAAATAACTATCGATTTTGTTATAGGATTACCTAAAACACCAAAGGTCACGATGCAATTTGGGTAATCGTTGATCGTTTAACCAAATCCCTCACTTTCTGCCATGAGTAATATATCGATGGATCAATTGGCCGAAGTTTGTTATTTGCACTAAGTTGTTATATGCATGGAGTTCCAGCACCATAGCTTTCAGAACCGCGACTCCAGATTTACATCTAAGTTTTGGAAGTTTGCCCAAGGCTATAACACAGCTTAGTTTTTAGCACAGCCTTTTCACCTCAACTGATGGACCATCCGAGAGACTATCCAAACGTTGGAGGATTGCATCGTGCATGGTACGTGGAATTCAAGATTCTTGGAGTATAGTTCCATGGTTAACTTCTCTTATACTAACATTTCCAGCAACCATAGGCATGGCCCTACGAGGCATTATTGGACGAAGTGCAATCTCCGTTATGATTGGGATGAAGTTTGGGAAGCACAATTGATTGGACCTGATATTGTGCAGCAGACATTGGAGAAGAGGTGGCTCTTATCGTACAAGAATCTTAAAGACTCAAAGCATGCAAAAAGCTATGCAGACAAAAGACACGAGAATTAGAATTGTGTTGGTATGACGTTTTCCTTTAAAGTGTTCCTTCAAATGAGTGTGAGATTTGGGAAAAGGGCAAGTTAACCCCAGATTATATTAGAACTTTCCTAAATCGTGAAAAGTATTGAAATGTCAGCATATCAACTTCCGTTCCACCTCCTGTAGGGATTCATAGTGTGTTTCTGTTTCCATCTACGAAATGGTGTTGAGATCCTTCACAGATGGTGGGACAGCAAGTGTCGAATTCTCCACTCTTACTTATAAATAAACACATGTAAAAATCTTAGATATTATTCAGTAAAGGTTTACGCAACAAGAATTCCCTAGTAAAAGTCTTATGCAAAACAGAAAGCATTGACGCGACAACTTGGGAGCGCCAGCAGGACCTGATGGACCAATATGCAGACCTAATTAAGTACTTAATTTTGAGGTACAAATTCTTTTAAGGAGGTAGATTGTAAGCACCGGTCTATTAACCAAAATTTTACTTTATTTATTAATGAATGTACTTTTATAGAAGGGTTGGGGGAGTTATTGATTAGGTTAATAAATGATCAGGCGGAGGCTGGATGGAATTTAAATTTTACATCGTGGATAACCTATTTAAGGAAAAGTACAGTAGAGTAGCCGCAACTATCCCTATTCCCTCTTTCAGTTTTCCAGCTCGAACAGTAGAACTCTCTAGGCATTCTCTCGCCGGATTTCCTTAACTAGGTAAGTCTTGTTTCTTACATTTTAGCGAATTGTTGAGCTGAGAGAAGACATGTGAAGATTTTCGCAGGTTTCTGTGATTAAGGGTGGGTTCAGTTCTTGGTGATAAATGGAATGCAACAGGTAGCAGAGTTTCAATCGATTTCCCAACATATTATTGAGTTTGGTAGGTTTTAGTAAAGTTGGATTAATGTACTGTCTGACTTTAGGTGAGCGCGCTTCTGAAGTAGGTTGTACCGAGCAATATTCCCGGAGAGCCAAGTAGTAAATTAGCATGTGCCTTCGGGCCTACAGCACAAAACGTATGTTATGCCTCTTTGTTTACTGATGTTGCATGTATGCATCGTTTTTGAAAGATTACGAAAATGAATTTCCATGTAAGAATTGTAGCTATGACTGAATGTGACAGACCAACTAGTTGGGAATTCAACCGCCCCGTAAAATCGGCTAGATGATGTAGGCATTGGGAAGTGATCCCACTCCCAAGGGAACCCAGGGATCAGATCAGTTTAATGAACGTATGTGTAGCAACTCAGAGATTAGTAACGCAAATTGCATGTTTAGGAATTTATTTTATGGGCACTTCATTTCATTTACTAACTGCTTTACTTACTTACATTAGGCTAATAGATGAGTTTTGTGATGTAGATGTTGAGGATACTGCCGATGATTCCCTAAGTTTACTGACGATAGACGGGGTTGCAGGAGCCCTTCGCTGTCTCCAACATGTTTTTACTACTTATGAGGCGGATTACTGATGTCTGTTGGTGTGAAAGTTTAGTTGACAGTGTTTCAATTTAAGTATGTTAATTTTCATTACAGTTAGTGTTTTCAAATGTTTTGAATACGATTTGAAGATTTTTTTTTCCTATTTATAGAATTCTGTTGGGATTTAATGTTGTACCCCTGGATTTTAAGTATGTAATGGTTTGAAATGTTTTTGAATAGTTTCAGTGAAGTGAGTAAGTTCTGTGCTGTAGGTTGAGTTGTTGCTCTTTTGTCTATCGAAGTGTCTTCAGTGGAAGTCATCGATGATATAGAACGAAATTTGTCGTTTTAGTGATCGGCGTATGCAGTTTACTCAAACGGAGGTGGTAATTTTAATTCTATCGGATGAATGTCTCAGTAAACTCATCGCAGTTGCTTGCTGACGTCTCGGAAGGATGTAGAGGGCATTTTGTCGTTTAGTGACCGGTGGATGTCGTGAGGAAATCTACCGTGATGTGTAGAATGTCATTTGTCGTTTAGTGACCGGTGGATGTCGGGTGTGAATCTACCGGATGATGTAGAAAGCTTTGTGTACGTTTCGAGTGACCGTGGATGTCGGGTGTGAATCTCCGGATGATTTAGAGAATACTTTGTCGTTTTGCCACCGGTGATGTCTTCCATTTTCAGCTTCAGCCCCTTTTGTTGTTGACCTTGTTCATCGGAAGCGATGCGTTGACTTTGAATCTTAAACATATTTATTCTTTTTTTGCGATTGTTACTTTTATTCCTTCTCGACCGATTATTCTTATTATTTTTCCATTATTAAAATTCAGCATTGTTCAATAGTGTTATTTAACTCCTAGTTTTACTCAAATGATTTCCGCTGCAAGTTCTTAAATGTTTTTTTTTTTTTGAGTGTTAGAAATTAAATTAACGACCTTCGAGCAAAATTTCAAATTTGAACCGAGTTTCCCGGTCATGCGCAAGTTTTGTGTAACAACCCGGGTTCTGAAGACTCGGTGGTGTTACACACCGCCCTCGTGAGCTCACCAGCTTCAGTTCTTTTCACACCCCGATTAATTCTTCTTTGAAGAAAACTCTTCTCTATTCCAAAACTTGATCAAATTGTCTAAACGTTACAAGCGTTAAGTGAAGCTTAAATAGAAGCAGACAATTGGAAGGGAAGGAAGAAGAATTGGAAGGTGAGCACTGGCACATTTGCCTGTTAAAAAAATGTAGTCGGGGCGCTGAACCCGGTTAACCGAACCGGGTTGGGTGAACCAAAAAATGGGTGCTGGTAGCCCCTGAGCGCACCCGCTCTCATTGGTTTGCGTTGCCTTACTGGTAAAGGTGCTGGCTGCCCATGCGCGCGCCGGGCACTGTCGTGGTGTTGTCGCTCATGCGCGCGCGCTATTGCGTAGTGCCCCTCTCTCAGCATGCAGGCACTATTTGCGCACATGGCTCTCTGGCATGAGCGTTTGCCTTTGCGCTAGTGTGTCCCATCCTGTTCGGCGAATTTCCTTGTCTTTGTGCACTTGTGCTACCTGTCTTTGGCCGCGGCACACAACCTGTTAGACGAAATGCTCCAAGAGGTTCCAACTTGTTCTTAAATATACCTTCTTTTGCTCCAACAAACTCTGGTCCATCCTATCCTGCCGATGACTATTGTACAAACATCTAAAACTACAGAAAAGCAAGTCTAAAAGTTTGCAAATAAATTTAAAAATGCTAACTTTGCCTGATGCTAAAAGTTTCCTAAAAACATAAAGAAAATCAACATCTCGGTTACTAATTTGATAAGGGAAGACAATTCATCTTTAAGTATCCAACCCAAGCTTACAATACCACAAACACTAGCATTTATTAGAAGACAAAAAGTTTTCGACCAAGGGTTAGCCCAGGTTTGATGAGTGCTGATCCAGGCATATCAATCCCCCTCTAGTTTTGAGATTGACCTCACTCTAAATTTTGGTTCGTCCCGGAGGAAGTCCTACACAAACAACACATAAAACCGAAAAACAGATTTTAAAAACACCAAAACATTAGCAAAAACTAGAAAAATGCAACCTAGACTAAACAATTGGCAAGGGTTAAATGCTAACCTCCTAGCATTTGACAGACAAACAGCCCTAATATGCTGCTAAATAAAAACAACCATAAAAAGAACAAACAAAACAAGCACTAAAAACAGACTGCTTTTCCAAAATACATTCTGAAAATTAAAATCGTACGTGCCATGGTTATTTATTCTAGCTAATTGAACATAGTTAACATGGTGAAGTTTTATCAACTAATGGAAACAGATTTGATTCCCAAGCTGACCCAAACATCCAGGCGATTGAGTGACGATTTTTTTCGTTGCCAATGAGAAACGCTCCGACGACGGGAAGGATTTAGCCACCTTCCTCTTTGTTTATGATAGGGATGGGGTGCCACGCATTTACACTCTCCACATTCACAGAAGCTAAACAGAGAAACAAAAATGCACAGAAACAGGACAACAAAATAGAGAAAATGACGAGGAGGGGAGGTGTACCGGCAAACCATGAGGTTGGTATGCTGGAAATCACTCAGGTCACCGATGGATGGAAGGCTAACCCTTGATTGTCTAGAGCACTCGAGCGTTTAATGGAAAACTCTTTCAATGCCGGCAATTTTGATTCACAAGTGGCGCGAAGATTTTGTGCCCACCTATCCTCAGGTTCCATCTCCTTTAGACACTAGAGGAAGGAGGGTGATGAGGATAATGGCTTAACTCCTCGGTGAGTTCAACCAGAGCGTTCGGATGCTTTGCACCTCACGAAGCAAATTCCTTCTTTGAAGAAAACACTCCTCTTTCCAATTATTGGATCAATAGCTACTGTTTACAAACTTAAGAGTAAAGCTTAATAGAAGCAAGACACTCAAGAGTAGGGAGAAGATTGAGGTGGATCGCTGCAAATCTGCCGTGTTAAATTTAGCCGTTGGCGTTGAACCGTTGACACCAACTTGGTCGGGTGGAACAAGAAAATGGGTTTTGGTGGCCACTGGCGCCCACGCTGCTCTTTGGTGTCGCGACGTTGGCCAGCTGGCTCTCGCTGTGGCATCACTGGCTGTCTGGTATGTGCGCAGGTGCTGTCGGTGCCGTTGTCTCTCGCGCGCGGCGTTATCGCAAGTGCCTGTCTCTCTGTGATGCATGCCACTAGTTGTGTGACAATGCGATCCGCGCGCCACTTGCCCTTGCTACTGTGGCACCCATCCAGATGCGCTTCCTTGTCATGTACGCACGTTGTGCTGCCTGTTTGCTGATGCACACCAGCTGTTCGACGAAATGCTCCAAATAGGTTCCTACTTATCTTCAATGCTTTCTTTTGCTCCAAGCCCTTGGTTCGATCCTATCATTCCTAGAACTATTACAGCATTCAAACAAAGAAACGTAAGGCTAAGTTTTGCCAATAATTGAAAATGCTACGTTTTGCCAAAAAAAAAGAACAATGCTAAAAGTTTCCTAAAAAACAATGCAAATAAAAGCTCGTTACATATTTGATAAGGAGACAAATTCCCTTTTTAAGTATCCAACCCAAGCTTTAATGATACCTGCAACACTAGAAAATTTATTAAAACACAAAAGATCGACCAGGGTTTAGGGCCCGAATTTTGATGATCGCCGATCAGGGTAATATCAGAAACCATTTCAGATACTGAGGAAGCCATGAATGAAAGATTGCCAAAAAAAATCAAAATGCATGAAATGCAAAGCAGGAACGGCTGGGTGTGCGAACCATTCCAGGAGGCGACGAGCAGGTGCACAGAAGGCGCGTTGGGTGTACGTGATGTGCCATAGGAGGCCCTCATTCGAGCATAAGACAGTCCTTAGCGGTAACTCCAACTAATGTTTATTCTTTTTGTAGGTGATCATTTTGGAGCAACAGGTGAAGTTAAAGCCTAGCATTCAAGACAAGCTTTGACACCCACGATGGAGTTCAAACAAAACAAAGGAGAAGAAGACTCCGAGGTTGATGAGATATAGGCCTCATGCATGGACGTCACCTTGTTGTGATGATGCCATAGAATTGAAGCAGCTCCAATGAACCAAGGAGACATCAAGTCCATACTCACGGCTGATGGTCAAGCAGTGATATCATGAAATTACAATCCTTGACCCATCAAGTTGAAGAAGGAGTTGATCCTCCTTTAAGAAAATTATGTCACCAGCTAGTTTATTTTCTTTGCAAATACTTTTAGTTTTAATTTCTAGTTGCATGCATGGTTAAAAACTCTTAGAAGATGGTAGAATATTACTCATTTGGAGGGAAAATGAGGATACTTTTGGAGGCTAGATGGGGTACTTGATCATGGAGAGAGAAGGATGAGCTAGGCCATGAGTTGTCCCAATGAGAGTCCTTTTCTAGGCTTCTCATTTTTTTAAGCATCTTTTCGTGGTTGTACTTTTAGCTTAGTTGAATGCAATTAGTGAATTGCGCGTCTTCCAAACCAGAAGTTTTCCCTCGGGTTTGCTTTCTCGACTGCATTGCTCGCATCGTGTGGTATATCTGACGAGTTGTTTTGCTAATGTGTCCAAGTTAAGGTCATGGTGGCTCTGATAGACATCATTTTATCCAACCTTCCCAAAGGGTTGAATCACAGCAAAATGTGGGAACCTTGGCTTTTCGATGGAGCATCCCTTCCTCTTGAGGTCTCATTATCCGAGGTGCCACAAGTTGCCTTCCACCAGCATTATCCTCGATTTGATATCTCCTCAACCACAGAGTCAACCTCTGAAATTAAGGTGTATTGACAACCTCTTTAACTCCCTTAGACATTTCTTTATTTGGGTTCAAAAATCAAAAGTTAAACGTTTTACAAGGTGAACCAATATTCCCTTATAAACTACTTACCCGAGAAAGCAGAATTTTTGTTTGATTTGTTGCACAACTTTCTGGTCACAATGACTTTGGATTGATTTTTGATAGCATTTCAGTTATATTTCTGGCTAGCCGTTTTTTTTCTAGAACATTTCAAAGTGTTTTGGGACTTGATTTGTGAAAGGTTATGATGTCTGGAATTGAGTCTCCTTTGGCCATTTCTGTGTAAATCTTATGGTATTTTCCTACTTTTTGTTGTGTTTCATTTAGGTGCTTTCCCCACCAGCCCATAAGCGTACAGCATGACATCATGTGCGCGCACGATAGCAACGCAACGTAGCACACGTGCTGCACGACCAACACCAACTAAGCCACGTTGCACTAACTTTCCAAATTTCATTTTTTTTTCAACTTTTTGGCCTTTTAAGGGTCTCCATATTTTATATTTGACACTTACTAAGGTTTACTAATATTTTTAGAGGATTTTTGGATTTTATTATTATTTTAGGGTGTTTTGTGTATTAATTTACACATCTTGCTTGTAATCTTTGAGAACACTTATGATAATGATATTTGACAAAGCTTATTTTTTTCATGATTCTTTTATTGATAATTTTTCTCTTTGGTTTTTTGTGAAGACCTAGATATTCTTCACTCAAAGTTTGGGAGATTCACTTGATTCGCTTTGTTCTTTACAACAAGTTTTTGTTTGGTCAAACTCCTTCTGCTTGATAACTTGGTTCCATTGCAAGGTTTTATCGCGCCAAGTTCCTTATACTTGATTCAAAGATTTTTTCTAATTTCCATTCTTCTGCATTTTGAAGGGTCTTCGTGTTTGATATACTCTTGTTCTCATCAATTAGTATCATAGTAAGCTCCTAGAATTCAGGGTTGTCTTTAATTTTTCTATCAATCTCCTCTTCCCATTTGTCTTTTTGAAATTTCCTAAAAATAAAAAAAAAAAGTCAATTTTTGCTCTTATGCTTAAGTTTTGAATTGACTTCTTAAATTTTTATTCTCATACTAAAGTTTCAAATTTTATTCTTAAATTGCTATTCTTATTCTTAAAGTTTTGAATTTCATTCTTGAAATTTCGATTATTGCTCTTGATGTTTTGAATATCATTCTTGAAATTTTATTAGCAAATTCTTAAAGTTTTGAATTTCATTCTTGAAATTTCTACTTCTTTCTTACAGTTTCGAACTTGTTTACTCGTAAATTTTTGACTCTTATTCGCAAAGTCTCAAATTTATGCTTAAAATTTTTTAATTCTCATTTCTGTAAAGTTTTGAATTTCATTCTTGAAATTTGATTCATATCTCCAAGTTTCCAAACTTGAAATTTCAATTCGTATGCGTAAAAGTAGTATATTCGTTGTGATTAATTGTATTCTGTTGATTCGTATTCCTTAGAATATGTGATTTTTACTCCGTAAATATTTCTTTGTTGTTCTTATACTTTTAGAATTCTTTTCAATGAATATCTTGTTGATCTCTTGAATATCTTGACCATAAAATATCCTCTTCAATTATTAATTTGTTTAATTCTTTTCTTGAATGTACACAGTTTTCTTCCTTTCCACTTGATTGTACTTATCATACTCCATTTCAAATTGCTTGATTCTAATAATCTTCAAGGTTTGATTTTGCTTCAAAGTTTTGATTTAACTTGTTTTACTTGTTGAATATTTTCTTTTGATAAAGTTTGACTAAAGAGTAGAAACGTAGAAATGCAAGATTGGTGAGTAATTATTTTATAAAAAGCCATATTTGAGCGTACCAAGCGATGAAAATTATTCGACTAAACACGGGAGGGAGTGATAGAGTATCGTGTAAACTTACAATATTTGTTTATTTGTTATTTCTTCTCTTACTTGGTTGATTATTTCTCATTTTGGACCATACCATAAGTAATGAAAGAGGACACTCTAATTAAGTTGGGTACCCATGGCTGTTCATGAGGATTATACATGATCATTTGAGGCTCTAAACTTTGCGTTTTGATAGATGGTCCCAACGACTAGCCATAATGCTGAAAAAGGGAATTACCATGGTGAATGCCATGAGTAATCATTCGCTGGATGACAATTCATAGGGAGAGATTTGAAGTCCAATCGAGAAGATGGAAACCTACGCGAACACAAATTGATAATACCCCCTTTTGCTGTAAATTACCGGAGGAATAACATCGTAAGTCATTCGCAACATGGATGACATAAAGTAATTATGCGAAAAAGATTTATTCCTAACCACTATTATCGAGACTGTGTAGAAGGTACCAGGTGTTGCGCAAATGAGTCAAATAGGTTGTAACCCCAGTTTTACGGGATTTTGTAATGCCAATAAATAATGGTATTTTTGAAATATGTCAAATTAATTCCGTTTTGCGAACGGAAAAGTTTTATTGGGACCTATAAAAATTGGATTTTATGGTGAAATAAGGAAATTTGGAGAAAACGGCATAGTTCTCAATACGAGATAAGTTGGAGAACCAAACTAGTTCAGCCAAACAAGCAATTGGATGAGGGCCAATTAGGAAGTACAAAGGGAGTATTTGGAGCAACACAAGTGAGAGTGTGACAAGTGTCAAAACTTGTGGGAGAAGCTGGCGAAAGAGGCAACACATTGCCCTTTTCCCTCCCTTACAAGAAACCTCATTCACTTTCACTCTTCACTCCTTAACTTTTCACATCCACGAAAATTCTCTCCCCCCTCGCTTCTCTTCCCATTCACCCCTCCAAGTGAGAATTTGCTTACGATTCTTCCTAAATTGCGACCCCTGAGGTAAAGTGTTAATGTTCTGGATTGTTAGCCTTTGATTTTAGAGTTGTTATTCAAATAGGGTTTCGTTGAAATGTCGATGGAGTTAGAAATCCGTTAGCTATTGGAATGTTGAATGATAATAAGGTATTTATGATTATGGAGGATAGTTAGTGGAATTAATGTAGTCTGATTTTGGTTAGACCTCGGTTCTAATGCCGGTGTGTTATAAATTGTCTTAGATGAACAAGCTCACGGATATGCCTGGTGTGCTGAGGCTTGGTAAGTTCTCGTTACTTACATGCCGAATGCCTAACCCCATATGTCAGAACTTTGTCCCTCGGGATTGTTGGTGAATGTTGGTGCTTTAAAACTGTTTAAAACGCTTTTGGTTCGGGTAGTTTTATGGTTAATGGGCTTTATAGTCCTGTGCTTGTGATGTTTTTGATGGGTATTTGTTTGAGTTTTGCTGGTATTCACGTTATATATGTTATATGTGCATATTTGAACTGTTCAAATGCAGCATGGTTTCAAAACGTCTAAAATGAATGGACGCATGAAAGTTTCATGAAAAGACATGCATGGAAAGCAAGTAAAACATCACGTACAACCATGGCATGGGGTTATCGGGGATGCGGTTCCAGACTTTCGACCGTTCCGTTGTTAGGGTTTTTCCCCTCCGTCAGATGGTGTGGGCTGTCTAACCGCATTGACGTTCCCTAGCCATCTATCTAGCGTTTCTCCGATACCATATACGACACGTACTGATATATAAATGCATGGACGGTTTTATTAGCATTGAGCATGACATGATCATGCATTGGGCCTTTCGTAGAATTTCCTCGCGATTTTTTCACTAGGTGTCTTTATGGTGTAGGTGATATAGAGCAAAGTGAGGAAATGATTTTCCCTTCTCAGAGAAAGCCATGCAGCTTGAAGGAAGGTGGTCGAATGGAGTGTTGGCGTGTCGATGCACACATGAACACTGGGAGCATAGGTTAAAATGTTTTGGGTGATGATATTTTGAGTGAAATGGTATGAACCTCTTATTAGGATGCTTGGTATCGGTAGTGTGAAAATTTATGTTTTGATTGATATTTTTTGATAGCTTCCGTTAGGTATGGATAGTTCATGAACATATATGTATATATGTTCATCTGTTGAGGTCTCTAGAATGGAGAATGTTATTTTTTTATGTTTTGAAATTCTGAGTGAATGGGGTACCGTATCAGGGGGAAATGGTAAGAGTTTCGGTTGATGTTATGATCTGTGAATGACTAGTGAATAAGTCATCCCGGCGACGTCACCAGTGGTGTAGTGTTACTGTTCACGCGGTGGATATTGAGTGTTATTGTCACCACCTTAACCGTACCCTAACATTTTTTTTTATATATATACTACTAACTCTAAATCTGACTCTCGTGCGGAAATAAACTTTTTTAAAGCTCAAATGAAATTTAAGGGTTGAAACTACTTTGAAATCTAGTCAAATAAACTTACAACCAACAATTAATCAATTAAGACATAAAAGAAAACAATAAAATAAAACACCTTTTTTTTTATAAATTCGCCAAGATGCCGAACAAGTGGCATTCAGATCGCCAGAAAAACTGGCGATTGCTCCTCGCGAAGCATCGCCCTTCGGCGTTGCTGTTCCCATGCCAATCGCCATCCTGGCGATCGATCAGTTGATAAGGGGAGAATGATCGCCAAGCCATTGCGAATCATTCGCCATACGCTCTGGAAGTTTCAGAGAGCACAGCTCCCTATATTTCTTTCTGTCTTTCTTCATCCTTTCCTCCCAACGCTCTGCCTGCCACTTTTAAACACAAAACACAAAACAGACACAACCTCATTCCACTTCTCACTCCATCCTTCACACCATCTTTACTTACAACTTAACATAGACACTTCCAACATAATATTTACCCAAACACTCAAAACGACACTATTCACTTTTACATACAAACAAATTTCGTAAAACGAACTGCGTGGTTTCCCGTTAAAAGTTTAACATTTTCCTCCCTGTTTGAACACCAACTCAAACACTACAAATGCAATATGTGATCTTTCAGTCACCAAACATCATAAGCGTATCAAAATCGACGATAAATCTATAAAATCCAACATTACCCCCCATCTTCCGAAAAACCCTCTCAAAAACATCTAAAACCATAGTCATCCGGCCTAGCCAACACAGCCCCCCGCCACGAGCCTCCGCCAATCGACCATTTACACTTGGTCATCATAAGAGGTTCCTCACCTTCGTTCTTGTCACCTACATCATACGTAAATACATTGCCTAATGCTTATAAAGAGGTCACTAACATAACATTTACGTATGTGCATGACATGATTAAAAACAATGTTCGTTTCGTTTTCTTTTTGTTAACATAAGTCATTTTCTACGTAGTAGACCTTTCCCTTGCCCCGTGGAGAACCATGACTTGCCCCGTGAGAACCATGACTTGCCCCGTGAGAACCATGACTTGCCCCGTGAGAACCATGACTTGCCCCGTAGAACCATGTCTTAGTCCCGTGAGAACACATATATCATTAGTCTTTAGCGTTCAATTCATCATAAAACTGCTCTTAAGAGTTCGTATGCATATTTTTAGGGAAAACTGATGCTAGGAAAAACATTCGCATAGGGAATCATTGAAGACAATCCTTAAACATCTATCGCTCGTAGGCCGACGAACACTTAGTTAGAACCACACCCCCATCCTAGGATTACCCGACTCTAAACCCTTACAACCAACAAATATAATCATTTAAGACACAATCTCTAATCGTTATTACGTAGGGCCTTTAGTGCCGGAAACCACACTCAATTACCTGGTGTCCTAAGCTATGCCGAGCACCGTCCTTGAAGAGCGTTTGGATTTACCTAAGGCTTTCCTAGCACGTCGTTTAGTATTAACTCTAATCTAAATTTCTAAGCTAACGAAACTTCGAGCTAAGGAATTCCCAAAAACTCTAATCTATTTCTTTGGATTCATCGACATTTTGGTGCTCACTAACTTTCAAAACTCCTTAATGTGCTTTAAACCACCTCCAACACCCAAAACTTAAACCTTACACAGTCACCCACACCATTAATACTACTCTACAACCTCAATATCAGTAATACACCATCATGTCTTTAATATCGTTAAACTATCGCTATTTCTAACTACAAACCCACACTTCTCACCAAACCTAATCGAAACAACCCTAAAACACAAATAACTTGTCTAGATATAGACCATTACCTAAAGGGTTATTTGGGGAAGAAACTTGAGGAAACGCCAGAAATCGGTGGAGTCCCGCCGGCGTAGAGGATGCGACGGAGGGAGAAAGTCTTCGAGGGATAGAGGTAGTTCGCATGCACTGGAGGGGAAAAAGTGAGAAAAGAGAGGGAGTTTTTAATGTTAATTAAATTTTTGACTTTCTAAATTACTAAAGGCCTTAGTTCATATTTCCCTTAGCGCTAATTGTTCTTTCTTTATCATTTTGGTTCCTCAAAATATTTATTCGCCTAATATTCCTATTTATCGCTAGGGTTCTAAAACGAAACTTCCTGTTCGCTAAACGGACTTTACTTTACTATGTCTAGAATAAAACTCTATAGCACATAAACAATACCACCCGAAAATATAGGCCTCAAAACCCTAGTTTAAAGTTTCTGGGCGTTACACATCCTACCTTCCTTATTAAACATTGTGTCCCAAAATTACATACCTGGAACATTGGATATCTGTCCATCATGTCCTGTTGGTCGCTCCACGTTGCTTCCTCTATGTTTTGGGTGTCCCCTCCCATACCTTACAGAGGGATTGACTTATTACGCAGACCTTAACCGAAGACTCCAAAATCTGTGTCGGCTCTCTTCATAGTCAAGGGTTGTCCGATATCCCGATCAACTGGTTCTACCACGTGCTTAGATCCGTATACACTTCCCCTCACATCGACCTGGAATCGTTATGTACGCCCTCCCTAGACCGGCAATTGAGCCTGTACTCCGTAAGCTCCAATCCTTTCTTCTGTAATCCAGAACGGTCCCACAACGTGGATTCAACTTCCCTCTCCCCCACCCCTTTACCAAAGCGAACCACGCCTTTTGAATGTGAATCTCAAAAACACTTCATCACCAATTACAAAGTTCATTCTCAATCTTCTTGATTTCGCAGAGCTCTTTTGGGGGCGACTCTGTGCGGTCTCCATCCTCTCCCTGATCAAGCAATCCTTGTCTGTACCTTTTTTGAGTCCACACCATAGATTTTTGCTTTGCAAGTTTAGGAATAGAATCCACGTGGCACCTACACATCCTTTAGTTCTCGTTGATTTTTTTCCTTGTTGATGTGAGTTTGAAATAGAGATGTTAAACGAGCGATGTCGAGACGACAGCCGAGCCGAGACGGACCGGCTTACCGAGCCTACCGAGCCTAACGAGC